>SCLH01001231.1:93734-133582 GCA_004367855.1 Oikopleura vanhoeffeni
AAATTACTGTAATATGCCTTTCTTTCAAAATTACTCAAATCACGTGGAAGACCCCTTAAAAGAATCGTCAGGAATTTCTAAGACTTTTATTGCATTTTAAATTGGCCTCCGACTTAAATAGAGCATTTCTAGAAGTCCAAAGTTCCGGAAAACTGATAACATAATAATGTGTAGGCAAAAGAAAGAAGAGAAATTGATAAATTATTTTCATGCGCGAGATAATCCATAGTTTTAAAGAATGTTATTTTACATGAGAATGGTGATGAAAACATTCCATTTTTTTGCAGATGCAATACCCAAATTGGTGGCGGTTTAATATTTGAAATATTATGTTTTTAATTTTCTTATTCACATTTGATAACTTTTTATAGAATTTTTTTACAAATTGTTTATATAGGACTGTAGAGAATTTTTTGAATAATATGATTATCATTGAAAAAATATATGTTAATAATGAATGTTCGGTTATAATGCTCAATTCAAGCGCTGCGCCATCGATGGCGCAAAGACACTACGAGTCCAGAGATTGTCGGCCACTACGGGAGTTAAACCGGACAAAAGTTAATCGATCAGAAAGTCTGACAGACATTCTCTTGATTAAAAATTGTCAGACTTGACAAAATAATCAAATGGAAACTTTGGATAAGAGAAGTGACTTGGATATTTTGCAGATTACGATTCAAATTAATTATTTCATTTTATTAATTGATTATATTTACCAATTATAAAGTTTGGACCCTTTTGGAGAATAAAAACAAACAATTTTTTTAAGTTTCGTTAAATTTAACGCATTGAATAACATTTTTATTTGACAAACTGTTTGGAAGTGATAACACTAATAATAGATAAGAGAAATATCCTGTACGGAAGTTATTTGTTAAATTTCGAGACAGGTAACATATTTCTTGGGTGTGTATAGTTTATTGTGCTATTCAGTGTAGAGTGGCGAGTGAGGTGGCGCGAGAGATGGCAAGAGAGATTCAAATANTTTTTTTACGCTTTGGCAATTTGTAAAAACTCATAAGTAAAAAGCCTTCTCAGTTAGCTTTTTCAGTAGTGAATCTGAAAAGTGCGGGAATAGATATAACTCAAATCGATGTTTGAAAAGTTTTTTTTTTTATGTTTCTCAACCTTTTTCATTAAATTTGTATTTTTTTATATTTGTCGCCAAAAAATCAGCGTCGCACACAGCCCCTCAAATACCCTATGAAAAAAATTAAGTAACGATGACTAAACGCAATTAATATTTTTTACAAATTACCTTCATTTATAAATGCAAGCCCTTCATCTAAGTTTTCCAGATCCGATATTTGTTCTCCGTCAGAACTATCAGAGCCGGCAATTGGCCTAGGCTCGCTCTTATCAGTTTCCAACTTACTTCTCTTATTTAAATTTGCCATTTGATTAGAATGTTATTTATTTTAGAATTTGTCAAGTCTGATTATTGCTATCAAATCTAGAAAACATCTCTTGTCTTAATATGTGTCTTTAATTGGTGTCATTCTGTTAAGAATTCAATAGGAAGAAGATTTTGAGAGGAAGATTTTGTTAGATTTTTGAGAAATGCCCGATAACATTCTTGTGGCGAACCAAAATAGAATTAAATTCGATATGTATACGTATTCGTCCCTAGTATTCAAAAACACGACCAGAACGGTGAGAAAGCCTCGAGAAAACGATAAAAAATAAGAACCAGGTCTCGTTTGGCGTTCTCTTTTGCTTTTCTATGACTTGGGGCCGAATCACCTACACAGGGTACTTTAAATTTATGAAATGTGTAAACTTGTCAAATAAGCTGCATGAAGTTTCGAACCGAGAAAATAAGTAATTATTCACGCAGGAAGTTCCAAACGCTAAATTTAGAATTTGACAGCCAGGGAAGGTCCCAATCTTAAACGATCTCTTTCGGTGGACCCGAGAGAAACGTAGGTGAAACTTAAAAAAGGACTTTTAGTAAATAACGACCATGAAGTTTCGTGATTGATCGGATATTTTGAAATTTCACTCTCAAAAAATATTTCTGCTCCAGATATGTCTAGAAAGCTGATTGTTTTCGCAAATTGTACTCGAAACACTTTCCTTAATGGCCTCGATGCATTTTGGCAGATTTGCACTTTTTCATTTTTTTTGTCTTCATGGGAAACTTTTTGCCACCTCATAATTTACAAATAAAAAATATTTCAAACGTAAGTTGCCACTTTTGAGCTCACTTTGTATATATCGATTATTTTTACTTTATAAATCGTCTTTAAAATAAACACTCTAAAACGCGCGTTTGGTGCTTCAGGTGTCTAAATTACAATTAAATTTCTTTTTTATTAATTAGAAGCTTCAAAAAATGGTCTCGACCACCGTCGAAAACTTATTTAATTAAATTTCATATGATTTCTACGTCAAAATCGAGAATTAAAATTTCCTAAACAAGACGAAAAAAAACGAAATTTTAGCACATCGAAAAAAAATATTTATTTTCATGGGTGAAATTTATTAAATTTATTGCGGTAGATGGGTCGGCTTACCAATTAGGCAAGTCTTGGTGAAATATTTTCTCTTTAATTATTGATTAAAGAGGGCTAAAGTATATTTCGCGCAAACAGTTTTATCATTCAAAAAAATATGATTCAGAGTAGAAACAAGAGCGAAGAAACAAAACAAGGACATATTTGATAAAAGTTAAAGTAGGCATTCTTAATATTTCCAGCTGATGATTCCAGAAAATTAAGTTTGAAAATTTTTGAACATGAAATGAGAAAAAAATTTATAATTTTTCGAAAAATTTTTGACAAAACATGTCAAAAACAGAGTATATAATTTTCCAAAGAGCGCTTGAAATATATAGAGATATATGAAGAAAGTTAAAGTGGGCATTAAAAGTCTTTTTTGCACAAAATTTCGATGAAAAATATTTTGAAAATTTTCAGCTTAAAATGTGGAAAATTTTCATATACCCAAAAAAAAATCGAAAAAAAGTATTAATTTAGCTTAGGTTTAATTCAAGAAATGCGCGTTATTTTTCGAAAGCAACTTACATATTTTTGACTGATGATTCGGAAAATTAATTGTTTTATTTTTGATAAATATTTAATCCTAAAATTAGCGCTAGTTTGCCAACATTTATTATTTTTTTGCAAAAAATTAAGAACTCTAGATTTCGCACTGTGGACTTTTCTGAATTTACAAAAAAGTATTATAAGCTTGACAATAAATTATCGAAACTTTGCTTAAATAAATATATAAAGTATTTTATGTATCAACAGTTTCTTATTTTTCTAATTTTTATTGATATGTATTTGTTATCGATCATTGAAAATAACTCATTTCAAATCAGTCGAAGAAATTGCCTAGACAATCCAAAATGGAAAGTGAAAATGTCATCTGTCAAAATGCATCAAGGCCCTTAATACTGCTTAATTGAAATTATAATTCTAAATTTTGATCAAAAAGTATTTTTTCGAAAGTAAAAGTTAAGCAAAAAATGGCCTTTCAATCAACTCGTGATAAAATTTGAACCAAGTATCCGAAAAAATATTAGAAAATATTTTTAGATTCACATTGTTAAATTTTAAAATAAATTGGAAGGAAAAGTTACTGCGATCATTTTTGGCTGATTTAAAGTGACTTTAGCCTTTCAAAAGGCTATATGCCTCGGAGGGTTCACAAAGTATTTTTCAGTACGCTTGAAAAAAAATTTCTACGTGTTATTGTTCTCTTGTTTTGTTTCCGCTGCGAACCCTATAGCTTAAACATATGGAAAATCTTGCCTATGCAGACAATTTTATCACTACGTCACCAGAATAGAAAGTGACCAATGAAATCACTGGATTCTCGAAAAGTGTCCAATAAAATTACTAAATTTCTCTATTTGTGACGAAGTGATAAAATTGTCTGAAAAGGCAGGATTTTCGATAAAGGGTATGATAGAGCGTGCATATACTACTTTCAACAGTGTTAAATAAATACTTAATATACCGTTGCTGTTTCTTCAAAATACAGCACATTTTAACAAAACGATACAGTTCAATTTCCATACAATATCACAAATGTTAAGACGTGCGACTTTTTGTCAGGACGTAAGAGTAAATTGTGTGAATTTGATTAATACGATACATCCACCATATTTTATCGTTTTTTTTAAATTAAGATTTGCGGTTTTCTGCAAGTTTCTTATGTTGTTTCATTTTTAAATATTCATAGTAAAAATTATTTAGGCAATCTTTGTAGGCCAACTCCCTGTACAGAAAACATTCACGCTACAACAACAGGTAAAATATAAAACTTTAAAATAAATTCTTTATAGCAAATTTGATAAACTCCAAATTTTGACAGATGAAGGCTATAATGAGAAAATATTTCAAGATATTTTAAGTCAAAAACGACTGTGAATCAAAGTATAAAAACTAAAAGATTATCACATAATTTAGTCTGAAACAAACTGGCCTCGAGAATTAATCCGTGGTTGTCTCGTGGTTTCCGACCAAATTGGTTTTCGCTATAGGTCGTGAGAGTTATAATTTCAATGATTGTCATAAACTTCTTATCCCAATATTTTTGTATCATTAAGATTAATTGAGAGTGAAAAAATAATTTGTCAAGTCAAATTTATGCATCAGCTGTAACAGAAAAGGGTATAATATTAAACTTTCGGAATTTATTTTTGATATAGAATTTGACAAATCATGAATTTCGACTGACAAAGGATGTTTTTTTCTGAAAAATCCTTTGTATTTAGCCTCAGATATAAAAACTTTCGAGACTTAAAAGTAAAATTATTAAATTGCCAAATTTTGTCTAGTCTTCTTTGCTAAAAATAAATTACAATTTTCCAGCTAACGAGAATTTTCGGAGACGTCATACGTTTTATAAATAGTATGTTTTATTCAATTTGGAGCAAAATTGACTGAGAATAAACAGATATTCTGAATTTCATTTTCACCGCCTAAAAACCGAAGGAGATTTGTTTTAAAACCGGACAAATTACCAACTATTTGAAAACGTCGTACTTTCACAAAACATTTTTGTTTGAATCAATTTAAAGCAAAATTGACCAAGAATTAACAACTTTTGTGAATTGAGAACACATTTTTACCGGTTTTTCAGTACGGCACTGGTGAGCGACCCTTCACCAGAATAAAAAAATTACTTGCAGTTGATAGAGAAGGTTTTATTCTCCAGTATTTTTATTCTCATTTATTCTTATCTGCCCGTTATCGAGTCGATAATATCGACCCTTCCAGTCCAGCTAGAGGAGAGGGCTATTTCTCCAGCAATTCCAACATTCTACACCCACAACCCCCTTAAGGGTATGATGAAGAAATCCTACGTTTTTGAGAATTTTCTTCACGCGCGTGAAGAAAACCTACGTTTTTAAGAATTTTCTTCACGTACGTGAAAAAAACCTATGTTTTTGAGTTTTTTCTTCACACGCGTGAAGAAGACATGCGTTTTTGAGTTTTTTTATTCACGCATTTCGAAAATTTTTGCAACTCACATTATTGATTTATTACGAATTTTAAAGTGTTAATTGTTTAATAAAATGCTGAACAGGTTAAAACTAGAGTTAGGTAATATTTTGTCCTGTGTACAGTGTACACTGATCAAAATCATGAAAAACTGTTTGTCAGGCAAAAAAGGGGTTTGGCTGAAAACATAATTTTTTTGTGCCAACTCTAGGTTTTTTCCCATGTAAATTTTTGCCATGCCCTAAGTGCACACAATAATCTTATATATACACAAAATACAATCTTATCTTGAACGAGTTAGAAGTAGGGTCAGGTAAACTCGTGCCCAGTGTACACTGAAAAAACTTATGGAAAAGCGTTTCAAAAGCTCAGCTAGTGGTAGCCTGGTGTTGGAGGTGAAATGAAGGGTTGTGTTTTGCAGTTTTTTTAACAAATCGAAATTTTCACTGATTTCTATTTTTAAAACGTACATAGAAATAAAATAAAACTTTTCATCGAAAATATATTTATCTAAAAATCTTTAAAAAATGCGTGAAGAAAACTGGGATTTTTCTTCACGCATCAAAAACTCCATTTGGGGACGCTTCTTTGGGCGCTTATTACGGGAAATAATTATAATTATTTTCATTGAAAATGATGATCTACTGCAAAATATATTTTTAGCGCTAAAGTTTTATTTTGCAATTTTATTAAGGGATTTTCAAATAAATAAGAGATAAATATAATGATCTGAATAATAATGATCTGATAAATAAGATGATAAATATAATAAGAGAAAAATATAAAGATAAATATAATGGATACTTAAGTAAATTAACATAATGAGACTTTTATACCTTTTATCAATATAATGATTATTTCGCCCCCCTTATATTGAAAACATTATAAAATCATTGATGTTTTAATACTTAAGGGTAGGGTGGTTCCTATTTGCATATTCTCGATAAATATTGAGACAGGGCCTCGAGGATTATAATTCAGATTAGCCCAGTTTGAGAACTAGCCTTCACTGCGAAAAAATTTGCCAAAAACTTTTTGCTGAATAACTCCCAGACACATTAGCGAAACAGGAGACCTAAGCAAAACCGAATCCCTACGCCTTGAGGTTATATTTGAAATAAACCTAATTTTTAATAACCTGGTTATATGTATACAAACTTTCAGTGCGTTTTTGTCGATAAGTGCTATATTTTTCTAGAAACCATGGCAAAAACCACCGTTTTTTGGAACATTACGGGCATCGAAAAAGCCTACTCCTACCCGCCCAGGTTAATTTGCAAATTAGCCTCAAAATTTTGCAAAAGCTTAGTTCAGAAACAATAGAAACTTTAAAGTGGCGTTTTTTGCAATTTCGACCCAAAATCCAAAATATGAATTTTCTAAGGTCACGTGAAAAATTTCCGAAAAAAATGTGCGTCGTTTTTTCGAAAGTAGGCTCAAAGAAGCTGGGGAACACTGAAGAGAAAGTTGGCTTACCGTCAACCCGTATTTTGTTGAATGTTTAGTTGGTCATTGACACAACGTTATTTTGAACATAATTTTGAGAAATACGTTGGAAAAAAATCGAAAAACGCCAAAAATCGCAAATTTTTTTTGTTCTTATTTAGGTGTTTTGTGCTTTTAACCAAACAACGATTGCTTTGGTGCATTTATGACATAATAACTGCAGAAAATGTAGGAACCACATACCTTAAGTTCATTATATATGAACAGCCTTCCGTGTACATAGTATCATACATACTTATCTATAAAAGCGATCAGCACACCATTCACTTTAAGTTTTGCTTTTCACATCTGCAACGAAGCCAACATTTCATAAAACATTTAATCTGTATATAGGTTTGGAAGAGAAGATAATACTGTGCTACATATGTGCGCATGGTTAGCACTCGCTCTATGGCAAGGAACCCTGGTTTGATCCCAGTTTGACATTAATTTTTAATGAGAATAGCATAGAAATTGTTGTACTGTATTTCAGAAGTAATTTTATTAGATAACAATAGTAGGACATTTTGAGGAAGAATTAAGTTTCTTTTTATTGACTTCGTCTATTTTTTTGACATATATTAGGGATTCAGAAAATGAAGTTACTTCACTGCTTTGCGTGTTTTAAAACACGAAACCAATATATGGGGAAGTATTCATTTGGCGGCGGCGGAATATCGACCCCTCAGTAAAGTTCCTTATTTTTAATTTAAGAATTTTGGTGACTTTCAGAAATTGCTCATCGCGGCGAATTATGATTGATGCATTTTTTTGTTTTATTTGTTAACACAGCAATGAAACTAGATAATAATCTACTTATAACTATAAGGTTACTTTTGGATTATAATTTTCATTAATATTTTGGTAGTGGCACACACTTTCTAATTATAATATTATATTCAATATGATAGACGTTCTAGAACCTTGCCGCATGATGGTCACCGCGGCTTGTATGATGAACTCGGTGCGCAGCGATCCTGTGTCAAGCTTTAGCTTCATTCGTGCCTATCATTTTGTAAGAAAGCAATCAAGACGCGTATTTTCCACGCTTTTAGCGGTGGGCCTAGTGGTTGTCAAGGATTGGTTTTGCGTGTGTTTTCCGTTTCATTTTTGCGTAGGTGTGAGCAAAAATTAGGGAAAATAGGGAATGGGATAGAAAATGCGGTCGGGATGAATCCTTATACATGTGGTAACAGGGTCGACCAAAAATTATTCTGATGATTATTTTGTGATTAAGAAAGATTACTAATGGCCTTTCTCAAAAGTTTTGTTTCCTAATATATGAAGTACAAAGAAACATTTTTTACGACCGCTACCTCCTTAACTGCACCCTTTATTTTTTACCTCATATATTTTCCCACGGAACTCAATCTCAAACGTTTACTTTCATTTAGCGGTGTTAGAATCCCACTATTGTTGTTTAGTGACTGTCTTGAGTATGAGTATAGGCAGGTGCTGATTTTGGAACCGCTAATTTGACCGGTGTTGAATCACTGAGACTTTATTGTGGTATTCGAACTCGCGCTATAGGAGTATGTTAACTTTTTGGAGATGGAGTTCAGTTGGTAAAAGATATGATCACTTACTTGGTTATCTGCTGTTCGCAATTGAAACCTTGAAATATTCAGGTGATAACAATTAATGTATGAGTTAATTCGTAATTCGGTTGCCGAATTAAAACGACACATAATGTGTAAGTTATCGAGATTTACTCTGTGCCAAATTCTAAAAATCTAAAAATTGATGTTTATCTTATAAAAGTAGGTTAAATTAGTTCTAATAAGTAACTCCAAGATTATCTTATGTTTATTCTTAAAATTAGAGATGACTGAGGGAATTAAACCCGGACCCTTTCGACAAAGCGCTGAATGCTGCACATGCAGTGTGATATGTCCATCACGCCACAACGACCACGAGTATTGTCTTTCCTTCCAAAGTCATATTGCAAAGTCGAACTGCACCTTTGTAGGATTGTTAAACTTTCGGTTTATGGTCTGCCCATTTTCATTCGATTTTATAGAGTATGTCATATATTACTAGAAGGGAGTTATTTTAATGAATCCTTGTCGTGGTGGGTTGCGATCTGGCCTTGTACGCTCGTCATCATGGTTCACTTCCGCGTATACCGTAAGCTATACCCGCGTATTCGCGTCCCTTTTAAGACCATATATATTAGTAGAAATTGATTTTCATAAAACGTATATTTTGCTTATATAATTATTATAGTATAAAACTAAATAAACTAAATTTAAATTTTTGAAAAAATACTTGATAAAGTTATTTGATCATTTTTTGATTCTAAAATAGCTAAATTAATTTTTGAAAAAACATAAATGAAAGATTATTGATCATTTTTTTGTATGAATAATTCAGAGTATGCGGAAATTCAATTTCGAACATATGCCACTAGTGTATTATATAACAAAACATTAGTATTTAACACATTTCCCACATACTTGTGTATAATAATATTATATTATTATATTATTATTTAATTATTATTATTATACTAATATATTATATATTTTATATTATTATTATACTGTCCTTTATGATTTTCAAATGATGTGAAATATAAATTTAAAAAAAAATATTTTAAATATCAATAAATAAAAAATTATACGGGGTGAAAGATTTTTCCCTTCTTTTTTCCAAATTGGAGAGCGATGAGAACGCTAATGTGAACGGTTGATTTCGGCAAAAACCTACGTCTTTCTCAGATTCAATCAATCAAAACGTCGGGAAGCAAGTCTATCCAATTTGGAAAAAAGAAGAGAAAAACCTTACACCCTGTATATATTTTTAATATGTTTTTGAAATATCCATTTTCGGAATCAACAAAAAATACTCTAGTCTTTTTTTCCCGCATTTTTTCTTATGGCTTTTTTAAAAGCTTCGGTTTATCAAAATAAATCAGAATATATTCTAAGAATGGACAATCTGTAATGCATTTAATGTGAAAGAAATTTAATTCGAAAATTTCAGATTAATTGGAATTCTAGAAGATTTAATTTCAATCATATTTTTTTATTTTTCGACCTCAAATATTGAAAATATAAAATTGGTTTCTCAGACTTTTGTGTTCAGAAGCACAAGATCTTACTTTTGACCTTAGTTTGAAGATATTTCAAGAAGAAAAAGAAATTAAAATTTGGAAATTGAATTTGAAAATTGAAGATTCACTTCCGATATGACAAAAATCAAATTTTATAGAATTATAGGCTAAAAATAAGTAAAATAAAGTTTACAGAGATGAAAGGACGAGTGATTTGAGGTTTTGGGCGAAGTTGGAAGGAAATTGATATAAAAGTAAAAAAATGAACATGTTTTTATAAAATACTTTAGTTTAAAACACAGTTTTTTGGAATTCTAGAACAGCTAACTTTAAATTTTTAGAAATTTTTCACCCTTAAACGTTAACCTCAAACGTTAATAGTTATCTGTATTCTCAAAAATTCAGGTCTTTCTGATAAACTGTCTTCTTGAAAATACCGAAAAACCACTTTTTTCAATGCGGGAAAAATGACCCCCGACCAAAAAAACGTAATGAAATCGATCGTCAAATTCTTTGGTTTGAATTGAAACTGATAAAACTTCAGCGTTTATGACAATATATTTGTAAATCAAGCTCATTTTCGTCATGAACGTAAAATTTATTATGAAATGGAGTTTCCGAAAATTTTCGATCTTGAAAATTAGCCCGACTCTGGACAGCCTGAAACATGTTATTTATTATGAATTTTCATGTACATTTTTATTTTCGATATATTTCCCAAATTTTTGCCATCATTTTTGTATTATTAACTCAAATAATTTGTTTAGATGTTAGTATAACCTCCTCAGGACTATCTTCAACACTATATTCAACACCAGAATTTGCAAGTAATTCATACCAAAATGATGTCGACACTCGAACCCTGACAGATCTTGTATACACATCAGAATCAGGTTTTATACATTATGAAATGAGCCCAGATGATCTTCAAGAAAATTTCGAAAAAATTTGGGTCATATCGCCGCCTTGTGAACAACATTCAGTATCTTCAATCGATATCCGCATATGATTTGGTTCCAATTGTTTCATTTGAAATTAGAGCGTCTAATTGTCAAATAGAGTCGAGACCGAAATTGATTCTTGGTACTTTTTTTTAAATATAGCCTTTTCCGAGCACTTTTCTGATGAATCTTGCAAAAGTTATAGAATTTCAAACGGAATTCAATGATACTCTTCATCTGAAAATCGGAGAAAAAATTATATTGGGATTTTTAACGAATCACTATTAGTCTCGACACCACCAAATTCAGGCAGTAGTCAGAATGAGGTGATCATCCCTACTAAAAATTGGAGAGGAGTAGATCAATATATTAACCGGATAAAAAATAAATAATTCGTTCAGTAACCTTGAGACATAATTGGTATGCTTTTGATTTAAAACAAGAGTAAAAGATTACAATATGTGACCAAAAGTGTTTTATTTCTTTAACACAGATAAAACATTTGATTTGATACTTTGGTTATCTTTTGATAATGATTCAGGTAAAAATCGTGGTATTTATATGATGAATACCACTAGTGGGTTGAGTAAACAGATGATCAATCCGCAGATAGAAATCAGCTTTTTTTTTCTATTAACTGAAACTTTTATTGGACAAAGGCTTGTACAAAAAAATTTTGACAGAGGACAGGATTGGGGAAGTTTACAAAAGCTCAATAAATAACCTTGTTGAGGAAAAGAGCGTAATTTTTACATGTAAGAGCTCTTTAGGTGAACGAAATTGGTTGCTTTTCAGCAGCCCTGGTAAATTTTGGGGGATTTTTTAGTATGTACGTACTCGACCGATTTCTCTGCGATTAAAGCAGAATGAGAATTTCCACCTTAATTTTTAGCTGACCGTGAAGCTAATTGCGCGATTAATGACTATATTTTATTGGGATAAAATCAGTGGCCGTATTGCCACTTTTTTTCGAGAAAGTTTTGAGAATATTTTCGTCGTCTCGTTTTTTCATAATGGACAGTTTTTTTCGACAACATTTGACCTTGATATTAGTATATCATTATTAATATATCATGAATATTATATTTTTGATATACCAACTGTTTTTGATAGATAACAGGGTTGATTTTCACTTTTACGCAGCCTGCGGATTACGTTGGCCACGGACTCTGACTTTGGTTTTCATAACTTCATGAAATTGAATCTTTTTGTCACTTTATGTCGTATTTTTTTTATTTGGAAATTTCAACTCCCTTGCTTATGAAGGATTTTTATCCATTTAAAAATCGGATTGATGATTTTTGCCTAATTTTTTTAGCAATTTGCTCAACCCGGTGTGGTCCAAAAATTCAAAATAATTTTTTTTGTAAGTGAACTCTTATGTGTTTTAGAGGTTATCCTAGGTAAATATATAAGATCATATTGAGACTAAAGTTAATGATGCTAAAATCATAATCGATATCAATAATGAAATAAGTTGACAATTTCCAGAAATTCAATTTGTATTTAATAAATAAGGAATGAAAATCTTATTCCTTATTTATTTAATAAAAATTATAAAATGTATTATAAAATATACAAAACGTCGTATATTACTAATCTTTAATTTGTATTAAATCTTGAAACCAATCAAAGTGAAATTGAAAATTATGAGCCTAAATTTATAATCAACAATGAAGCTTTTTATGAACATTTTGAACTAACTGGCTTAACAGGCAGGGGTCGGCACCGACTCGGCAGGGCACCGAGCTAACTCAGTTAACTGTAAGAAAGTTAACCCTATACATATTATGTATATTATGTTAGTGAATCGATTGAAAATAATTTCAAACCAATTTGACGGATATGATTTTCAAAATAATAACAACCATTTTGATTTTTTGAAATTAATCACTATAGCTTGGTCCGAAACCCTTGAATCAGGTAAAACAGTCATGAAGATCACTATAACTAGAAGTGAATCAGTTGATTATATTCCGACTTTTGGTGGCAATCCCATGGTAGGTGGTCACCAGGACGGCGGTCATCAGGATGATCCTCCTCCGTATTTAGGTCAGGGTGACTAATGTTAAATTGTTTCATGTTAAAAATAGAAAGGTTTACTGCGGAGATCAAAAAAAATACGTCATATAAAGATATTTTGAAAAAACCAAGAAAAAAATAATATCCTTTTTTCGACCTAAGTGGATCTTGAAAATGGAGGGTATCTCTGTAGCGCGTTTTCCAATCACACTTATGTTGTCTTAGTGACTGTTTTTGGTATGATGAGTAGGCAAGGGTGCTTGATATTCGGAGCGGCAAAGTTTGGGGGATCGAAAACGCGCTATAGAGATAGCCTCCATTATCAAGATCCACTTAGGTTGACAAAAGGATATAAAGTAAAACTTAAAACATTTATTTTCTCCCTCAACCTTGGGATGCTCAAATGGCCATCTTGAATAAAAAAATTAAAGCCTTGAAAAATTGATTGGTAAAAATACATACTTTTAATAAAAATCGAACATAGAGTTTGCGCAGGAAAATTTAATATTAAATTGTATTCAATATTAAATATTAATTGAATTTTTTTTTACCAATCAAAAGTTTTTTTTGTCGATTTCTTTCAATTTCATCTAAAACGCAGATTTCTGGAAATTGACTGACTATTTGGATTACCGACCCTCAGAGTACATTTGATTCTGAACATTTGATTGGTTCAATCTGACCAATGGAATCGGCCTATTCCAAAATCCAGGGTTTTGATTGGGTGCCAATATCTTGCGTTGTTTGTATCATTCAAATATTCAGGCACTGTACTCTAAGGGTCGGTAATCCATATGCTGAATCTGATGAAACGTATTTTATTTCTTTTAAAGTGAATCGTGGAAATTTCTCGTTTTGAGAAAGAAATCGCTGTGATTTTAAATATTTAAAATTTGGGAAAAACATACACTTTTGAATTCATTGAACATGAGAATGAAATATCGAAACATTGGTTTGAATAACTAAATAATATTTTGGTTGTCTGAAAAATGAAATTCAATTGATCAATTATTTTATTCCTATTGCCACCCAATGATAGGTGGTTTTGTGGTAGGTGGCAGACGAAATAGAAGACAAACTAATTTGCCAGAATATTGTGAAAATGCCGATGTGCCTATGTTTAATATCACGTTTGACTGCATGTACGATGAGCCCGTTGAATCAACGACTACAGATAGCCCGAATACAACAGGTAAGATACAGTGGATTGCCTCTTGAAAGATCATCCGATTTCGAGAAATGCGTCCAAATAGGATGACCGGCAAATTTTTCAAAAAATGTCCGTCATGACGCATCATTTGATAAAAAATAGCAAAAAACAAGTTTTACTAAATATGTTAATAATTCGAAAATTTAGCAAAATATGGAAAATATCGGTGAAAGTGTTCTTTCTCTAGCCTTAATCACTGAAAATGACCAAAAATGGTAGCTTTTAATCCGCCTTTCTTTACTTTTCCTGGTAAGTAAATCTTTAACTTTAAAGACTTTAAAGAACTTTAAGGACGAGAAAATTAAATCAGCCATATGGTGGTTAAAATTTAAGGTGAAAATATAAAAACATGCGTCCGTATAGAATGAACGCAAACTTTCCTTCCGTTTTCATACAACTACGCGGCAAACCTTATGGAAAATTTTCTAATCTTAGGTCCGTCCTTATGAAGGCACTCGACTGTCTTTATTTGATACATTTTATAAAACTTCGCAAGTCTTTTGGTCCTAAAGTTTAGGTCATTTGAAAGAATCATTTCGTTTCAAAAGATTTTTTTAAATTTGGTTCAGGCATCTTAAATCAAAAAAATAACAATGGTGGTATGCTAGCAGGCTTGAAAATCAGAAAATGGAAAGTCATTTTTCTCACTCACTATCGATCCGATCACTTCAACTATTATTGGAGAAATATAAGCTGGAACAGAGCTTCGATCTGATCCCATTAATTATTTTTAGCTGATCTGGTTGAAAAAATATGCTTTTATAAAAATGACTTTAAAAAAACGTCAATGCTGGATTAGAGCACGACATAAAATATTTCAGCGATAAAAAAAAAGAACCGGATGTGAAGTTACCGAGTGAAATTTTTTATAATTTTCAGTTTTTTAGTCTCCTGGTCGCCGAATTAGTCTGATCAAAAATTAAAAAATTCTTCTAAAGTGAAAAGTCTTTTCAAAAATTTTTTTTTCATATTCAAACTAATTTAAAAAACCTCCAAAATTTGTATTTGTTGTTCAACTTCATTTAGCTGACGTAAAATAGCAATACCATGAAACCCAAAAGCTATTCAAAGGACACATATCTCACGATTCCAAACTACCATTCGAGTTTCGAGTGACGTTAAGTCCAAAAGTGATTTGTTCCGATATAATCGCTTTCAGATCTGTCCCGGCATTATTTTGCAAATTGAAAAAGTAAGGCAATTTTTAACGGGTTCAAATGATGCTATTCTAAAAAATTGAAGGAATGACTATATATGGATTACCGGACCTCAGAGTACAAATCCTAAATATTTGAAAAATGCGAAATCTGAGCATTTGATTGGTTCATCCTTTCTCAACCTGACCAATGAAGTCGGCCTATTCCGCAATCAAGAGTTTCGATTGGTTGCTAATATCTTGCGTTGTTTGTATCATTCAAATATTTACTAGAGTAGGATTTGTACGTAGGATTAGTAGTAGGATTTGTACTCTGAGGTCCGGTAATCCATATTTCAGCCTTGTGTCGTTTTTAACGCATCAATTTTGGTCTCGACGCCACTTGAAACTCGGGGTGAAGTTTTCACAATTTATTTTAGCTGATGAAAGTAAAATATACTTATCAATTACAATCCTCGTCATGTTAAGCATTCAGTTAATGTCTTGAGAAAATTTCAAATACAGATAATCTATACATAATTTACAATTTGTACATAATATATTTGTGTTTCCTAAAAATAAAGCAAAACTCAACATTTCTTGCTGTGGCGTGATTTTTTAGCGAAACCCGCAATTGGAGTGAATATTCTCGAAAACGGTTTGTCCGATTCAAGAAATTAAATTCTATCTCAGAGTGAATGATCTTATACTCGTGACGCAATCTGTCTCAAACCGATTCGAAAGGTCGTTGCGTGGTTATAACCGGTCAAAAACTAAAAAAATTATGAGATTTGTTTCTCATTTGAGCCCCTATATATTTTGCGTGGCCGTTACGCTGAAAAATAATCACGCCCGTAGCCTTTTTGCATACTTCATAAAACAAACTTTCACCTCGTTTTTTAGTACCGATTCACGATAAAAGTATATTTTAAAACATTATTTAAATACATAATAACATGAACTGGAGACAGTGATCAAAATACAGAATTGGAAAGGTAACTAACTGAACCGATGATCGAGTCCCTTTTTATTTTATCAATTATCGGTGTAAAATTTGAAAAAAAAACTTTTTTAAATTATCAAGTGAGTTGAATTTAGCGAGAAGACTACGGAACCTTGTCTGTATCAACAGTCCGATGTGACAACGTTTCGCCAAAATAAATTGAAATTATATCTTTAATTTTTATCGAATTTCGACTCGGAATTTCCGAGGCATGAATTTAAAAATAGCATCACTTATAAAGCATGCGTATAAAAACAATATTACTTCAAACTGACAGGTAAAAGTTGCTTACCTGTTCGTTAAAGTAATATCTCATACGACCCTCGACGGACAAATTTGCCACGGCTATTCATTATCTCAAAAAATTGCTCATAAGCGAATACATATTAAATTCAAATGCATACACGTATTTGCAAATCTTTAGGATGACGGGAAAACAAATGAATTTATTTGTTGAAAGTTGAGCGAATGGTAGCAATTTCAAACTTATCTAATTTTAGCTTATTTTCCGTAATAATACTATATGAGTGACTTAAAGTTTACCCGTGATTCCGGGCCCTTTTAATTACAAGTGTAACACAGCTGCAAGTCACGTGGTAAATCAGCTCGGCAAATCACCGCCGGTTTTGTTCTCCGCCAATCAGCGCGCGGTATTTTATTCACTTTTGGAATTTCCAACAATTTTAGCAAATTTGAAAGAGATTATTAAAAACCTAATAAATCTTGAAATAGTAGTACTGGGTAGTTGTCTATAAGGACAAGTTTGATTTTGCCATTTTGTCCATGTGAAAACCGCCATTTTGTTTTTATTGACGAATTATGGTCTAAATATAGAAAAAATGCTATATAGTTCTTAAATTTTAAACTATGGCCGTTTTGTCCCTATAGACAAACGCGACAGTTTTTGTACCTAAATCACTCAAAAATTAATTGCAACATTTTAGAGAACAATTATCGGGACAGATTTGTCCGTCGAGCGTTGTTATTGCATTATCAACATATGTAAAAAAGGATATGAAGGCATTAAAGTCAGGCTTCCAAATCAGGCTTCCTTTCATAGCAATACGTAGGGAAAATTTGGGGATAAAGATGGAAAATCGCCAAAGGAATGGCTTTTTTGGAAGCCTGATTAAAGTTGTTTAATAAATTAAAGAATGTTTTGTGGCAAAGCGTTGCCTCAATCGAAGTGTAAAAATTAACCTAAAAAATTTTAATCTTGAAACTGTGTAGAAATTCATATTTAAAAAAAAAAATGGGCAAAAAATTTTAGCACGTTTTAAAAAGGGGGATTTTTTTTATTTGTGATACTTTTTTCGAAAAGTTGACGCGTTGAGTGTTCTAACTATAAACATAATTGCTTGAGGGAGGTAGCTTCAGATTTTTAACGATCATCAATCAGTATACATGTAACAAGTTTCGCTCTAATTTTTCTTTTCGCACGATTTTGCTTCGTCACAACAAACGAGTAGACATTCTTCAGATTTGTAGTCATCGTAACTGAAATAATTGATAAATTATATTGGTAAATATAAAAAAAATGTGAGTTTTTCGAGCATCAAGAGCTTTTCTTCTGGGTAAGGTTTCCATGTTTTCTGAAAAAAAGCAGTTTTTTCAAGAAAATTTTTCAAAATGGGAAAAACCCAAAAATGGCGAAGAAAGTCAATATCGATTTCGAAGACCTTGTTTGGTCTTCGTTCTTTTAACTGCACAAACAAGGTGTTTCCTTACATGACTAACCTCCAATTTTCCAGTTCTCGGTTAAATAGCTCAAACACGCAAAAAAACATCCAAAATAATAATACTCGCTACATTATAATGGCATTTGAAATTGATAATAATCCTTAAAAAAATTACCGTTTTGCCTTTATAAACGAACGTGTTTTCAAAATCACTAAGGTCAAGGCAAAATTTCAGCGTTTTGTTATTATAGACAAAAGAACAATTTTTGTGAACAAAATCAGTGCCGATTGTCCAAAATATTTTTTTGGGCGGTTTTGAGGTAGCTATTTTTGAAAAATTGTATAAAATCTCATGAAGAGTTTTTCGTGGAAGCTGATGATTTGAAGGCTTTAGACTACAAGGGGGAGCAATATCTCCGGCCCAATATCGCCGAATTTGCCAATATCTCCGAAATTTTTTGCCAAAAAAATTCTCGCTATATAGGCCCCTAGTATAAAAGGGGTGTCCAATATCGCCGAAATTTTTGAGCAAAAAACTTTCGGCAATATTGCCCCCACCTGGAGAAAATAATTTCAGGTCAAAATATAATAACTTACTTGAGATTTGATAACTGGCTTGATTCACCATTAGATTCTTCGTCTTGAATTGATCTAGTGCCACTAAACTCGGGCTGGATTGTTAAATGATGAACTCCGTAATCGTGGAAAATTTTTCGGGCACCTTTAACGATCTGAAAAAATAAAATTAACAAAACTATAGCGGAAAAACATATGTTCATCGTTAACCAGGTGGTAAGAGTGAGTGGTACTTAAGTTTGTAGAATATCGTCAATCAGCCAAGGACAGTTTTAAACCTCAAAATTCACTCCGACCACCCCCTTAAATTTAGAAAACCACCCAGAACCGATTTAACTACATTTTTTTAACTGGCATGACAATATTAACTNAATCAATTATAATTTATTAAAAAAATAAATTTTGATTTTGATAATTATTAATAATTAAATAAATCAATTATCAAATAAAATATTTTTTTAGCAAATCAAGTATCAAATTGTAGAATCAGGAAATCAATCAAGTATTAATTAAATAATCAGAAAATGAATCAAGTAAAAATTGGAATGAATTTTGCTGTCAATGATTATGGTGAAATCTCAATCCTTTAAAAATTTAATTGGAAAAAATTTCACCATCATCCCAGACAAATTGATTTTTTGGAAAATGTGAAATACCTGTTGGATTTTCTCCACCTACAGATAATGTTTTATTTAAAACAAATATCAATTTATTCATAGACATTTTAAATTCCTGAAATTCGTATTTTCCAAGAACATGAGTTCAAAATACAAACTGATTTTTGCTCTGAACCAATTTTGTAAATTATCGCATCACAAAATATTCTCATCATGCTTTCTCCGGTGTCCTTGTAGACGAAAACCACAGTATATAAATTTTTAGAGAAAATTCAGACTAAGACGCCAAAATATGGCGGAAACACTGAAATTATGACGTTATTGGTGCAACCCTGCTCAAAGTATCATCTTTGAAATAATGAATTTCTGACAGAATCGAACTGTGGTTTTCGTCTCCTGAGGTTTTGCTGATATTTTTTAAAAATGTTCCAACATATTCAAAATATACGGTGAAGGGCTAACAACATAAGCCCAAGTTTTGGCATTCATTGATTCATAATAAAAAAAAAAGCTGGTAATAAATGTTTTACAGAAATTATCTATGGAAAAAAAAGTTTAAAAAAAGTTAAAGAAAAATTTGTATTAAAAATTATGAAGACCGTATTTCTGCTCTTCACCTTTAAATTAAAAAAAAATACCATATTGTCCCGTATCGACGATACGATATCGTCCATATTGTCGTTATTGAGAGACATGTCGTAATAAAAAGCTTAGGTTTTGAATATATTTTTTCCATATTGTCCTTATAGACGAAATTCAAAAAATCACAGCGAAGAGCTCGGACGCCATTTATAAACATTTATTTCGACAGAAAAAATGAATTTCTTTTCGGTGTTTTATACAAGATTTTTCGGAAATCAGCTGTTTTATAAATATTTGCCAGAACATGTTACTTTACCTGATTAAAATTTATTAAATCACAATTCATCAATTTGATATGAACAGTGCCAACAAATTCGTTGCCGGCAAGAGTCCAAATGTGTAAATCATGAATTTTGATAATCGCGTCATATTCGGTACGAATAGATTCAATAACTTCTTTCTTCAAACTTTCGACATCAATTGAACTTGGAACAGTTTGCATCAAGATCATGATTGGAACTGAGATGATTAAAAAAAACGAATCGTACATGTATAATTACGAAGTCCTTTTGTAAACAACCCGTTTCAGCTTTCTTTGCATTTTTCAAAAACTTATGAATAATTTTCTCCCTCAGAGTTTTGATGATATTGCCTTCGAAAAAAATTTTCGTTAAAATTCTAGTATTGTTGGGACCCTGAGTGTAAAATAAGTTAATCCTGAAGATGGTTAAATAAAGTGGAACGTAGATGAATAAATGTTATGTCTTTTTATAATACTGCCTTCGATATGAATTTTGATATGACCCCCTACGGGTCAGTTTTACAATTTTGCTCTTTGGTGTCAATTTACAAAATTTCACCCCGGAAAAGTCCCAAGAAAATTTTAAGACCTGGTAAGCTAATGATACTTACATCATATCTAGTGACCGAGGAACCGCAAATTTAAGATTTAATCACCGGAATTTCGGTATCATGTTTGAAAACCGATAGGCATAATGCAAGGTATCAAAACCTTGAGTCTTATGTGTTTTCTAATTTTCAAAATTGGGTTAGTCATCTTCGTGAAAAACTCATGTAACTGAAGTTCAATAACTGAACCATTGAAAAAAAGCCCCCTAAAAACCGCCAGTTGAAAACCCCAGAAAAACTAAATATCGACAATCACTTACGAAAATTTTTAGATAACTTTATTTTTAATCCTCTAAAAATGAGAATATGCGGAGTCTCGCGGCGCTATCTGCTCTTTGGCGTCAAAATTTTAAGAAATTTGGGATTATTCAACGTAACTTTAGTAACGAAAATCTAATTTTTTGCATTTTTCATTAAGACAGAAAATACCTTTTTTCTTCAAGTTCTTCAATGGGTGCGTATTTTCACTTGTCCTTTGAAAAAATCTGAATAAGTTGCATTTTACTAAACTCAAATTTAGGCTTGTTTTCTTGATCAGTGCACCAAAACCCATAAAAAAGTTAGTTTCTCCCAATAGATTTAAACCACCGCAGTATTTTTTGAAATCATTCCTCGTAATAATTTAAGGGTTGTGAAAAGAATCAGCATTGTCAGGATTAAACTTGTGATAGGATCCACATATAACGTCCAGTGAACAGTCATCGTGGGATACATTAAATCAAGAATATGAGAAGAATCCTCAAGATTCGAAGATTCGTTTAAAAATGAAGAAACCATTGATTCGTTGAGACCATTGTCATCAAGAAAAATACCACATTCGAATGCTTACAAATTCGATCAGAAAAATTTCAGAATGAAAAATTGATAAATCATTTTCTTTGTATAATCTATTATGCTCAAATTATTCCAAGATTGTGATTTTAACCAAAAACTGAAAATCACAAAAAATGAGTGCTTTCAATCAAAATAGACTATTTTGGACCAAAATTTGATTTTTCAAAATTTATTTTTATGATTTTCGTCAAAGGGAACATCTAAAATACGCCCTTTTTTTTGCTCTTCTGTCAAAATTTTTCTGAAAACAATTCATCTATGAATATTTTGTCGTTAAATGTTGCTATATTCGGATAAAGAATAATGAAGACTTTTGTTTTGCCTTGTAGTCAAAATTTTCAGAAAAAACTGTTTTTTTATGATTATTTTCCCGAAAAACCGGTGGTTTATCAACTGAAAATAAAAGTTTTTTGCTCTTCACTCTAAAATTTTTGAAAAGTTGCTTATTATAAATATAAAGAAGAAAATTAAAAGCGTACATATTGACAATATTGATGCACACCAAGTTATCATTTTTGTAAATATTAATTCTTTAAAATCCTATTTTTCTAATTTTTGATCTATGGCGTGGTTTTTCAGTTATAAAACTGGTTATAACCAGTTAACGAGTCATCGGATCGGTGTTAGATATATCGAAAAATATTCATATTGAGTCTTTCTCAGCACGCGTCATTACTTTGAGCCAGTGTCCAAGCGGGGGGGGCGAAGAATTGCCTTTTCTGGACAACGGCCTTTGTCGACTGTCCTCGACAATACTCGAATGTCAACTTAATTCAAGAATCCCGTGATTTCATTGGTCATTTTCTCAAAGTTATGACGCGTGCTGAGAAAGACTCAATAAGGATAATTTTCTATATTGCTTTGCGGGTAAGAAATAATTCAGTCTGAGATACAATCAGAATGTCTTGAAGCGGATGAACCGTTTTCGAAAACATTTGCTCCCATTGCTGGTTTCGCTAAAAAAAATCACCTCAAACTGAAGATTTTAAAATTGGCGAGGACACTTGTCGACCACAAAATCGAGAACGCTTGTTTAATTTTCCAGAAATCAAGAAAAACTGATAAAAAAAATTTGATCGATTCCTTCAGCATGAAAAGCACAGTTTGAAAGGTCGTTTGAATCGTCACAATTGTTATAAAAGTACATTAACCCAGCAGATAGACACACAACGATTGAACCAAGAAAATCTCCCATCACATGTAATAAAATGCCTTTCATATTTAACTGTTCGGCTTGGTTGGCTAATCTTTGACGTTCTGCAGCTTTTGCGTCAGCTTTTATTTGAGTTATATAAATGATAAATTTTTCTAACATTATTTTTTGTTGAAAGAGGCAAATTTTCATTTTGTTTGAGATTGACCCGATGCATTGGATTTTTACTGGTGATTTTTTACCAAATTGATCCGATATGAGAAATGGAGCGATTACAAACATGAAATTTCGAATAATTTTTGAATGAAATAATACACTATCATACTAACCGAAATCATAAAACCTTCACTATGTCTTGGCGAGTACCACGCATTTTTCCAGTGCCGTCGAGACTTGAAGTTATTCGAAAACCATGATTTTATTTAGTAGACTCAAACTATGGCCTCAAATCATTCGAATTTAAAACTATTTTGAATCCAAATTTTTGATAAACAGTATAATTTTCAAATTTTTGCTTCAAATATAAAAAAAAACTGATGGTATTGGGATTCGAACAGCTACGGCTGAGTTGCATAATACATTTTTAGTAACTCTCCTGCAGGATCATGAGAATGGCCGTGAGCGTCTCCTTCTTCTCGAGAGTCGGCATGACTATGACCATGACTGAATAGGTTGAAATATATTATCCAAACGTCAAAAATCCAATAAAACCATCTGAAAATGTTTGCTCTGCTCTTTTCGTGTATTGAAAAAAGACGGCTCTGCTCTTAAAAAAAGTAGACTAGAGCAAACTCTGTCGATCCCTGCTGAGGATTAGATTTATGTTGATCAAATTATAATATAAAAGTGCTATCTGTTGCGATTTGAAAAAGTCCCGGGATCGGCAGTAAATGGCCAAAATAGCAAAAGGCAAAAAATTTCAATGGAAATAAAGAAGGATTTTGTGTTTGAAAAATGCTGATAACCTTGTTCGCCATCAAATTGCACGTTATACACAATATTATTCAGATGAAAAATAAGAATATCTCGTTTCGAAATTTGCCCCCGGTCAATATATAACGTCGTTTCTGAATTTCTCTAACACATTTTGATTTCAAAACGGAAAAATATTTATTGTCGATCCATCAAAAGTCCGTAGTGGAAATCCGCAGTATAATTGAAAATTAAAATTTACGAATGTTTTATTTTTCGATTAATTTTGTTTTATTTTTGCATTTAAACGTTTTTTCTAATTACAAATTGGGATTTGAAAATAATAATAATAATGCAAAATTTGGCCGGTTCGTCCTTATGAGAAAACGGATTTTTCAAATTTTTAAAAATTACAAAGTTTTTTTCAAAATTTTGGACGTTTTGTCCTTATACAGGTTGTATTTTAGATTTTGAGGGACTGTGCCGTCTAACTGAATAATCCTATTAATATTTAAGTAAAAATCAACGTAAAAATCAGTTAGACGGCAAAACACCTCAAAATCTAAAATACAACCTGTAAACAAACATGATAGTTTTTTCTTGGCATACAATTTTAAATGCTGTTTCTTCAAATCATGGTTCGGTATCCGACCCCTTCCTTAAATTGGTAGACTTTTTGCATGTAGGTATTTTTCATAGCAAAAGATCGGAGAAAAAGAGAACCAAAAATGCATACTACTAAAAATAACAATTTTCTAATCATATTTTTTGCAAGTCAATTTTGACCTTTCCTAGAAGAGCCACCATGCGAATGTCCGTGACCAGTTCCATCTCCCCAAAATATAACCAATCCGATAATATTCATGAGTAATCCACCTGCGCCTACGTAAAGCACCCTGAGTGGCTGTTGGACTGGCTCGGGTTGGATAAATTTTTCAATTGATTCTAGAATGATAATCACACAGAGGGCAAGGAGAAATACGGCATTTATCAAAGAACCAAGGATTTCTGACCTGTTTTAACGGTTTTAAATAATTTTTATCCAATATGATGAAATCGACTTTTGCCTTATCTTTNATTAATATCTACAATATTTGAAGAAAAATGCTCAGAACTTGCTCAAATATAGCCGACCAGAATTTCCTTCGAAAGGGTGTACTATCAACAGCAGTTGGAAACTTTTGGCATGCATTGCCTGTCCTTGAAGGACATATTGTCGTCAGTGTTGGTCGGTTTTCGGTCCGGTTGCGTCAAAAAATTATATTTCAACGATTGTAGTTCAAAATATTTTATCACAGCTTTCGTAAAGCTAGGAAAAGACGTTTAAATTTTTAGAATTACTTTTTTAATAATATTAGCAACTGAAACTGATTTTTATATATGCAGAATACTCTATGCATAATAATGCATTGCATTTACTTGTGAAACTTAAAAATTTCAAAATGCATTTTTGAAATTTTGAAACTGACTATAAAATGATAATTATTCCTTTCTACGTTTAGTTAAAGTGGCAGTTGCCAAAGATAGAGAAAATTAAAGAATATGTATTGAGGATAACCATCTTTGCAAAATAATTAGGGTGCGCAGCGGGAACCATAGACTAAACTAAAACCGTTGATGAAAATTTCTTTGTGATTGGGCGGTCATCGCCACCGAAAAAAAACGATTCCGAGCAGAATTTTTTTATGGCCATTTATTGGTCATACAGTGAGTTTCAAAACCTCTCATTTTCTGCATTTATTTCAATTTTCATCATAATAAACTTAATTTGATCGATTTTTAATGATAACGACCGTACTCACAACAAAATTCACAATATTATGGAAAAAAAAATAAAAATGGGTCATTAGGACATAAAATGCTTAGGTAAAAGATTCTAAATTTGCTTTGAAAATATTTTCTCAGCCTTTCCCTGGTCTAATATTTCATATCGTGTCAACTTTTTAGGAGAACACGATAAATGTATTTGCTAACCGTAGCGGACTTCACTTTTGCTGCAACCGATAATTTAAACCAATAACCGGTATTATCACTGAGAAAAAATCCGGATTTTTTTTTCAAATTTTTCCCCTTTGAATTCTACTCAAGATTTTTTTCGTTGATATCGAGTGTTCAAAAGTTAGAAATTTGACCGCTGCGCATCCTAAAATTAATTAAGTATATTAACACCTTAATTATCATGGGATTTGGAATATAATAATTTTACAAACATTAGCTGTTTTGTCTGTGGACGAACTTGCTTTTTCAAAATTTCGAAATAACTCTTTAGCATGACAGTATATTTAAAAAGTTCGCTACCTTTGAATAAATATTTCATATTATTATATTTTAAAACTATTTTAAATATTAAACTAGAGAATAATATTTTCAAGACCGTTGCCTTCCCCAACCAAAAGTGTTGTGTTCTGACATGACTTTATCATCAACAGATCGTTTCGATATTTTAATGGCCACAAGAGCTACAACTAAACATAATCCATCTGATAACATGTGACATGCATCCGCTACAAGCGCTAAAGAGTTGTACAAATACCCAACAAACATTTCCACAAAGAAGTAACTAGAAATAATATTATGTGATATACAAATGAACATATTGTACAGAAAATAAGAAACCTACGTATTTTAAATCCAAATTGGATATTTTTTCAAAAAAAAATTATTAAAAAATGAAAAAGGGGAAACTCAATATCACAGAAAGTTTTTTGCCGACCGCAATCAAACTAATATGGCAAAAAAGGTCTTGGTACAAAGGCATGGGTATATTTTGCGGGCCAAATGCAAAGCATATGCGAAGCATATGCTGCACCAAGTTTATGGTTAATTTCTATCAGGGAAGTCGAAAATGACAGTTAAAATGTCCCAAAGTGACCACAAGAGCCGCTAGAGAGCAAATGTAAAGCATTTGCTGGGCCATTTTTTCGTTGGCCTATTGAGTAAATTAGTTTCAGGAAAGTCAAAAATGACACTTAAAATGTTCCAAAATTACCACAGGAGCCGCTAGAGAGCAAAATGAGGACAATATGCAACCTGATTTTTTTTAGAGTAAATTGATATCTGTTTGAGCGAAATTGAGTTTCAAACTCATCCAAAGTACACACATTTGTTCGAAGGCGAAAATCCTCAAAAAATAACTTATTATTAATTTCATATTCTCTATGAATCTTCAAAGGTCGTAGAAATAAGCTCTGTGACGATGCTTTATTAATAAAGTAAAAAATCGAAAAAAAAATTAACAAAATAATCTTTAACAAAATTAAATTTTATAAAATTTAATTTAAAAACTCGTGCCCAGTATACACGGNTTACCCACTATGAATATGGAAATCTGGTGCCGTTAAGCTTGTACTTTTCACGTTGCCTTGGTTTTAATTTTTAACGATTCAGTTGTTTCTCTGCACCTGAAAATAATTTCAAGTAAAGCAGAAAAATTAATTATTAAAAATCCGATTAAAAATGAGAGTGCATAAAATGGACAACCCTGCATTTTCATCTAAAGAATGGAAAGCAAAAGAGCCTTCCGGGAGACTTTCACAGTTTTGAGGTGATTTATCAATTCATCAATAACAGTTTTGGAGGAAAAAAATCTGGAAATTGTTGTGTTTGTAAAATATAGATTCGTAAATCACGATCTTGATCGGACGATTCACCTGTACAGTGTTTTGTACATTTGGATAAACTAAATTTGTGGAGTTCTCAGCTGATCTGAAAAAAAAAACTGCATTTTTTTGCATCTGGGGCTACCTTTGTATCTACCGATCGAGGTCTGATGTTTCTATGAAAAACTTTAAAAATAAATTTAAATGAACAATTAGGTCACAGGTAGTTTTTTTCGAAATTATATTATCAATAGCAATATCTACAAGGTGTCACTACTGTGTGTGCTATAAGGACCAAAACGGCCGAAATTTGCCAAACCCTACGTCCATTTGAAAAGGCCTTTGTCCTACGTTTAACCCCAATTTTTCAATACTTTCTGATTTCGCTACCGTTTTCTCTGAGCAATTTTAGCTGGAACTGACACGATGAAAGGTCTCATGTTATGAAAAGATCTATTTCAACATAGGCTATTTGTCAGAGTTGAAACAGAGATCAAAGAGCAAAAATAAGAGGTCTTCACAAATTCGTAATCCGCTGACGGCGGAAAAAATTTTAAAACGAAAGATTAATTCCCGAGTTCAATAAATTTTGGAATTTCTATCCTGATATAGCATATTTTTTTGGCAAAATAAGGCAAATTTTGCCTAGTTTTATATCTAAATGTTTTCTATGAGATGGAAAATTTTTCATTTGTAATTTGTCAAGATAATGTTCAATTAAGGGGGGTTGTGGGTGTTATGAAACAAGCGTTGAAAATCGTTGTTTTAAAGTTCTTGAATTGGAACGAAGAAATAATTCAGAAAAAAAAAAATATTTTTAACAATTAAAATGGGTCTTTTGTTGTTCCGCGTTGGCGGGGCACCGTTAGATAGACACACAAGTTTACCCTCTACTGGGAAATTATAAATAATAAATCCTTATTGTTGGTAAAATAATGACAATATTTCGTAGGTTTTTCATACATTTTCTGTTTATTCATTTTAAACAAAATTGACCGAGGCTTATTCCGATTTTAAAAAATTCTGAATTTCATTTTTTTACCTCTAAAATCAAAGGAATTTTGTTAATTTCTTTTATGGTGATTATTTGAAGACGTCGTACTTATCCGAACACTTTGTTTTTTATTTCAATTTAAAGCAAATTGATCGCAGATTTCAAATTTTGTTGTGTGAATTAAGAACATTTTTAACCAGTTTGTGTCGATGCCGCTCCGGTGAGCCATCCTTCACCAGAATAAATTTTACTTGCAGTTTGCACAGAGAACGGTTTTGGTCTCCCGTATTTCTTTCTTCATTTAACTTTCTTTATTCTTGCCGCGTTTATCCGGACCCTTCATCCAGCTGGAGAGAAGGGCTATTTTCCCCAGCAATCCAACATTCTACAACACACAACCCCTAGAACACACGCCAAACAAAGTGTAAATGGAAACTGTTCGTTTGATTTTTTTCGCGTTCCGGGGCCATGGGCGTGACGTTCCAACTCTGAAGTAAACGCACAAGTTATATAATATTGCGATTAATCAGATGCATAATCAAAGGTTGTATCAAGACATAAGCTATTCGTAGCCGACCATAAACGCCTAGTCATCCTTGAGCGCGGGAACATTTTATAAATCTCTATTCTTCACCTGCTACATTCCAATTTAAATCGGAGTTCGGGACATAATGAAAATTTTCCATGTTACCGGTAAAACTGTCCAAATTCCAGTTTATTTCCAAATAAGAATTATAAAATATTTTTATCTGATTTATTTATACGGTATAAATTATACCTTTTTATTACATCATCGAAAACGGTCATAAGCTTTTATAGAATATATCATTTGTAAAAATGGTGTTTGTGCAAAAATTTCTTGAATTTGATTGTTTCCGTTTTGAATATAAAAGTTTGTGCATCGTAATAATTTTATGTTATTAGTCAATTTGGTTTTTCCAACCAGAAAGCAGTCAGGCGGGGTTTCAAGCAAAACGGGTTTTGGTTAATTTTTAGTCGCACGCAAGTTTTTTCTCAGAGATGGATCGACCGTGATTTTCAAAATTCCAAAGGATACTGAAAGTGAATGTGTTTTTTGTATATTGTTTGTATCTCTTGTCGACGGGCAACTGCATCACAAAACCGTTTTTGCTGAAAAATACCGCATAGTGGGTCGCATCCCAACTATGAATTTATAATTTTATCAGCAAGACGATATTCTAGAAGGAGATCTCCTGTCCCTTTCAGATTCACGTTTTGCGCCTGTGATCGCCAAAAAGTGCGCAAAATTAATTTGTCGAGCAATTCACAGTCGCGAGAATCAAGCTGGTCGTCGCGGAACGGTGGGATCTGGAGGACAATGAGATCCCCGACTGAAAAGTTTCTCTTATGCAATCACTCGTAGGGAACAATGGTTTAAACCTTTAACAATTTTTAACCTACCGTCTGGTTTTATTAAAAACAAAATTGTTTCGATGAAGCTTCTTTTTAAACAAATGGGTTTTCCGGTGCTTGTTTCATCTATTGTGATTTTATTAGGACAATGTGAAAAGATTATGTAGAATTGCGAGCAAAATTATCGCAACTATTTATCATATTTGTAAGTTTGACCAACCTTCAACTTTTCCGCCTGAATTTTAGTTTCCAAGAAACTTTGGTCGTCAAAATATCGGAAAAATTTTGTCAACTCGTAAGAACTTGGTAATTAAGGCGTGAAATCATTTCTCAAATGTACAGAAATTACTGTGATTTTGTGTATAAGGCCGATTGGAGAAAAATTGCCAAAACTCCTTAGGCTTTTTTAGCATGTCATTCTATGAGGACAATGTGAGCGAAAAGATTCTAAATAGATCGCAAAAAAGGTAGTAATTTTTAAGCTAAAAAAAGCCAAAATCTTAGTCCGAAATTGGAAGATATGATTACCCTGCATGTTTCCCGAAATAAATTTCTCAAAAGGCAAGATATTTTAAACCCACTTTTTGCAACCCGCATTTGCAAAAAAAATGAACCGATGACAAAAATGCATCAAAATTTTGCCAAAAGGACAATAGGAAACGTCTCACCTTTCTTATTTGAATAACACACATTTATTTTTCAAGTTAAAAATTTCACGCGGAAAATCGGAATTTAAGGACAATAAAAGATAAAGTGCTGGAACAATTGTTCAATTATTAAGGGGTTTGTCGTGCGCAAAATGAGGCTCTAGAAATAAATTTTCCCACCTTTAATCTTGTAATGCCTTTTTTATAAAAAATATTGAAATGACCAAGCATTTTGGTATCGTTTTATTTTGATACCTGGCGGAAGCTTTCTGAAGTTGAAACGAGCCCACCGTCACTTTCGACGTATTTATAGGATGCAAGATTTTTGCTCAATACATTAGTTCGAGGTATACTTTGTCGAACCGTTTGTTACTTTTGCGATAATTGGCAATTGAAAACCTCCGTTTTTGCCTTAAAATGCCGAACGACCACCCCCTTCAAATCCAGTTTGTTTCAGTATTAACGAAGATCGCACAGGATTTGCAAGTGCCAACGACTTTTTAATCAATTTTTTTTGTGCAAACATCTTTTTATTTGTGTTACTCCAAATGTTTAAGCTGCCTGAAGTTAATCAAAAATATTTAAAATTTATAATTGTCCACGAAGTTTATCATACCAGTATTGTCTGCATCTGGCTTTTTAACTATTTCATTGACTAATATTAAATTTGTAAGTGATCTTTCAGTGACCTCTAATCAGAGTAATTTTGTTATTTTAGATTTATAAAATTATAAATGCTTCGTTTCGAATCTATTCCATGAAAAGCATTCAATAAATTATGCTACGGGTGGAAGGCCCAATTCTTTAAAAAACCTACGCTAAATTTGCGATTTTTTCGGCTAAACTACTTCCAATGGCCATCATCCCGCCGAAAAGTGCCGATGTCGTGAATTGCCGTTGGGCATTTGACACGTTTTTATTACAAATTAACTTTGAGTGAGTCATAATAAGGTCATTATTTTAAAATTGATTTTCCAAATTTGTGAGTAACTTAATTCTACGCATGTTTGGTGATTGACTTCATCTTAACCATTGTTAAGCACCTAATAAAATAAAAAAAAATTCAGATGTATGATGCCTTTCGAACACCCTGCGTGTTTTTTCATTTTTTAAAGGAAAACTTTTTATTTCTATCCATAATAATTTTTCCGTGATGAAAATTTTTAGAACTGCATAGAGGTCGGATCCGGATCAAATGTCTAATTTTTCTTAACCAATCATTCGCATTCCCGATTAGTACGGGTGTTTTTTCTACGACCGTTTGAAATAGAATTCAAAAAAAAAACAAATTCGGTTTTAATGTTGTTTAAGCTATCTTGTAGAGAATTTTTTTGGTCATTTCAAGACGTAGGATTGTTTTTTGTTCTTTAAAAAATTGCAAAAAAATTTTATTTTCGGTTCAATTTTTTCGTGATTTTTAACAGGTAGTTCTTGGGAACCAAGATCTAGCCGAGCCGGTAAGAATGCTAGAAGGCTGATTTTTGACCAGTGAAAATTAAGCGTTTTCGGTTTATTTCGTTTTTGATTGAGGGTCGGCGACCAATATTTTGACCTCTAATGGGACCAGTCATAGTTCAAGGTCAATCTCAAGTCATCGTATAGACTTAAAAGTACCCAAAAATCGGAAGGGTCGACGTTCTGAAAGCGTATTAGAAACTAGGTCATTATTATACTGTTAGGTCGCTAGAGTGCAAAACTGTCACACTCAAGGTCCAATCTAAGTCAGTTTTGCCTCTAGCGACCTCTACGTAATATAATTACCCATATGTTTTTATACGTTATGAAGAAACTTGAAATCCTTCCGATTCTTTTGAGGGTACTTTCAAGTCTATACGAGGACTTTGAAGATTGACCTTGGAACTTTGACCGGTCATTCAGAGGTCCAAATATTGGTCGCCGTAACCCTTTATCAAAAAACCGCTAACCGAGAGAAACGCTTTATTTCACTGGCCAATAAAATCAGCCTTCTAGACTTTCCTACGGCTTCAGCTAGGACTGGATTCCAGACTACCTGTAAAATTCACGAAAATTGACCGATAAATAAAAAAATTTAAATTTTTGAAGAACAAAAAATCCTGGGGTTTTAAAATGACCAGAAAAAAATTCTTACAAAATAGCTAAACATAATTAAAACCGATTTTTTTATTTTTGAAATTCTTTATTTCAATCGTCTTAACATTTAATCCCGCTAGTTTCAGTATATTTGATAAAAAACATACGACTTTCGCATGATTTGTTTCGCAAATACAAGGTTTAAAATATTTGATTTAGCTTTATAATTCATGGGTGATATTATATAAATTTTCTAGATGAGTTTATATCTGGTATATCAAAAGACGTTTCATTTAGTTCTATACACATATATGAAAAGTTGCACAATTTAGGCTCTGGAAACCGTGCCTATTGTTAGCATTAAAAAGAAATCATAGTTTTGCGAAAAATCTGACGTTTTCTGTTTTCAATTAGGTTTCAAGCCAAACGATAATTTATTATTACAATAGTCAAATTAATAATTCATAAAATATTGTGCCGCCAATATTTAATTGATAAATCTTTGCAAAAAATGAACTACGTAATGACCACATTTATACAGTTATATTTTCGGGCAGTATTGGAAATGTAGGTTTGAAAAGTATTGGTTTCCGAATTTTAACAATTATGATAAAGAATCTTCTTCTCCCTTCAGCTCATGTTCCGTTCGGTCTGGTTTTAACGCCTCTTATGTCAATTTTCGGAACGTGAACTCTGGAAGCATATCTTTTTTTTTTCGAATATACTTATAAATGCTTATCAAATGCATATAAAGTTGTGTAATTATATGTTTATTCAATAAATGATCCAACTTTTTCAGTCATTATTATTTAATCTTATTTAAGGGGTGTAAAGTAATTATTACATTTTTGGGCTGAGGAATTTCTGGAAAGTTATTTTTGTAAGCATTTTCCTTGAACTTCCATTCATTTATACGGTTGAAACCGAGTCCCTCGGGGTTTTGAATATATCTCTTTGACTGGAAATGTTAATCTTAATTTCTCAACAATCTTGGCGAAGTGTACTGATTCTTATTTGTTCTGGCTATTTCTTCAAGTTTTTCCCCCAGATGGCTAGGAATTGGGTCGACATGAGTGAACAATGGCGTTTTTCCATTTTGGGATTAAGGCATCTTTCACGTGGAAAAGTACAAATGTCAATTTATTGAATTTAATGCAGAGGATCCGCGTCCGTCGATTCACGTCGCGTTTACCTTCATCCATCTATTCTTTAATTTTTCGTCAAAGTCGGATGTCATCTGAACCAGGCCCCTGAAGCACTAGGAGGCCCGACAAAACTTTGTTTTTGCCCTACGGTAGTGATGTTTCATATGTTCTAGGAAATCATGAAATGAAATATCTATGCGAATTTTTTCAAATTTCAGCAGGAAGTGTTTCAAACAAACCCGTTTTGAACTTGCCTATATTTTGGCTTTACATTTCGCTTGAATTTTCTCATATTATCTCCACCGAATGATGGCTAAAACGTTTTGCGTTTTTGAACATCTTTCTGGTGCAATTTTAAGAAATTTTCAGCTACGTAGGCAAAAAATTGTCGATGCCTACCTAACCGCGGCCCCTTCCAATACAGTATCTATTGCGATCTAGAGTAGATTTTGAAAATTATATGATTATTAAAAGGCCGTATTTAAAATAAAAAATATAATTAAAAAAGGAATAAGATGATAAAAAAAAAATTGGATAAAAGACAAAACACAAAGAGGCCGGCGAATCTGATTTGAATTTTTGAACTTGGAGCAAAAAAATTGATAATTTGAAAATTATGATCAACGTTAATGATGAAAATGCCGCACACAATTTCAGAATTCATCAACCCTAATAGATTATAAATATTCCATTTATCTTATTCCGATTTCGGCAAATTGCTAAAAATCCAAAAAAAACTGTTTTTGACCCTTTTAAGGCCTGAAGACGGAAAGTTTAAACGGTGATTGTTGTCTTGTCTATTGAAATTTTTCTTCAATTCTCAGGACGTCATGCATCTTATGATTTTTTGGTTAGAACACGTCTACTACGTTATGTCTATATTGCTGCGAGGTTTTATTGTGAATACGTTTTCAAGCCAATTTATAACGATAATTACCCATTTGTTTCAATTTATTTTAGAGTATCTGACTACTAAACGAGAGACAATACATTTTGTGCTTTTTTCATTGTGGATCCTCAGGGAGCGTGTTTGGCTAGATATATCTAAAGAAAGAGGCTCCCTCAGCAATACAAAACAACATGAGTTTTTTCTCATAACATCTTAATTTTCTAGATTATTTTAGGAAAGATAATACGCTGTGTTTTCAAGTTAAAAGAATATGTTGAAATGTCAAAGTAACACAATTTTTAAAATTTTTTGAAAGAAGTAACTTTAATAATAACAGGAAAGTCTGATTCAAGTCATATTTGTACTGTAAAAGAAATGATTATACTAACTCTATAATATAAGGCCTATATTATATCTTAGTCATATATCTAAACGGTACTTGCTTTGCCTTTATGCCACTTTTCATGACTTAGGAACTTGGTGGTTATTTGTGTTTGTTTTATCACAAAAAAACATATAACTAAGTTACCAAATTGCAATTTATAAAAGGCACCATTAACGTGAAAGATACGTTTTCTTTGACTTCCGTTTACATCAAATTTGAAGTGAATTAAATCTGATTATTTGGAATTAAAAGTTACGGTTCATCACAATTTTACTTTCGTTTCGATTATTTTGAACTTACAATGTTTAATATACGATTGTAGATTTAAAAAATTGAAGCATCTCAGATAAAATAGTGATTCCATCTTTAGTACGTAAGTTAACTATATTTAGTTTCCCATTTAAATTTGGGTAACTAGTTTCCATTTAAGGTAATACTACGTATATGATATCTAATATGATATATTATATATCTCAATAAAACACAATTGGTGAAATTTAATTTTTTGGGTAGTTTTTGGAAAAATAGTAAATGTTGTCAGGAGAATTTTTTTTAGTATCCGGGAATAAATATTTTCTGGTAAAGATGCGTTGAAACCTATTTATTATTTCAAATTTGACATAATAATTTCGAACCATAGATGAATTTTCAATCACACCACATTTTCACAGCATATATATATTTCGACGTTTGCGTCTATGTCGATAATTTCTGAAAGAAATGATTGTCAAGTTTAAAATAAACAACACTCGGTCAATCTAGAAGTTTAAACGATAAGCTTCACACTGAATAGAACAACAATTTGTAATTTATAGAAACAAATGTAGGTAGTTAATCAATCAGCGCAGTGTTTACAGAGGTGAATCTTTTAAAATTGACATTTTTGGAAGAAGTAAATTCAAATTTTTCATTTAATTTTTTACATTTTGTGCGAAAGCCACATTTTATCACAGCTGAATATTTAAGGCAATGGTGAATACTGCCTCGTTCCCTGTGGTGTCGTTTGATGCGAAACATGGCACTACCACGAAGAAAAAGAAGTGTTTGTTGGAAGCAGCCAAAAATCTATAACTATCTGTTCTAGTTATGTCTAGGAGTTTACATGTTGAAAAGACAATATTATTTTTTTCGAACTGCTCTAAAGAAAGAATTTTATTTTTTCATTTCTAATGCTAAAATATTTAAAAAGGAAATTCTTTGGAATTAAATATTTAAAAAAATCACCGCAAAGAGGCACTTTACTAATGCATACGAATCATGTGTTAAATCGTGGACGATCGTCGTAGGTTAAGACGAACAATGGAGCAACACCCATAGAAAAATAAGAGGCAACCGAAACATTTTCCTATTGTATGAAATTGAAGCGGTTCGAATGTAGCTATAGAACTTATAATATAAGTCAATTAGTTAGTCAAGTTATAAAGTTACAGTATACTACAGATTCATTCTGATAAATTAATCGATTTTCTCCGAGACAAGTGTCAAAACGACAATGATTACAATTCTTAGTCTTTCAGATTAGTGTAATGATATTTGAAAATGACTCATTATGGACGAAATGTTTTGAATTGTAAGACCCACTTTTTCGTGTTGAACACTTCATTTGCTCATATTGAATGCTCAGGACATTCAATTAGCCTCTTGAACAATTATTGGCTACTACTTGTTCACAAAACACCCTTGCATTTAGGTGCCTTTAGATTTCCCATACTGAAAGTACAATTTTTTCTTGATGTATGCCTAATTAAACGAACATTTAAAAATAATTCTACAATTACTTATCGCCGAATAAAAATCACCGCAACTATAGATTTTTCAAAATCGTCATTTGAACAAATTTCAATCAATGTTAACCACCAATAAGACACAACGCAAGTTTAAAAGCCATAAAATCTAGGAATAATTATCGTTTTTCATCTTTTTAGTTTTTTTTGCCTAGAAACAACAATTGGGAGGTAGATACAACGGCCTGTATCCCTGACAACGGCCTAGACTATCGACAACGGCCTACCGAGACTAACCGAATTCTTAGAAATTGTGCGTTCGAAATAGTATTCAGTTTGTCTCCTATATTCCGAGATTAACATAGACGATAGAAATCAAACAATTTCAACCATTTTGGAGCTGTCAAAAACACTCAGATCACCTTATATTACTTTGAGTTACGCAATATCTTAAAATAATACTTTTTTATTTATTCTGAATCTACTGTATATTCCTCATTTATGATAGAGAACTTACCTTATTATTTTGAAGGTTGATATTGGAAATGGATAAGGAAATTAATGCTCATATTATTACATCATTTATTTTAACACTCATATTATAATATTTACGTAATATTATCATACGTAAATTACTGATATTTTGGATACCAATTACTCCGGACTTCACGTCCACCCTACAGTTTTAACAGTCATGTTTCATCTCACTATGTTGATCTGAAAATACAGTCAATTATTATACTTTTATTTCATGGTTTAGCATGTGTACATTTTAGTCGGTGTCATTTTTAATTATCGTAACTATTACCGAACATGGACATATTGAGTATTTGTGGGGGGGACCAAGCTGGGTATATTTTGCGGGCCAATCGGCCAAAAATGGCCCGCAAATAGTGTGTAATCGACCCCAGAATCGAATTCGCTATAGGTTTAGTCTAAAGGACAAGAAAGCCGCTAGAGAGCAAAGCCGCCATAAGCTGCTCTTAAAAATGAGTCTGGAGGGAACTCGGACCTCAGGAATCGATTCGACATGGTTAGCCTCTAATAGACCACGACAGCCGCCCGTATAGCAAAACAACGTGCGGAGGCATTTCAGGCTCCTACGGTCTGAAGCCTATTATGAGTAGATTCGTGACGAAGCAGCCAACAATGACAGTAAAACATTTGAAAAATGCCACAAGCTTGTGTAAAATTATATCAGAGCAGTTCAACTGTAATAACTTTCTGAAATTAACGGCTTTATCTGTAGGCAAAGTTGGGAATTTCGACAATATGTTTTGCATAATATATCGATCTAAATTTTTTTTTATTCGACTTATTTTCAATATTAATGCCCCCGGCGGGTCTAAACGGGAGTGTTGAATGTTTTGATGGTACACTTGGCGCATTGACACACTTTTTTGATGTAAAAAACAAGATTAATGCAGAAAATATGATTACTTATGGTAACCGTCTATGCAATTCCATAAATAAAATACATTCTTATTAAGAATCATTAACGTGAGATTTTTTATTAGGCTTCTTCTTTCAATGATAATTTAGATAGCATTTACCTCCCGACGGTCTGCCGGGGCCTGTATTCTGTATTATAGGTATGTATTTCAATATATGTAGTACAATTTGTGTTTTGAAAGAGATGCTTGTGTACACTTAGGGCATGGCAAACATTTTTACTTGGGTAAATATACAAAAAACGATGGTTATTTGTCGAAAAAAAATTCATAAAATATATCAATCCAAATTTTTTCAGTTCGACAACAAATTTAAATAGTTATGCCTCCCGGCGGGGCCCTGTCCGGGCTGTTAATGTATTATTGTGTAGATTAGGGCATGTCAAAACATTTTGATGAAAATGTGGGGATGAATGGAAGAAATATGATTCCCAATGGAAACCGTCAATGCTTTCCATAAATTAAAATTTTTTTTGAATCCTTAATTAGCGAATTATTTATTAGGCTTCTCTCTTCACATCATAATTGAGAGCATTGCCTCCCGGCGGCCCGCGTGGCTGTTCTACATGTACATTTGTGATTTAAAGAAATTGTGTACACTAAAGGCCATGGCAATTTTTTCTTGGGTAAACATGATACCAAAAATCATTAATGTTATCCTTTAATATTCCCAGTATTAGTGCTGAAGATGGGTTGCATTAAAAAAAATCATACCTAAGCTTAAATATTTTTAACGGTAAAATATTTGCTGGTTTTATAGAATAATAACATTTCTAGTGTACACTCGTGCCTAGGCAAAACTTTTCTGGAAAGTCTTGGTTATGTTTAAAATATGGTTGTTTTGTTCTCGGAACACACCCTATTTTTACCCTAACCCTAGCCCTTTTCCAAGAACAGCTTTGCGTCGTGTTTATATACGTTGTTACACTGGACCACGAAGTTCTAACCCAACTTATGATAATATTCAGATACAGGATTAAGTGACACATAAATTAAGTGTACACTCGGGCATGTGGGAAAACGTTTTGTTCGAAAAAAACTAGGGTGGTGCAAGAGTCTAGGTTCCTACGGAACCCTAATTTTCTCTCACCGACCGTTTTTTTCCTGACAACAAGTTTCGCCGGTTTTACTATTCCGTGTATACTGGGCACGAGTTTTTAAATTAAATTTTAAAAATAAATTTTTGTTAAAGATTTTTTTGTTAATTTATTTTTCATTTTTTTACTTTATTAATAAAGCTCGTCACAGAGTTAGTTTTCTACGACCTTTGGAGATTCATAGAGAATATGAAATTAAATAATAAGTTTTTTTTGAGGATTTTCGCCTTGAACAATGTGTGTACTTTGGATGAGTTTGAAAAACTCAATTTCGCTCAACACTATCAATTTACTCTAAAATCAGGTTGCTATGTGTCGCTCCTTTTGCTCTCTAGCGGCTCCTGTGATTTTGACATTTAAGTGTCATATTTCGACTTCCTGAAACCAATTTACTCATAGGCCAGACAAAAATAGTCCAGCAAATGCTTTATTTGCGTCTCTAGCGGCTACTTGCGGTCACTTTGGGAATTTACTGTCATTTTCGACTTCCCTGATAGAAATCTTAATTGAATGATTTTAAATAGAATTATTTTAATTTATTGAATTGCATTTGATGGTTTACCATGGGAATCATATTTTCTTGCATCAATACAGAATAATATATTTGACAGCCCCCGGCAGGGCCCGCCCGGAGGCAAAACTATACATTTGTGTCGAAATACAAAAATTTAGATCGATATGTTTATGAAAAGAAATATTTTTCGAAAATAACTATGTTTTTTGTATGATGTACTCAAGTAAAAATTTTTGTCATGCCCTTAGTGTACACAATTATCTTTCTAAATCAAATTGTGAAATGTGGCAGGGCCCGCCGGAAGGCAATACTATTGACGAACTTGATTGTATTCAAAATATCAGCTTCAAACATTTGTACATCAAAAAGTTTTGGCATACTCTCAGTGTACACAATAATACAGAA
>SCLH01001231.1:133655-144845 GCA_004367855.1 Oikopleura vanhoeffeni
AAAGAGAGAAGCCTAATAAAAAATCTAAATTTAATGATTTTAAACAAAATTATTTTAATTTATGGAATTGCATTTGACGGTTTACCATGAGAATAATATTTTCTTGCATCAATTCTTGTTTTTTTACATCAAAAAGTGTTGTAACGCCTAAGTGTACACAATAATACATACAACAGCCCTGGTAGGGCCCGCCGGGAGGCATTACTATTGAAAATAATGTCGAAACAAAAAATTTTAAATCGATATATTTATGCAAAAAAATATTTATCGAAAATTCCCAAGTTTTGCCTCAGAAAACCGGTAATTTCAGAAGTCTATCACCAGTGAACCAGTTGACTTGGGAAAAAAAAAGTTTTATATGTCAAACATTTACTTTGGTAAATGATACGAAAAACCTTTTCTCGATATCTTTTATAATCTCAGAGTAATCATGCTTACATGGGTTGGTTTCATTGAAAAAAGCTACGTCAAATATTTTTTGTTTGAAAAACTCTGCCTACAGAAAGATATATATATACAGATTAAATTTGGTAGCACGGAAAAATCAATATTTTATATCTCTCAAGAATTTTTTTGTAAATTCAAGTGTAAATTCAAGCGAAATTTAAAACAAAAAAGTAAATTCGATAGTTTTTTGNATAATACAGCCCCCGGCAGGGCCCGCCGGGAGGCAATGCTATCTAAATTATCATTAAAGAGAGAAGCCTAATAAAAAATCTCAAGTTAATGATTCTTAATAGAATTATTTTTATTTATGGAATTGCATTAGACGGTTTACCATAAGAATCATATTTTCTTGCATTAATCCTTGTTTTTCTACATCAAAAAGTGTTGTCATGCGCAAGTGTACACAATAATACATACAACAGCTCCCGTTAAGACCCGCCGGGAGGCATTAATATTGAAATTAATGTCGAAATAAAAAAAATTTAGATCGATATATTTATGCAAAAACATATTTTCGAAAATTCCCAACTTTTGCCTCAGAAAACCGGTAATTTCAGAAGTCTATTACCAGTGAACTCTCTGATATAATTTTACACAATGGCTTTTGTGGGCATTTTTTCAAATTTTTACTGTCATTTTTGGCTTCTCCGATACCGATTTACTATATAGCTTCATTTTTTAGGAGCCTAAATATGGCCCGCGTTTTTGCTCTCTAGCGGCTTTCGTGGTCTATTTAGAGCTTAACCTATGTCGAATTCGGATTCCTGAGGTCGATTTACCCCCAGATCCTCATTTTTATGAGCCTGCATATGGCCCGCGCTTTTGCTCTCTAGCGGCTTTCGTGGTCCATTTAGAGCTTTAACCTATGTCGAATTCGGATTCCTGGGGTCGATTTACCCTCATTGCGGGCCATTTTTTTGGCCCGCAAAATATACCCATGCCTGGTACAAATACTCAATATGTCCCATGGTGGTAAATAGTTACGTAACTTAAAATGACCCGAGCTAAAATGTACAATGCCTGAACCATGAAATAAAAGTTTAATAATTTTGACTTGTATTTTCAATCAACATAGTGAGATGAAACATGACTGTTAAAACTGTAGTGAGTGACGTGAAGTCCCGCGAGTAATTGTATTCATACATAATATTACCGTAGATAAATATTACGTAAATATTAAGAATATGAGTGTAAATAAATATGTAAATAATATAGCATAATTTCCTTATTCCATTCCAATGATCAACCTTCAAAATATAATTAAGGTAAGTTTCTGCGATCAAAATGTAAGATTAATACAGTAGGATTAGAATAAATAAATTAATTTATTTTCTAAGATCATTGCGTAACCTCAAAGTAATTATAAGGTGATCTGACTTTTTTTTGACTAGCTCCAAAATGGACTTAATTGTTTGATATTTCTATCGTCTATGTTAAATCTCGTGATATATAGCGAGACAAACTGAATACTATTTTCGAACGCCACAATTTCTAAGAATTCGGTAGTCTTTCGGTAGGCCGTTGTCCGATATAGGCCGTTGTCAGGATAAGGCCGTTGTATGCTACCCCCTATTGTTCGATGTTCTAGGCAAAAAAAACTAAAAAGATGAAAAACGATAATATTCCCTAGATCTTTATGGTCTTTTAAACTTGCGTTATGTCTTTATAAGGTATGTTTAAATTATTTGAATTGGAATTATGTTCAAATATGACGAATTGAAAATTACTATGTTGCGGTGATTTTATCGGCGGATAAGTAATTTTAGAAATTTTTTAAATTGTTCGTTTAATTAGGCCATAACCCAATTCAAAAGAAAATAATGTACTTCAGTATGGAAATCTAAAGGCACCCCTAAAATGCAAGGGTGTTTTTGTAACAATAGTATGAGCACATAATTCAAGAGGCTAATTGAATTGTCCTGAGCATTCAATATGAGTCAAATAAGTTGTCACACGAAAAAGTGGTCTCTACAATTCAAACAGTTTCAGCTCACTAATGAGTCATTTTCAAATATCATTACATAATCTTGAAAGACTAAGAATTTAATCATCTGTCGTTTGACACTTGTCTCGAGAAAATCAGATTATATTTATCAGAATGAACTCTGTAGATAACTGTAAACTTTATAACTGTGACAAACTAATTGACTTATATATATAAGTTCTATAGTACTTCGAACCGCTTCAATTTTCATACAATACGGAAAATGTGTTTTGGTCCTTCTTATTTTTTCTGATGGGTTTTGCTCCCATTGGTCGTTTAACCTACGACGATCTCCTCGATTTGAACACATTGTCCGTATTGTATGCATTTAAAGTCTTGCCTTTTTGCGGTGATTTGTTTTTAAATATTTAAATTTCCAAAGAAATTTCATTTTTAAATATTTAGCATTAAGAATGAAAAATAAAATTTCTTTAGAGAAGTCTGAAAAAAATAATTATTCTTTTCAAATGTTAACTTACCATAAAACTAGAACGAGCATAGTTATAATTTTTGGCTGCTTTCCACAAAACACTTTCTTTTCTTCGTGTGAGTGACCATGTTCGGCATCAACCGACACCACAGGGATCGAGGCATATTCACCATCCTTAATATATTCAGCTGATAAAATGGTTGGCTTTGACACAAAATGTAAAAAATTAAATGAAAATTTTGAATTTTAATTTCTTCCAAAAAATGTTTCAAATTTTAAAGATCACCTCTGTAAACCATCTCTGATCTGATTAACTACCACATTTGTTTTAAAATTACAAATTTGTTTTCTATTCAGTGTGAAGCTTATCGTTCTAAAACTTCTAGAATTTGACCGAGTTGTTTGTTTATTTTAAACTTGAAAATCATTTCTTTCAGAAATATAGAATAGACGAAACGTTTGAAAAAATATTTATGCTTGAAAATTGTGTTGAATTTGAAATTCACTTATTGGTTCGAAATTTATTATGTCATAATTTGAAATAATAAATAAGGTTTCAACGCATCTTTTTACCAAGAAAATATTTTATCCCGGTATACTAAAAAAATTTTCTTCCTGACAACATTATAATTTTCAAAACACCCAAAAAATTAAATTTCACCAATTGTTTTTTATTGAGATATATAATATATCATATTATATGATTCATATACGTAGTATTATACTTAAAATTGAAACGTATTACCCCAATTTAATGGTGAAAACTAAATATAGTTACTTCCGTACTTAAAGGATGGTAACTCACATTTTATCTGAGATGCTTTCAATTTTTAAATACAAGATCTATATTTTAAACATTGATATATTCAAAAATAATCGAAACGAAGTAAAATATGATGAACCGTACTTTTAATTTCCAAATAATCAGATTTTATATTCACTTTCAAATTTGATTGTACTACGGAAGTCTAAAAAACGTATCTTTCACGGTAATTGAGTGCCTTTTATAACATTTGCAGATTTGGGTACTTAGTGTTATTTTTTTGTTGAAAAAACAAACACAAAATAACACCAAGTTCCTAAGTCTGAAAAGTGGCATAAAGGCCAAGCAAGTACTGTTATAGATATATGATCTAAGATATTAAATATTGCCTTATATTATATAGGTTATATTATATAACCTATATAATATAAGGCAATATTTAACTTATATATCATTTTCTTTATACAGTACAAATTATACTTGAATCAGACTTTCTCTTTTGTTTAATTATTAAAGTTTACTTCTTTCAAATAAATTTTAAAAATTGTGTTCCTTTGACATTTCAACAATATTTCTTTTTAACTTGAAAACAACTACTGTATTATCTTTCCTAAAATAATCTAGAAAATTAAGATGATATAGAAAACTCAATTTTTTTGTATTTGCTGAGGATTGCTCATTTCTTTTAGATATATCTACCAAAACCGCTCCCCTGAGGATCACAATGAGAAAAAGACAAAAATGTATTTTCTCCGTTTAGTAGTCAGACTACTCTATAAAAATAAAATATGTTGAACAGAATGGTAATTACTCGTTATAAATTGGCTTGAAAATGTATTCACAAAATAAACTCTCCAGCAATATAGCAATGAACGTAGTAGACGTGATCTAACAAAAATCATAATGAGCATGACAGTCCTGAGAATTTGAAAAAAATTTCAATAGACAAGACAAAATCACCGTTTTTAAACTTTCGTTCCTTCAGGCCTTATAAGGTGTCCAAAAACAGTTTTTTGGATTTTTAGCAATTTTGCCGAAATCGGAATAAATTGAATAATTTTATAATTCTGATTAGGGTTTGTATGTAATTTCTGAAATTGTTGGCGGCATTTAATTTCATTAACGTTGACTCATAATTTTCAAATTATTCAATTTTTTGCTCCCAGTTCCAAAATTCCAAATCAAGATTCGCGCTCTTTTTGTCTATCAATATCCTCTTATTCTTTAATCGATAACAAATTCAAGAACTACTAGTATATCTGAGAAGGAGGCCTGCGGTTAGGTAGGCACGACAATTTTTTAGCCTACGTAGCTGAAAATTTCTTAAAATTTCACCAGGAAAGTGTTCAAAAAACGCAAAACAGTTTTAGCCTATCATTCGGCTTGGAGATAAATTGCGAGATAAATTCAAGGATAATTTTAAGCCAAAAATGATAGGCAATTTCAAAAAAGGGTTTGTGTTTTAAACACTTTCCTGCTGAAATTTTGAAAAAAATTCGCATAGATAATTTTCATTCATGATTTCCTAGAACATATGAAACATCAGCTACCGTAGGCAAAACAAAAGTTTTGTCGGGCCTACCTTAGTGCTTCAGGTGCCTCGGTGCTTCAGATTTACCATCGACTTTGACGGAAAAATTAATAGAATAGATGGATGAAGGTTAAACGCGAACGTGAATCTGAAGGACCGGGATCCTCTGCATTAAATTCCAATAATGACATTTGGACTTTTCCCACGTGAAAGATGCCTTTAATCCAAAATGGAAAACGCCATTTTCAGCTCATTCGACCCAATTCCTAGCCTCTGGGGGAAAAACTTGAAGAAATAGCCCGAGACAAATAAAATTCAGACACTTTGCCAGATTTTGAGCAAATCTAAAGATTTAACAATTCAAGCTCAAAGAGAATTATTTATTCCAAAAACCCCGAGGGACTCGGTTTCAACCGTCATAAATATAATCGGAAGTTCAAGGAAAATCTTACAAATAAACTTTCCAGAAATTTCCTCAGCCCAAAAATGTAAATAATTACTTTAACCAACCCCTTTAAATAAGATAAAATAATATATGACTGAAAAAAGTTGGATCTAGTTTTGAAAATAAACATATAATTACAAATTATAGCATTTTTATGAAGCATTTATAAGTATATCGAAAAAATAAATTAATTATGCTTCCAGATTCACGTTCCAAAATTGACCAATAAGGGGCGTTAAAACCAAGGACCGAACGCGAACATGAAGCTGAAGGACAGAAGATTCTTTATCATAATTGTTAGTGTATTAGCTGTTTAAATACTTAGGCTAGAGATTGTTGAAATTCCCTTACTAAATTTTTTCCTCATGAATAAAAGCGTCTATAACTGCATCGGGATTTCAACTTCAATAGTTCTATATGGACAAGAACTTGTTAAAATTGACTTTTTAGTATTGATCATTTTAAGTTTTTCCTTTGATTATTGTCAGATTGTAAATTGCGAATCTCTGGCAAGTTTTGAATGGTTATGTTTGTATGTAAAAAGTCATTCAGGTTATAACATGAGTTTATTAATTTATACGCAAAATAATTGGTCAAGTCAGAATTTCATTTGTAAGTTCTCATTTAGAGCATTATGTTCTTTTAAAGTCTTGCTTTTGGTAACTTGGAAAGAATTTAACCTTATTGAGTCTAATATGTTTTCTTATTCTTCTAATGATTTTGTCCAAAATTTTGCTCGAGGTTATAAATCGAAGCATTTTTTACGTAGCGAAATTGCTGGAAAGTTTATTTTTGATTTTATAGTCTTATTATAAGCTGTACGGAGGCAATTGCGGTTATTAAATGTATTTTCTATGTAGCTCTTCTAATATATAGTCATTTGTTTTCATATTGTAATTTATCAAACGTCTCCGTATTATATTACTTTCAAGATTTGATTTTAAAATTTAAAATTTACATTAATGAAGGATTCGTTATTTTATGAAATTTCAGTAAAGTAAAAAAAATATACGTATATGATATACAGAGGCGTGGGGATAGGGTGAACCACGCGAAAACCTACGAACTACGCAATTCGAACCACGCATTTGAAAATAGACAAATTTTTCTCCAGCACTGACGTCCGGGATTAGGTGAAAGGCAAAAATAGGGCTTTTTTAAAACTTTCTGGCAAAACGATAGGCGTTTTGAAAAAGCAAACGATATGCATATTTGATTATGTTTATAAATAAATTATAGCGTGAAGTCAATTTATCGAAAAAAGTAGTTCTGAGGTTTTTCAAACGGTCACTGTTTGTCTTTGTTAATCCCCCTACACCTTTGAATATTGAGGCAAAAATTTCGGAGGGCAAAGAGGGCAGAAATAAATCTTCACAGATTCATTCAATGCGTTTATAGAATTTGCAATTTAATTTCCCAAATATTTGAAATTTCATAGATTAGTGTTCGAAATTTATTAAAAAATTAATTTGTGAAAACGATACATAAAATCGTAAGTCTGAGGAGCAATTTAAGAAAAGTATTCAGATTTATTTTGATATAGGTTTATTTTCTGGCAGTCTTTAACACGAAGAATATTCATTACAGTGATTTTTAAGTGAACATGTCGTTGAGCGAGGCTCATGCCATCATAGCTTATTTCAAATAATGAAAAATATTTTTCAAAAAATAATGATTGCCGAAGAAAAAAAATTGAACGGCATTTAACCAATAAAGCCGACAAAGACAAATCGATCATGTTTACGAACATAAGGTGTATTGATTTTGAGTTAATAGAATGATTAGCATATTTTTTTTCACATGCTGATAATTTTTAGACGCGCGTCGATATAAAATAAATGGTTTGTAAGCGATCTGAAGATATTCATAATTTTCAATCTGAGACAAGCTTTGAACAGCTAGAGTATCACTTGTAAAATTTGGTAACTTATATGTATTCGTAAAAAAATGTATGGTTTTCAGAAAGACAAGGTGAGGTGAAAACCATCTTTTTTATCTGGCAGTTATCGAGTCAAGACTTCGAAATTTGGAATTTATGTGTTAATTTCTTAGAATTTTATCTTTGATCTGCAATAGTGAAAAATAAGTGCAATTGAATCTCCCCAGTTTCCCCGTGATAAGCGCAAAGGTATTGGCTTTAGTAGGCTTTGTTGGTGTGAGGCGTAGAGTTATCGTTTCTGAGTTTGAGGAGGTTAAAGAAAAAATTGGAGCCGAAATTAACCTAAAGCTTTACTCTGACTTACTTTCAATTATAATTCGAATTCCAGTACATTTCCGCAAGGAACTTCATGCCCAAACGCTTACTTTCTCCTATAGCGGTTTTCGAATCCTCTGATGTTGTCTAAGTGTGTTGAGTTGAATTACACATCGATAAAATTTAGCGGTTTTCATTAGTCAAGAGCCTTGCCTATCAATCATCCTTCAGAACAATAATACTAGACAACATAGTCGGGATTGAACAGCGATAGAGATAGTAACGTTTTTTGAGATGGTGTTCCGTGTGGGACAATGAAAAATAAAAAAAAAAAAAAAAAGAAAAAAAGAAAAAAATAAAAATAGATAGGGATGCATCTGTCCCAAGGCGTATAGTATTTGTAACGTCAGAAAGGTTTAGTGACGTTATATAGTCTTTCGTCTGGATTTAGATTCCTTACGCCTTTGAAAGGCTTGGCGATGGTAATTCTTGCGAATGGATTCACCCGGAGTTACTAAGCAAGTACAAAATTAGCTAAAACAAGGTAAGATGCTTGTATTGTGTTACAAGCGAGCCTAGATAGTGAGGTCAGTGAACATAATGGAGTTTTGCTCAGGGCATTGATGGCTGAAGAGATTCGTCTTAAAAAGTCTATTTTGCTTCAAATGATGAATATACACGGTTAAATTTGGTCGGTATTTAAGCCGTTTTATATTAAATGCATTTCCAGACTGGTTGAAACTGTCAAAGAAAAGCTTAAGCTTTAAGCTCATTTGCATTCGATAGAGACGGTGGTATTGGCTGGTTTCTCGATATTGATTTGAGTTTTTATGCATGCAATGTGCAAAGTTCAGGTATTCAAAAGTTTATGACATGTCTTCACCATCTAAAAATATTTTTTGACTATTTTTTCGAAGATTTTTATTTTTTTTGATTGGTGAAGAAAAAAAGTTGGTAAAAAACTTTTGGCCAAGGGCCCCTTTAACTGTCAAGTATTAAGGTATCGATAAGGCGCTTAAAAATACAGCATGAATACTAAAAAATACTTTGGAAGAATCGCTAATATCGGAACTTTATTTTGTAAACATAAATTTTTTAATTGATTTCGGGCAAGCAATACGATGAACAAATGTACGATGCAATAAAATTAAGTTTCCAGCCATGTAATTGCTTGCGAGAAACAGCCTCTCGGTTACGTCAAATTTCACCATTGAATTAGTTGAGATTTTTTGAGATATCGAAAAAAATTTAGTAGACTTCAAGATAAATTGCAAGGCTGCTGGTGCAAGTTAAAATTAAGGTCATCGATACATAGGTTAAACAGAATAAGCATAGAATAACGAAACATAATATATTAAGAAAAATCGAATTTCCGACTGTACACAATTTGGAATGCATATTAAATCAAATTTTCATCCCATGCATGGATCGAGATACGGCATTGCGTCGGACGGGTCCATCCCTTAAATGACATTCTTGCGCTCGCTGACCTCACATACTAGTGCCTCGCTTGTAAAACATAAGAAGTCACTTACTTGTTTTAGGCAAGATTTTGTACGCTAGTAAGCGGGTGAACCTTTGAGAATTCATTGCAAGGTCATTCAGAGGTAGGAATCTATCTCAGAGAAGACTGAAGATAACGTCCTACATTTTTTGAGCAGTCAACATTATGAACGTCGGACAAGAGGATAAGTCCCAGTAGGTGGGATTTTCGATATAATGTAGGCATGGTGTTTTATTGACGCAATCAGGGCGTATTTCCTAGACGTCCGGATGGTGAAATGGTTGGCGAAAATATTCACGTATGGCCGGACGTAAAGAGGGTTATCATTTAAAGTTAATCACTGAAAATAAATGAAGTTTGATTGTTCCTTTTCTTTGCATTCAAATGGTTAGATGAAAATTTGACTGTATTTTGTTTAATCATCACTATTAATGATAGTGTATTATTGCCGATAAATTATCTGTTTACACCATATTACATGTACATTATAAAAATATATTAGAAAACTAGGAATACACATTTTATAACAAAGTGAATAACTGGTAAGCTAGATACGCTTTAATTCATCCGTAACAGTAAAGCTTTGTTGCTGAAAATCGTGTATGAGCGGAAATTATTGAAACAATATTTATGTTAAAAATATTTATTAAAAGTTGTAAAAATGGAACTGAGCAGTTCTAATAAATATTTTAAACCAGTGAAACATGAAAGTTTTGTTTGTCAAAAATGGGTCGTCAAAGTTTTTTGATCGGATTTGTTAAAATGAGCTTGATGAAGATAGTGTTATTGAGAGTAAAAAAATTTCTATTTTTATAAAACAATCTTTTAAGCACCAGCAATTTATTTTAAAATGCTCAAAACTTATAATTTTCCGTGGATTTAATGTTGTCAGTGATTATTCGTACAATTGTTGGTTGCCGATATAAAATAAAAATCGTGTTTATTTTTTAGCCAGGATAGCTGTTTTTGATGACATGTCAAAATGGAGAAAACTTTTGTTTGTTTTTCTTAGGTTAACGGTTCATCAGTAATGTTAAGTGATTCGAACAAAAGTTCGGGGTTCTGATGTCAGTAGGCTCAATTTTTGCTTGTCGCTATTTCATCAGAAATGTTGTCTTCTTGATGATAATACGATCTATAATGTAGTCAACCTTATAATGTAGTATCGGATTAATTTTATACCGTGAATGGTTGTCTTGAAAAAGAAAAAAAGTTTCACTAGGATAGTGATATCTGGATACCAAATGGTTACGATTTAACTTTATGGTAACAATGAAACGAAAAATGGTTGTCGATAATCTCTTGCTGGATTAGAGTAACTGGCTGGAAAGTGGTTGGGTAGAAATCGCAGTAAAGTATATATGTGAGGCGTTAAGGGGTATACGATGGTGATTTAATAAAGGCATTAAGAGGCAGTCAAATGATAGAGGTATAATAAAGGTACTATAGACCAATCATCCAAAAAAATTTTCGAAATTTTGCATTTTTTCATTTTTTCAAGTATTTCTAAAGAGAGTTAAAAAATAAACGTTTGCTCAAGATTTGACACTTAAACTTCAAAATATCGACTGATGTAGCCACTCTCCTCATAGTGTTTACTGGCTTTCTTTGAGCTACTTTGAAAAGATTAAAGCATTTTTTTTTTTCAGAAATTTTTGGAAATGACAAAAAAATCATGATTTTCGAGTTATTAGCTCGAAATTGCAAAAAATGCGTCGATATTCTTTTAAAAATTTTCTAAGGAATACTTGATAAAAATTTGAGTATTTTGCAAATCATATCCTCGGAGGAGATAGATTTTGGAAGTCTGAAATTGTTATAAAATCAGTCCGGTTATATTGGTCGTTCTAGAATTTGGTTCAGATTGCCCGGTCCAAGAAAGTCTCGATGAA
>SCLH01001231.1:144866-192892 GCA_004367855.1 Oikopleura vanhoeffeni
TGTAAACTTCGAAAAATGATATTCCCGACTAACTTTCCTATCCTTTTAAAAGTAAAAGATTTGTTCACTGAAAAATAAGTAGACTTCAGAAGTAGAAAATCTTAGAATTTCAGCAGAGAAAGGGGCCTTAATTTTTGTATATGCCTAATGTTTGAAAAAACTCCGTAAAAAAGTTTCCCTATCCTTGTGCACGGATTCACAAATATAACAAAATTAACGGTAGTTTAACCACAGGTAATAATTCGGAAAATTTATAGCAATTCTCTGTGGATTGTTTTATCTTTTCAGGAAACACATTTTTTTTTCGAAGAGCTTCCGATTCATAAAATGCGCTTATTGAGAGCCCAAATCCTTGCTTAGTTTCTTGCACCAAAGATGAGACCACAAAAATCTTCCGAATGACCAAGATATTAAAAAAATGTTAATTCACATTGTTTTCTAAAATATTTTTAATTCTGCTCCTAGATTGAGACGATTTCATCAAATAACCGGTTGTAAATTATCTGAGTTTCAAGGATGCACCGTCTCATTACGGTTTGGTCCAGTAGTAAAATTACTGATGGGAAATTGTTGCTAAAACTTCAGCAGCTGAAATGCGGAAAAAATATTTTTAGTTTTTTTGACATATTAATAATAAAAATTCCAAAAAATGGCCTTTAATTTTTCAAAAAATTCATTTAGATAAAATAAAAATTTTATCTTCCATTTATTTGTTTAAAATTGGTGCAATTGCTGTACTGCCTGAGTTTGATGCCGCGGCATGGCCGTCGGAACAAAAGTGGATGTTAAAAATGACACTATGCCTAGAATTATTTATTCCAATTTTTTGAAGAATATCATATCGGATGCATCGGATGTCGGATCCCGTTTAAAGTATCTCTTTTGTTTTTCCCATGTGTAAGATACAGCCTATTGGGCCTTGAAACGGCTCTATTCGGATTTAGTAAACAATCACTGTTGGTCTCGACGGCACTCGAAACTCAGTCGGTTTATATTTTAATGTGATAGAAAAAGTTTTTTTATTTGAATGGTGGAATTAGAAGTTCATAAATCTTTTGAAGCATTATATATTTAACTTTTCTGATGCCCGGCCAGAAACTTTTCAATAAAAAATTTGTCTTGCGGAGTCAATAAATTAACTTTTTTAATTAAGAAAATTTTCGAAAAAATTTAAAGAAGTTTATTCGAAAACTTATATATTATATTCGTACTTTTTTATTCACCTCATTACATTGATGATATCTTCTCCAGGCTGCTTCGTGAGTCGCTCGTATCATCAAAAACCTCAAATGTTCCTTCCTGGTTAATCCCGCAGGTAACTCTTCTACACATTCTCGGGGTTGCGAAATTCGTGCTAGATAAAAAAGGGTATAAATGACTATCGAAAAATATATGAAAAAATACCTTTGTTTCTTCAAACACGTTTTAAAGTATATTTTCGCGTCGAGATTCTGCTTAGGGAAAATTTGGACGGTTCAATCCTTCGAAGGCTTGCAGCCAATGAGTGGTAGCAGCTAGTCCTTTTTTGAGGGTGATTTTTTGCATGCTTCAAAACTTCAGCACAATTTTTATAAAATTTGTTATTTAACTTTTGATAAAGAGTTAGTAAAAAGTTAAAAAAAATTCAAGAATCAAACCCAAACCTAAAATATTTTTCATTTTTGTTTTCAAGTAAAAAATAAGATGAAAGTTTGTAGTTATTTTTATTAGATTATTTACTCAAGATGATGAGGTTAGGTGATCGAATAAGAGGGTGGTCATTGTTTGTCCGAAAAGACTAACTTTTTCAGATGGTGAGAACCTACAGTCTGGATTGTTAAACCCCTAAAGAGGTGTATGTCTTCGCCAGTATCGTTGTCCTAACAAATACATTCTTTTAAGATGTAACTTAGTTTACCAAAGATGATATTTTATAAAATTTGAAAAATATTTTTAAGTTTTTGAGTTTGTATTGCATTATTTGGTATTTCAAGATCAAAATGGGTATTTCACCGGAGAAATACTACCCAATGTGTTTAGCTTTTGGGTGTTGCCCCGAGGAGGATTCACGCTTAACCCATCAGAGCGCGACTGTGTTAGTTTATTTAAGGGGCGTTTCAATTCTCCCGGGGAAACCCCAAAAGCTTAAAACACATTCGGTATGAAAACATTTCGAATGTTCAGTTTTGTATGCACGTTCTGTACGAAATTAATTGTTCACTGCGAAAACCGTAACAACAGTATCATGAGGTTATTTAAGCACATTGATTTTTGTGAAAAATATGGCGAGCAGAAAAAAAATCTAATCGTGGTTTCTGTTATCATGTTACTTTTAAATTGACCGTTTTTCAAAAAAAATTTTACGTTATTCCTTTTTCAATTTCAAGTCATTGTTGACCTTTCAATCGAATATTTGGACCTTGCTTTAAAATATCAGTCACCCCCTTAATTATCATCGAAAATAAATATAGGATTTAATATGTCGTGGTTCTTCGGTCCGAGGTTGGTGCAAAACCTGACAATTCCAGCAGAGAAATAAAATTAAGTTTTATATAAGAAACTCTGAATATGTTCCACTTCTGCTGGAAACCATTAGAGAGAGATTAATCGAAGAAAGACTAAACTACTTAAAGGATTATGAATATGTATTTTTTTCGTATATTTTCTAATATCGTGATTTTTTCCAGAATCAAACTCACTCCCATACTTACGGATATTTATCCGTTGTAAGATTGATTCTTGGTTCGATCAAGCTATATGTTTTATAGGTTGACTTTTTAGTTAGTGATTTCACCAACTTAAAACTTGAACTATTCCCGCTTGTGCTTCAGAACACCTCTTTTCCACTTTTTTTAGAATTTTCAGTTCAAATAGGTCTATTGAGGGGTAAAAACCCCCCGGCGGTATATATGGACAAAACGACGAATTCTTTGAATCCTTGGGACAAACTACACCTCCTTAAAAATGTAATGAAATTGAATTCTTTCAAAATTATTTTTTAATGATACTGTTTTTTTTACAAGTTAAATCGATCCAGTTAAAAGAATACTAACAATTAGTTCTAGAAGGTTGCGAAAGAAAAAAATTGCCTTTTCCTACATTAGCTTAGAACGGCAATTTTTTTTTTTCTAAACATTTTTGTAAATTATGTTAGAATTGTATTGCTTGAAAAAATATACGTCCAGTCAATAAAATTTGCAAAAAAAGACCAGCTTACTGGCTTAAAAAATGAAAACCGTTAAAAATTTCCTATGTTCTTTTTGAATTGTTTTCTAAAAAATCAAATCTCAAGCTTAAAAATATCGGAAATTTTAAAAGACTAGGCCTAAGTCATGCGAAATTTTCCTAGTATGGACAAAGAGAAAATATAGCTTGTCCTTATTAGGCAAAATTACGAGTAAGATATTTGAAGTTTACTTAAGGCTCAAAGTGTGTTTTTTGGCTTAGTTAAAATAAAAAATATATTTTGAACTTTAAATTTAAAATGAGGCTATAGAATCGAATTTTAACATAAACTTCATTTTGAGAAAAGACAATGTTTAAGGCTTTAAAAACTCAAGAAGTCAGCTTGTTTTTTCGAAATGTATAACTTTTATTCAAGTTTTAGACAGGTTGCAATTATGGAATTGAACATTTGAGATAAACCTTTGTTGCAATTACGCTGGACGTAGTGACTTTTTAATTTTTGTCCATTTTTGAGCGGTTTCTGTCATGAAGAATTACGAATAATTCTCTAAAATAATTTAATTTTACCGTTGTACTGGTTTGTTTCTACAAAACAATTTTTGTACAAACGTATCTTTATGATAAACACGAGATTATCTTTTATTTCGATCATGCCCAAAACTTTTAATTCTGCAAAAACAAAAATCAAATCACCGCCGGAACAGCTTATGCAGTCAAGCGTTTTTGTTAGAAGTCTTACAAACTTGATTAAACTTTTCTAAATTGACTTAGAACATTGAGAGAAAATATTTTTTTGATATATAATCAAATTGAATGTTAACTAAATTATCAGACGAAATAACTCATGATACGAACACAAAGAGATTTTTTCGAGTGATATTTAGGGAATTTATAAGAATTTGCCAGAAATGGCTGCTTTTTCGGTTATTATTACGGAGAACTGATCAATGTGTAACGAAACTGTAAAAGTTTTTGGGAGGTGTAATTTGAACTTTTGATTATCCATGAATGAGCCATTTGCCAGACAACACGTATTTTAAAACAAGAAGTATTTTTTGGTTTTCATAGATTTCCTCGAAACTGTTATGCGTTTTTGAAATTCCAAAGAGTAAAACTTGAAAATTGTGCCCCTAAGTGGTAGGAATCCTTTAACTGAGTTGAACTTTTTGAGTAGGTGTTCTACTAGTTAGCACTGTATATATATTCCTGGAATTCTCTTCAGACAGATGAATATTCATACTAGTATTAGGCTATACTGTATTTAGCATACAATTACCTACTAGTGAATATGGAAATCTGTGCCGTTAAGCTTGTACTTACGTTGCCTTGTTTTAATTTTAACGATTCATTGTTTCTGCCTGAAAATATTTCAGTTAAAGCAGAAAAAATAATTATTAAAATCCGAATTAAAGAGAAGTGCATAAAATGGACAACCTGCATTTCATCTAAAGAATGGAAAGCAAAAGAGCCTTCCGGAGACTTTCACAGTTTTGAGGTAATTTATCAATTCACAATAACAGTTTGAGAAGAAAAATCTGAAATTGTTGTGTTTGTAAAATATAGATTCGTAAATCACGACTCTGATCGGACGATTCACCTGTACAGTGTTTGTACATTTGGAACTAAAATTTGTGGAGTTCTCAGCTGATCTGAAAAAAAAACTGCATTTTTTGCATCTGGCTACATTTGTATCTACCGATCGAGTCTGAATGTTTTATGAAAAACTTTTAAAAAATAATTAAATGAACAATTAGGTCACAGGTAGTTTTTTTCGAAATTATATTCTCAATAGCAATATCTTACAAGGTGTACTACTGTGTGTGCTATAAGGACAAAACGGCCGAAATTTGGCCAAAACCTACGTCATTTGAAAAGGCCTTGTCTACGTTTAACCCCAATTTTTCAATACTATTTCTGATTTCGCTACGTTTTCTGAGCAATTTAGCTGGAACTGGACACGATGAAGGTGCTCATGTTATGAAAGATCTATTTCAAATAGGCTATTTGTCAGAGTTGAAACAGAGATCAAAGAGCAAAATAAGAGGTCTTCAAAATTTCGTATCCGCTGACGGCGGAAAAAAATTTTAACGAAAAATTTAATTCCCGAAGTTCAAAAATTTTGGAATTTCTATCTGATATAGCAATATTTTTTTGGCAAAAATAGGCAAATTTTGCATAGTTTATCTAAATGTTTTCTATGAGATGGAAATTTTTACATTTGTAATTTGTCAAGTTATTTCATTAAGGGGTTGTGGGTGTAAATGAAACAAGCGTTGAAAAAATCGTTTGTTTTATTCTTGAATTGAACTGAAAGAAAATTAATTCAGAAAAAAAATATTTTAAACAATTAAAATGGGTCATTTTGATTTGTTCTCGCGTTGGCGGGGACGTTAGATAACAACACAAGTTACCTCTACTGGGAAATTATAATAATAAATCTTTTGTTGGTAAAAATGACAATTATTCGTAGGTTTCATACATTTTTCTGTTTTATTCAATTTTAAACAAAATTGACCGAGGCTTATTCCGGATTTTAAAAAAAAATTCGAATTTCATTTTTACCGTCTAAAAATCAAAGGAGATTTTTGTTAATTTTTCTTTTATGGTGATTATTTGAAGACGTCGTACTTTATCGAAACATCTTTGTTTTATTCAATTAAGCAAAATTGATCGAGATTTTCAATTTTTGTGTGAATTAAGAACATATTTTTACCAGTTTTCGATGCCGCTCCGGTGAGCCATCCTTCACCAGAATTAAAAAATTTTACTTGCAGTTGACAGAGAAGGTTTTGGTCTCCGTATTTTCTTTCTCATTTATTCTACTGCCGGTTATCGACCCTTCCAGTCCAGCTGGAGAAGAGGGCTATTTTCCCCAGCAATTCCAACTTCTACACCCACAACCCCCTTAAGACCACGCAAAACAAAGTGTAAATTGGAAACTGTTCCGTTTGATTTTTTCGCGTTCCGGGGCCATGCGTGACGTTCCACTCTGAATAAAAGCAAAGTTATATAATATTGCGATTAATCAGATCATAATCAAAGGTTGTATCAAGCATAAGATTCGTAGCCGACCATAACGCTAGTCATTTCTGAGCGCGGGAACATTTATAACTCTATTCTTTCACCTGCTGACATTCAATTTAATCGGAGTTCGGGACATAATGAAAAATTTTCATGTTACCGGTATAAACTGTCCAAATTTCCAGTTAAATTTCCAAATAAGAATATAAAATATTTTTATCTGATTTATTTATACGGTATAAATTATACCTTTTATTTATCATTCATCGAAAACGGCCATAGCTTATAGAATATATCATTTGTAAAAAATGGTGTTGTTGCAAAAAATTTCTTGAATTTGATTGTTCCGTTTTGAATATAAAGTTTGTGCATCTAATAATTTTATGTTATATCAATTTGGTTTTCACCAGAAAGCATAGGCGGGGTTTTTCAGCAAAACGGTTTTGTAATTTAGTCGCACGAGTTTTTCTCAGAGATGATCGACGGATTTTCAAAATTCCAAAGGATACTGAAAGTGAAGGTTTCGATACGCGACGCGACGGGCAACTGAATCACAAAAACCGTTTTGCTGAAAAATAACCGCCATAGTGTCGCATCCCAATATGAATTATAATTTTATCAGCAGAGACGATATATCTAGAAGGAGATCTCCTGTCCTTCAGATTCACGTTTGCGCCTGTGATGCGCCAAAAAGTGCCAAAAAATAATTTGTGAGCAATCACAGTGCGAGAATAAGTGGTCAGTCGCGAACGTGGATCTGGAGGACATGAGATCCCCGACTGAAAAGTCTCTTATGCAATCACTCGTAGGGAACAATGGTTTAAACTTTAACAAATTTTTTAACTAACCGTCTGGTTTATTAAAAACAAATTGTTCGATGAAGCTACTTTTTAACAATGTCGGTCTGTTTCATCTTTGTGATTTTATTAGGACAATGTGAAATAATGTAGAATTAGCGAGAAATTATCGCAACTATTTCAATATTTGTAAGTTTGACCACCTTCAACTTTTCCGCTGATTAGTTTCCAAGAAAACTTTGGTCGTTCAAAATATCGTGAAAATTTGTCAACTCGTAAGAACTTGGTAATTAAGGCGTCGAAATCATTTCTTACAAATGGTACAGAAATTACTGTGATTTTGTTTATAAGGGACGATATGGAGAAAATATTGCCAAACTCTTAGGCTTTTTTAGCATGTCATTCTATGAGGACAATGTGAGCGAAAAGATTCTAAAATAGATCGCAAAAAAGGCTAGTAATTTTTAAGCTAAAAATAGCCAAATCTTAGTACGAAATGCAAGAATTATATAAACTGCATGTTTCCCCCGAAATAAATTTCTCAAAAGGCAAGATATTTTAAACCCACTTTTGCAACCCGCATTTGCAAAAAAACATGACGAAAAGCCAAAAATGCATCAAAATTTTGCCAAGGACAATTTAGGAAACTCTCACCTTCCTTATTGAATAAAACCACAGTTTTTTTTCAGTTAAAAATTTACACGCGAAAATCGGAAATTTAAGGACAAATAAAAATAAAGTGCTGAACATGTACAATTTATTAAGGGGTTGGTCGTCGCAAAATGAGGCTCTTAGAAATAAATTTTTCCCAACTTTATTTGTATGCCTTTTTTATAAAAATATTGAAATGACAAGCATTTGGTACTCGTTTTATTTGATACCTGGCTAGGAAGCTTCTGAGTTGACGAGCCCACCGTCACTTTCGAACGTATTATAGGATGCAAGAATTTTGCTCAAATACATTAGTTAGAGGTAATACTTTGTCGAACCGTTTGTAACTTTGCGATAATTGGCAATTGAAAACCCCGTTTTTTGCCTTAAAATGCGACGACCACCCCTTCAACATTCCAGTTTTTCAGTATTAACGAAGATCGCAGATTTGCAAGTTGCCAACGACATTTTTAATCAAATTTTTTTTGCAAACATTTATTTGTTAATCAAATGTTAAAGCGTGCTCTGAATTAAATCAATATTTAAAATTATAATGTACCACGAAGTTTATCATACAGTATTGTCTTGCATCTGCGCTTTTTAACTATTTCATTGACTATATTAATTTGTAAGTGAGTCTTTCAGTGACCTCTAATCAGAGTAATTTTGTTATTTTAGATTTAATAAAATATAATATGCTTTTTCGTGAAACTATTCCATGAAAAGCATTCATAATATATGCTACGCGTGAAGGCCCAATATCTTTAAAAAACCTACGTAAATTTGCGATTTTGGCTAAACTACTTCCAATGGCCATATCGCCGAAAGTTGCCGATGTCGCTGAATTGCTGGGCATTTGACGTTTTATTTACAAATTACTTTGAGTGAGTCATGAATAAGGTCATTATTTAAAATTGATTTTCCAAATTTGTGGAGTACTTAAATTCTACGCATTTTGGTGATTGACTTCATCTTAACCAATTGTTTAAGCACCTATAAAATAAAAAAAAAATTCAGATTATGATGCCTTTCGAACACCCTGCGTGTTTTTTCATTTTTAAAGGAAAAACTTTATTTCTATCCATTATATTTTTCCGTGATGAAAAATTTTAGAACTTGATAGAGGTCGGATCCGGGATAAATGTCTATTTTTCTTAACCAATCATTCGCATTACGATTAGTACGGGTGTTTTTCTAAGACATTTGAAATAAGGAATTTCAAAAAAAAAAAATCGGTTTTAATGTGTTTAAGCTATCTTGTAGAGAATTTTTTTGGTCATTTCAAGACGTAGGATTTTTTTTGTTCTTTAAAAAATTGCAAAAAAATTTATTTTTCGGTCAATTTTTCGTGATTTTACAGGTAGTCTGGAATCCAGATCTAGCGAAGCCGTATGAAGTGCTAGAAGGCTGATTTTTGACCAGTGAAAATTAAGCGTTTTTCGGTTATTCGTTTTTTGATTGAGGGTCGGCGACCAATATTTGACCTCTAATGACCAGTCAAAGTTCAAGGTCAATCTCAAGTCATCGTTAGACTTAAAAGTACCCCCAAAAATCGGAAGGGTCGACGTTCTGAAAGCGTATTAGAAACTATGGGTCAATTATATACTGTTAGGTCGCTAGGGTGCAAAAACTGGTCAACACTCAAGGTCAATCTTAAGTCCAGTTTTGCCTCTAGCGACCTCACGCGTATATAATTAACCCATAGTTTCTTATACGCTTATGAAGAAACTTGATCCTTCCGATTCTTTTTGAGGGTACTTTCAAGTCTATACGATGACTTGAGATTGACCTTGAACTTTGACCGGTCATTAGAGGTCAAATATTGGTCGCCGACCCTTTATCAAAAAACCGCTAACCGAAAACGCTTTATTTCACTGGCCAAAAAATCAGCCTTCTAGCACTTCCTACGGCTTCGCTAGGACTGGATTCCAGACTACCTGTAAATCACGAAAAATTGACCGAAATAAAAAAAAATTTTAAATTTTTGAAGAACAAAAAAATCCTGGGTTTTTAAAATGACCAGAAAAAAATTCTTACAAAATAGCTTAAACATATTAAAACCGATTTTTTTATTTTTGAAATTCTTTATTTCAATCGTCTTAATTAATCCGCTAGTTCAGTTAATTTGATAAAAAAAAACGATCTTTTCGCATGATTGTTCGCAAAATAACAAGGTTAAAATATTGATTTAGCTTTATAATTCATGGGGTATAATATTATTAAATTTTCTAGATGAGTTTATATTCTGGTATATCAAAGACGTTTCATTTAGTTATCAATATATGAAAAGTGCAATTAGCTCTGAAACCGTGCTTATTTTAGCATTAAAAAGAATCATAGCTTTTGCGAAAAATCTGACGTTTTCTGTTTCAAATTAGGTTTCAAGCCAAACGATAATTTATTATTACATAAGTCAAATTATAATTCATAAAATATTGTGCGCCAAAATATTATATTGATAATCTTGCAAAAAATGAACTACGTATGACCACATTTATTACCACGTTAATTTTTCGGGCAGTATTGGAAATGTAGTTTGAAAAGTATAGTGTTCGAATTTAACAATGAGATACACTTTTTTCAAAATTCCAAACAGAAGCCCGAAAAGAAAAAATATCAGAAATCGATATTGCTGGTATAAAAAGCAACTCAGTTTTAGCAGGAATGAAAATAGCCGTATGTAAAACTTATGACCCACGTGTTGATGTGTTTAAGAAATTTTTCCGAGAAAATGAACAACTGATAGTGCTTCAAGTAGATAAAAAAGTAGACTTAATAATTGAAGAAAAATCTGTTTACCTTGAAAAAGTTAAACAAGCTTTATCGGATAATTTCAAAGAAGTTTTTAACTATAATGAAAAATCTATGAAAAAAGATTTGGACTTATACAGAACTCTTCTTAAATCTACATTTGGTAAGTCAATGCCGAATAATAAAATTTTGAAACTTTACCCTACAACATCACTTTCAGATGCTTATGGTACAGTCAAATTACATAAACCAAATGAACCTTTAAGATTAATAGTGACTTCTTACAATTCCATGATTAAAAACTCTGAAAAGTTCCTTAAAAAATTTCTTAAACCGCTTGTAAATGAATGCTCTTATAGTATGAAAAATACAAAAACTTTTAAACAAAAATTCCTTGAAGATAAGAAGAAATTTATACCTGAGCAACATTCTGTGATTAGCATAGATATCCAAAAAATGTATGGCTCAATGAATGTTGTTAGAGTTATATCAATAATTTTAGAGAAAGTATACCAAGACCCTAAAAAGTTTTTTNTTTGGCTTGAAACCTAATTGAAACAGAAAACGTCAGATTTTTCGCAAAAGCTATAATTCTTTTTAATGCTAAAATAAGCACGGTTTCAGAGCTAATTGCACTTTTCATATATTGATAACTAAATGAAACGTCTTTGATATACCAGAATATAAACTCATCTAGAAAATTTAATAATAATTATCACGCATGAATTATAAAGCTAAATCAAATATTTTTAACCTTGTTATTTTGCGAACAATCATGCGAAAAGATCGTATGTTTTTTATCAAATATACTGAACTAGCGGGATTAATTAAGACGATTTGAAATAAAAATTTCAAAAATAAAAAATCGGTTTTAATATGTTTAAGCTATCTTGTAGAGAATTTTTTTCTGGTCATTTTAAGACCCAGAATTTTTTTTGTTCTTTAAAAATTTTTGAAAAAAAATTTATTTTTCGGTCAATTTTTCGTGATTTTACAGGTAGTCTGGAATCCAGTTCTAGCGAAGCCGTAGGAAGTGCTAGAAGGCTTATTTTTTGGCCAGTGAAAATAAAGCGTTTTTCGGTTAGCGGTTTTTTGATAAAGGGTCGGCGACCAATATTTGACCTCTAAAGACCGGTCAAAGTTCAAGGTCAATCTCAAGTTCATCGTAGAGACTTGAAAGTACCCCCAAAAAAATCGGAAGGGTCAACTTTCTCATAAGCGTATAAGAAACTATGGGTTAATTATATACCGTGAGGTCGCTAGAGAGGCCAAACTGGACTTAAGATTGACCTTGAGTGTTGACCAGTTTTTGCACTCTAGCGACCTAACAGTATATAATAGTTTCTTATACGCTTATCAGAACGTCGACCCTTCCGATTTTTTGGGGGTACTTTAAGTCTACGATGACTTGAGATTGACCTTGAACTATGACTGGTCATTAGAGGTCAAATATTGGTCGCCGACCCTCAATCAAAAAACGAATAACCGAAAAACGCTTAATTTTCACTGGTCAAAAATCAGCCTTCTAGCACTTCATACGGCTTCGCTAGATCTGGATTCCAGACTACCTGTAAAATCACGAAAAATTGACCGAAAAATAAATTTTTTTGCAAATTTTTTGAAGAACAAAAAAAATCCCACGTCTTGAAATGACCAAAAAAAATTCTCTACAAGATAGCTTAAACACATTAAAACCGATTTTGTTTTTTTTGAAATTCCTTATTTCAAATCGTCTAAGAAAAACACCCGTACTAATCGAATGCGAATGATTGGTTAAGAAAAAATAGACATTTATCCGGATCCGACCTCTATCAAGTTCTAAAATTTTTCATCACGGAAAAATATAATGGATAGAAATAAAGTTTTTCCTTTAAAAATGAAAAACACGCAGGTGTTCGAAAGGCATCATAATCTGAATTTTTTTTTATTTTATAGGTGCTTAACAATTGGTTAAGAATGAAGTCAATCACCAAAATGCGTAGAATTAAGTACTCCACCAAATTTGGAAAATCAATTTTAAATAATGACCTTATTCATGACTCACTCAAAGTAATTTGTAATAAAAACGTCAAATGCCACAGCAATTCAGCGACATCGGCACTTTTCGGCGATATGGCCATATGGAAGTAGTTTAGCCAAAAATCGCGAATTTACGTAGGTTTTTTAAAGATATTGGGCCTTCACCCGTAGCATATAATTATGAATGCTTTTCATGGAATATATTTCGAAACGAAAGCATATTATAATTTCTTAAATCTAAAATAACAAAATTACTCTGATTTAGAGGTCACTGAAAGACTCACTTACAAATTAATATAGTCAATGAAATAGTTAAAAGCCAGATGCAGACAATACTGTATGATAAACTTCGTAGTACAATTATAAATTTTAAATATTTGATTTAATTCAGAGCACGCTTTAACATCTGATTAACAAATAAATGTTTGCAAAAAAATTTGATTAAAAATGTCGTTGGTACTTGCAAATCTTGCGATCTTCGTTAATACTGAAAAACTGGTTGTTTAAGGGGGTGGTCGTCGCATTTTAAGGCAAAAAACGGGGTTTTCAATTGCCAATTATCGCAAAAGTACAAACGGTTCGACAAAGTATTACCTCTAACTAATGTATTTGAGCAAAAATCTTGCATCCTATAAATACGTCGGAAGTGACGGATGGCTCGTCCACTCAGAAGCTTTCCTAGACAGGTATCAAAATAAAACGAGTACCAAAATGCTTGTCATTTTCCATATTTTTATAAAAAAGGCATACAAATAAAGTTGGGAAAAATTTATTTCTAGAGCCTCATTTTGCGACGACCAACCCCTTAATAAATTGTACAATGTTCAGCACTTTATTTTTATTTGTCCTTAAATTTCCGATTTTTCGCGTGTAAATTTTTAACTGAAAATAAACTGTGGTTTTATTCAATAAGGAAAGGTGAGAGTTTCCTAAATTGTCCTTGGCAAAATTTTGATGCATTTTTTGGCTTTTCGGTCATTTTTTTGTAAATGCGGGTTGCAAAAGTGGGTTTAAAATATCTTGCTTTTGAGAAATTTATTTGGGGGAAACATGCATTTTATAAATATCTTGCAATTTCGTACTAAGATTTTGCTATTTTTAGCTTAAAAATTACTAGCCTTTTATGCGATCTATTTAGAATCTTTTCGCTCACATTGTCCTCATAGAATGACATGCTAAAAAAGCCTAGAGTTTGGCAATATTTTCTCCATATCGTCCTTATAAACAAAACCACAGTAATTTCTGTACATTTGTAAGAAATGATTTCGACGCCTTAATTACCAAGTTCTTACGAGTTGACAAATTTTCACGATATTTTGACGACCAAAGTTTTCTTGGAAACTAAATCAGGCGGAAAAGTTGAAGGTGGTCAAACTTACAAATATTGATAAATAGTTGCGATAATTTCTCGCTAATTCTACATAATCTTCACATTGTCCTAATAAAATCACAATAGATGAAACAGACCGACATTGTTAAAAAGTAGCTTCATCGAACAATTTGTTTTTAATAAACCAGACGGTTAGTAAAAAATTTGTTAAAGTTTAAACCATTGTTCCCTACGAGTGATTTGCATAAGAGACTTTTTAGTCGGGGATCTCATGTCCTCCAGATCCACGTTCGCGACTGACCACTTATTCTCGCACTGTGATTGCCCACAAATTATTTTTTGCACTTTTTGGCGCATCACAGGCGCAAACGTGAATCTGAAGGACAGGAGATCTCCTTCTAGATATATCGTCTCTGCTGATAAAATTCTAATTCATAGTTGGGATGCGACACTATGGCGGGTTATTTTTCAGCAAAACGGTTTTTGTGATTCAGTTGCCCGTCGCGTCGCGTATCGAAACCTTCACTTTCAGTATCCTTTGGAATTGTGAAAATCCGTCGATCCATCTCTGAGAAAAACTCGTGCGACTAAATCACAAAACCCGTTTTGCTGAAAAACCCCGCCTATGCTTTCTGGTGAAAACCTAATTGATAATAACATAAAATTATTAGATGCACAAACTTTATATTCAAAACGGAACAATCAAATTCAAGAAATTTTTGCACAAAAACCATTTTTACAAATAATATATTCTATAAGCTATGGGACCGTTTTCGATGAATGATAATAAAAGGTATAATTTATACCGTATAAATAAATCAGATAAAAATATTTTATATTCTTATTTGGAAATTTAACTGGAAATCTGGGACAGTTTATACCGGTAACATGAAAATTTTCATTATGTCCCGAACTCCGATTAAATTGAATGTCAGCAGGTGAAAGAATAGAGTTATAAAATGTTCCCGCGCTCAAGGAAAATGACTAGCGTTATGGTCGGCTACGAATACTTATGTCTTGATACAACCTTTGATTATGATCTGATTAATCGCAATATTCTATAACTTTGCTTTTATTCAGAGTGGAACGTCACGCATGGCCCTGGAACGCGAAAAAAAATCAAACGGAACAGTTCCAATTTACACTTTGTTTTGCGTTGTCTTAAGGGGGTTGTGGGTGTAGAATGTTGGAATTGCTGGGAAAATAGCCCTCTTCTCCAGCTGGACTGGAAGGGTCGATAAACCGGCAGATAAGATAAATGAGAAAGAAAATACGGGAGACCAAAACCTTCTCTGTCAACTGCAAGTAAAATTTTTTAATTCTGGTGAAGGATGGCTCACCGGTGCGGCATCGAAAAACTGGTAAAAATATGTTCTTAATTCACACAAAAATTGAAAATCTGATCATTTTGCTTTAAATTGAATAAAAACAAGATGTTTCGATAAAGTACGACGTCTTCAAATAATCCATAAAAGAAAAATTAACAAAAATCTCCTTTGATTTTAGACGGTAAAATGAAATTCAGAATTTTTTTTTAAATCGGAATAAGCCTCGTCAATTTTGTTTAAAATTGAATAAAACAGAAAATGTATGAAACCTACGAAATATTGTCATATTTTACCAACAAAATGATTTATTATTTATAATTTCCCAGTAGAGGTAACTTGTGTTGTTATCTAACGTCCCGCCACGCGAGAACAAATCAAAATACCCATTTTAATTGTTTTAAAATATTTTTTTTCTGAATTATTTTCTTTCAGTTCAATTCAAGAATAAAACAACGATTTTTTTCAACGCTTGTTTCATTTACACCCACAACCCCCTTAATGAAATAATCTTGAAAAATTACAAATGTAAAAAAATTTCCATCTCATAGAAATATTTAGATAAAACTATGCAAAATTTGCCTTATTTTGCCAAAAAAATATTGCTATATCAGATAGAAAATTCCAAAATTTTTGAACTTCGTAATTAATTTTCCGTTAAAATTTTTTAATTTTTCCGCCGTCAGCGGATACGAAATTTTGAAGACCTCTTATTTTGCTCTTTGATCTCTGTTTCACTCTGACAAATAGCCTATTTGAAATAGATCTTTCATAACATGAGCAACCTTCATCGTGTCCAGTTCCAGCTAAAATTGCTCAGAAAACGTAGCGAAATCAGAATAGTATTGAAAAATTGGGGTTAAACGTAGACAAGGCCTTTTTCAAATGACGTAGGTTTTGGCCAAATTTCGGCCGTTTTGTCCTTATAGCACACACAGTAGTACACCTTGTAAGATATTGCTATTGAGAATAGAATTTCGGAAAAAAACTACCTGTGACCTAATTGTTCATTTAAATTATTTTTTAAAGTTTTTCATAGAAACATTCAGACCTCGATCGGTAGATACAAATGTAGCCAGATGCAAAAAATGCAGTTTTTTTTTCAGATCAGCTGAGAACTCCACAAATTTTAGTTTCCAAATGTACAAACACTGTACAGGTGAATCGTCCGATCAGAGTCGTGATTTACGAATCGATATTTTACAAAACACAACAATTTCAGATTTTTCTTCTCAAAACTGTTATTGTGAATTGATAAATACCTCAAAACTGTGAAAGTCTCCCGGAAGGCTCTTTTGCTTTCCATTCTTTAGATGAAATGCAGGGTTGTCCATTTTATGCAACTTCTCTTTAATTCGGATTTTAATATTTATTTTTTCTGCTTTACTGAAATATTTTCAGGCAGAAACAATGAATCGTTAAAATTAAAACAAGGCAACGTAAGTACAAGATTAACGGCACAGATTCCATATTCACTAGTAGGGTAATTGTATGCTTTACAGTATAGCCTATACTAGTATGAATATTCACTCTGTCTGAAGAGAATTCCAGGAATATTATACAGGGCCTAACTAGTAGAAACACCTACTCAAAAAAGTTTAATCAGTTAAAGGATTCCTACCACTTAGGGCAAAATTTTCAACTTTTACTCTTTTGGATATTTCAAAAACCATAACAGTTCGAGGTAATCTATAAAAACCAAAAAAATACTCTGTTTTAAATACTTGTTGTCTGCAAATCGGCCTCAATTCAATTGATAATCAGAAGTTCAAATTACACCTCCAAAAACTTTTACCAGTTCGTTACACATTGATCAGTTCTCCGTTAATATCCCGAAAAAGCAAGCCATTTCTGGCAAAATCTTATAAATTCCTAAATATCCTTCTGAAAAAATCTCTTTGTTTCGTATTCTAGTGAGTTATTTCGTCTGATAATTTCGTTTAACTATTCATATTTGATTATATATCAAAAAAATATTTTCTCTCAATCGTTCTAAGTCAATTTAGAAAAGTTTATCAAGTTTGTAAACTTCTACAAAAACGCTTGACTGCATAAGCTGTTCCGGCGGTGATTTGATTTTTGTTTTTGCAGATTAAGTTTTGGGCATGATCGAAATAAAGATAAAATCTCGGTTTATCATAAGATACGTTTGTACAAAAATTGTTTTGTAGAAACAAACCCCGTACAACGGTAAAATTTAAATATTTTAGAAATTATTCAGTAATTCTTCATGACAGAGACCCGCTCAAAAATGGACAAAAATTAAAGAAATTAAAAAGCCCTACGTCCAGCGTAATTGAAAAACGGTTTTATCTCAAAAATGTGCAAATTAATAATTGAACTGTACTAAAAATCTTGAATAAAAGTTATAAAAATTTCGAAAAACAAGCTGAATTCTTGAGTTTAAAGCCTTACATTGTCTTTTCTCAAAATGAAGTTTATGTTAAAATTTCGATTCTATAGCCTCATTTAAATTTAAGTTCAAAATATAATTTTTAATACCAAAAAACAACACTTTGAACCTTAAGTAAACTTCAAATATCTTTACTGTAATTTTTGCCTATAAGGACAAGCTAATTTTTCCCTTTTGTCGATATAGGAAAATTTCGCATGACTTAGGCTAAGTTTTTAAAATTTTCGATATTTTTAAGCTTGAGATTTTGATTTTTTAGAAAACAATTCCAAAAGAACATAGGAAATTTTTAAAACGGTTTTCATTTTTAAGCAGTAGCTGTCATTTTTTGCAAATTTTATTGTACTGGACGTAATATTTTTCAAGCAATACAATTCTAACATAATTACAAAAATGTTAAGAAAAAAAAAATGCCGTTCCTACATTAGCGTAGACGCACCTTCTAAAACTAATTGTTAGTATTCTTTTAACTGGATCGATTTAATTTGTAAAAAAAAACAGTATCATTAAAAAAATAATATTTGAAAGATTCAATTTCATACATTTTTAAGGGTGTAGTTTTGTCCATAGGATCAAATTATTTCTGTCGTTTTGTCCATATATACGCGGTCTCATAGACCTATTTGACTGAAATTCTAAAAAAGTGAAAGAGGTGTTCTGAAGCACAAGCGGTAATAGTTCAACTTTTAAGTTGGTGAAATCACTACTAAAAGTAACCTATAAAACATATAGCTTGATCGAACCAAGAATCAATCTTACGATAATATCCGTAAGTATGGGAGTGAGTTTGATTCTTGGAACTATCACGATATTTAGAAATATACGAAAAATAATATTCAATAATCCTTTAGTTTAGTCTTCTTTCGATTAATCTTCTCTTTAATGGTTTCCAGCAGAAGTGACATATTCAGAGTTTCATTATATAAAACTTAATTTTATTTCTATCTGGACTTGTCAGGTTTTGCACCAACCTCGGACCGAAGAACCACGACATATTAGAAATATATATTTATTTGCGATGATAATTAAGGGGGTGACTGATATTTTAAAGCAAGGTCCAAATATTCGATTGAAAGGTCAAAATGACTTGAAATTGAAAAGGAAATACGTAAAAATTTTTTTTGAAAAACGTCAATTTAAAAGAACATGATAACAGAACACGATTAGATTTTTTTCTGCTCGACATATTTTTCACAAAAATCAAGTGCTTAAATAACCTCATGATACTGTTGTTACGGTTTTCGCAGTGAACAATTAATTTCGTACAACGTGCATTACCAAACTGACATTCGAATGTTCATACCGAATGTGTTTTAGCTTTTGGGGTTTTCCCCGGGGAGATTGAAACGCCCCTTAAATAAACTAACCAAGTCGCGCTCTGATGGGTTAAGCGTGAATCTCCTCGGGGAACACCCCAAAAGCTAAAACACATTGGGTAGTATTCTCGTGAAAATCACATTTTGATTTGAAATACCAAATAAATGCAATACAAAACTCAAAAACTTAAATATTTTTTTTCAAATTTTATAAAATATATTTTGGTAAACTAAGTTAAATCTTAAAAGAAGTGTGATTTGTTACGGATCAAAAGATACATGGAGACCATACAACCTCTTTAGGGGTTTTAAACAATCCAGACTGTAGGTTCTCATATTTGAAAAAGTTAGTTTTTCGGACAAACAATGACCACCCTCTTATTCGATCACACCTCATCATCTTGAGTAAATAATCTAATAAAAATAACTACAAACTTTCATCTTATATTTTTACTTGAAAACAAAAATGAAAATATTTTTAGGTTTGGGTTTGAATTCTTGATTTTTTTTTACTTTTTTAACTAACTCTTTATCAAAAGTTATAACAAATTTTATAAAAATTGTGCTGAAGTTTTTGAAGCATGAAAAAATCAACCTCAAAAAAGGACTAGCTGCTACCTCATTGGCTGCAAGCCTTTCGAAGGATGAAGCGTCAAATTTCCTAAGCAGATCTCGACGCGAAAATAACTTTAAAACCGTGTTTGAAGAAACAAAGGTATTTTTCATATATTTTTCGATAGTCATTTATAATTTTTTATATAGCAAGGAAATTTCGAACGAGAATGTGTAGAAGAGTTACCTGCGGGATGTAACCAGGAGGAACATTTTGAGGTTTTTGATGATCGAGCGACTCACGAAGCAGCCTGGAGAAGATATCATCAATGTAATGAGGTGAATAAAAAAGGTACGCAAATATAATATATAAGTTTCGAAATAAACTTCTTAATTTTCAAACCAGTTTATCAATTTTTTTCGAAAATGTTCTTAATTAAAAAAGTTATTTATTGACTCGCAAGACAAATTTTTTTATTGAAAAGTTTTTGGCCGGGCATTAGAAAAAGTTAAATATTTATAATGCTCCAAAAGATTATATGAACCTTCTAATTCACGACCATTCAAAATAATAAACTTTTTATATCACATTAAAATATAAACGACTGAGTTTCGAGTGCCGTCGAGACCAAAAGTGATTTGTTTTACTAAATCCGATAGAGCCGTTTCAGGGCCCAATAGGGCTGTATCTTACACATGGGAAAACAAAAGAGATACTTTTAAACGGAATCCGATCATCCGATAATGATATTCTTCAAAAAATTGGATAAATAATTCTAGCATAGTGTCATTTTTAACATCCACTTTTGTTCTCGACGGCATGCCGCGGCACTCGAAACTCAGGCAGTACAGCAATTCGCACCAATTTTAGACAAAATAAAATGGAAGATAAAAATTTTTATTTATCTTAAATGAATTTTGAAAATTAAAGGCCATTTTGGGATTTTATTATTAATATGTCAAAAAAACTAAAAATATTGTTTTCCATTTCAGCTGCTGAAGTTTTAGCACAATTTCCAATCGATAATTTTACTCTGGACCCAAAAACCGTAATGAGACGGTGCATCCTTGAAACTTCAGATAATTTACAACCGGTTATTGATGAAATGCGTCTCAATCTAGGAGCAGAATTAAAATATTTTAGAAAACAAGTGTGAATTATACATTTTTAAAATATCTTGGTATTCGTGAAGATTTTTGTGTCTCATCCTTTGGTGCAAGAAACTAAGCAAGGATTTAGGGCTCTCAATAAGCGCATTTGATGAATCGGAAGCTCTTCGAAAAAAATGTGTTTCTGAAAAGAAAAAAATCCACAGAGAATTTGCTATAAATTTTCCGAATTATTTACCTGTGGTTAACTACCGTAATTTGTTATATTTTGTGAATCCGTGCACAAGGATAGGGAAACTTTTTTCGGAGTTTTTTTCAAAAATTAGGCATATTAAAAAAATTAAGGCCCCTTTTCTGCTGAAATTCTAGATTTTCTACTTCTGAAGTCTACTTATTTTTCAGTGAACAAATCTTTACTTTTAAAAAGGATAGGAAAGTTAGTCGGGAATATTCATTTTTCGAAGTTTACGACGACTACTCATTTTAAACGGCGGTTAATGACTTTTTTTATTTTGAACAAAGACGACGAGGACACAAAAAAGTGGCTCGGCCGAATGATTGGCCTTGTAGTTACTGGCAGTGCAGAAGTTGCATCTACATCATATGAAAATCTTGGAAAATTATTTACCGAATTTTCGGCAGGAGTTAAAGGACATCGAATGGGATCATTTTATGGACGACGTCAGAAGTTTTGGACAAACTTTGATGGACAAAATTCAACCATTAAATGGTAATAAAATATATACCGAATGTGTTTTAGCTTTTGGGGTGTTCCCCGGGGAGATTGAAACGCCCCTTAAATTAACTAACCAAGTCGCGCTCTGATTGGTTGAGCGTGAATCTCCTCGGGGAACACCCCAAAAGCTAAAACACATTGGGTATATATTTAAATTATATGATGTTATATCAAAAATTAGGATTTTCGTAATAAATTTGCCGAGATTTTTCTTCAGGAAGGTTTTGGCTGTGAAGCGCTAGAAATAAAAAATCTCGCCAAATTTATGACGAAAAATCCTGATAATTTGAAGAAACTACCGGACAGACAATCGACAAGTTAATTTTTTTTGTGATTTTAAATATATTATCAAATAAAATTAATTTTACTCAAAATGATGTGCACGTCAAAAAGCGACCCTTAATCGCTATAAATCCGTTTAAGGGATATATGATTAAAACAATGCCGAGTTCAATACAGTCCAGGCGATTAGACAATATTTTCTACTGTCGTGTTGGTCCAAAAAAACATATTCGATTTTAGCCGTTTTGCTTCTGTGCAAATATTGATAATTTAATGTATAGTTAAATATTTAAAATTATGAAATTACTCAGGTTTGGTTAAATCTCGGAGGTTCTTATTATAGATGTCCTTAGAGACAAAAATGACCGTACACCAACTCATGCGTAGGCGGTATTTACTGTCTTCTGTATTTTGAAAAAAATATTTGTTTATTTATGATATTGCCCCGCGGGCCCCGTAAGGGTTTTCAAAATATGAGCGTCTTTATCAGTACGATTTCAACAAAAATTTTATGAAAATTAATATAACAAATAAAACTCATTGTTCTGAACACATATAAATAAATTCAAGGGAGTTTCCTTTATAATATATGACAGCTAAGATTCTGTGATTTTACCCTTTGGTTTTTTGTGCCATATGGATTACGGACCTCAGAGTACAAATCCTAAATATTTGAAAAATGCGAAATCTGAGCATTTGATTGGTTAATCCTTTCTCAACCTGACCAATGAAATCGGCTTATTCCGCAATCAAGAGTTTTGATTGAGTGCTAATATCTTGCGTTGTTTGTATCATTCAAATATTTAGGATTTGTACTCTGAGGTCCGGTAATCCATATGGCACGAAAACCAAAGAGTAAAATTACAGAATCTTAGCTGTCCTTATACAGGAAAACTCCTTGAATTAATTTATATGTTGTTAAGAACAATGAGTTTTCTTTGTTATATTAATTTTCATAAAGGGTGTCTTTATAAACAAAAATATAAATTCTTAGTTGATTATGAAACATCAGAAAAATAATTTTACTTGTAAAAAGCTAACACAAAATACCGTGATTTGGCTACCCAACATTTGTTAAATAAATAGCTCGTTTTTTAAGTGATAAAGTCACCAGACTACTACAAATGAGATTGCCAAATTACTGTATTTTTGGCCTGTGTAGTTAAAATTATATCAATGTTCCCTCGCATTACCTGCCGATAAATAATGATAAGTTTTGCCAATGTTTTCTCATATGAATTTTACTACTAGCGCTTCCACTTTTTTCAATGAATTTTCTAGACTAAATATTTCCAACCGTGTAATTTATAGTTGGATCTTTTCAACTGGATATCTCTTACTGGGACATAAACTAACTATGCGCAGATTTGTTCCAGTTAAAGAGACCCCACTGTAAACTAAAGGAAAATTTTCAAGAACTTATGTTATTTTTTCATTTAGGCATTGAAGAACGTCGAGCTGAAAATAGCGATAATAGTGAATATCAAGACCTTGATTACTACTTGAACTATTCCTAATTTCAGGTAAATTTCATAAGTTAAATTTCAATCAATCTTCTTTACTCATTTCGACGTTAAAAGCTTGATTTAATATTTGGAATATGGCGAGTAACGCCAGTTTTATAAATTATTGCAACTTCTTCAGATACAAAAGTGATTATTTCTTAACAGTTTTGCTGATATAAATGTTATCACTAATTTTGATCGATAACTATTTGTTCAGAACAGTAGAACAAATTGACTATGATGGACCAAATGATGATTACTACCCAAATGAATTAAAAAAAAATTTAAAGCACTGTATTAACATGAAAATAAAACCTTATTACATTGAGTCATTTCTAGCATAAATATTCACCTGATCAAAAATATTTTAAAATAAAATAAATATTTTCTATTTCTTTTTATTTTCATAAATTTTTTTAAGGCTTTTTAAAATGATTTTATGCAACAATTTTGATGAAACCATTACACTGGTATGTTTTTGTATAAGGATATATTTGATTTTGCTATTTTATCCATATGAAATCATGATTGTTAAATTTATATATAGATTACGTAGAAGAAGATTACGTAAATTACAAGAATTTGAAAGAACCAATATTCCTCCAAATTCTCAAAAAACTTTCATCAAGAAGATGAGAGACAAATTCTTTATGGACCACTTTAGAATACTGCAGAAAAACTTTCGAAATTACTTCGAACGACGGAACGCGGAAGCGTTTTCATTAGAATCTTAAACCGACTCTAAATGACAATGCAAGCATCGTCACTTCTCCCTATTCTGAAAGTGGGCATAAAAATTAGTCTACCATTTATTTAGCCCACTATTTTACTCCCGATTCAAAACTGTTCTAGACTCTGTATTTTTGTAGACTTGAAACTAAAAATCACTTTCTTAAAACAGCTTGATAATGCGAAACGTTGCAGTTAATCAATGAATAAATAAAATTATATATAGATATTGAATACTTTCGTCCTTATAGACAAACATGAGAAATATTATTTATATGGAACGAGAAAACTAAGGACATTCAGAGATTGTTTTTTCTAGATATAATTGTCAATTTATGCGAAAAGCCATTCAGTTGCCATTTCGGTCAGTAGGTGAATAACGACTCTCGTCTTGCCAGGTTCAAGGTGGTTTAGTGCAAAAAATGTGGCCTTGCGAAAAATTTATGTTCTGAAAGCAAGTAACTATAGAATGCAAACTTAATTCTTGACTTCTCTTTGAACAAATATTCTGGCGAATAAATACGCCCCAATATGGATTTCTTCTAGTTTTGATAATGAACCAAATTTTTGGCTGTCAAGTAAATTTGAAGGTTAAATTGATAAAAGTCACTGGAATAAATTCACTGTCTAAAACAAAGCTCGAAAAACAAATAATCTAGCATTTTAGTTACCTCGATGATGAAATTATCGATACAATTATTTCTCATTTTTTTATTCTAAGGCTTCGTTTTTGTTTATTTAACCTTTTCGAAAGATTATGATTTTACATGTTTTGAAATTTTCAATAAATAAGGTAAAAATTAGCTTTTGTGGTATTTGTCTTAACCTGTACGCACCAATAATTTCTTACCCCGGTACGCACCACTCGTACATAATTGTACGAGCACTTTTCAAAAAAATCATAAAAGCAGTACCACTCATCCGATTAAAAAGTTAAGGCTTAGGCACATAGTTTAAAACATTAATCTTTAACCTTATTTTTATTTAATAACAATATATAGATTTTCAAGTGGTCAAACACTACATATTGCGCCCCCGGAAGAGACATTTTCGATATTTTTGTCTATATTTCAAAACCCATACATTTCAAGTTATACATTTTAATCACATATAAGTATTGAATAATTTTCTTGACACACTATTTTAAAAAAAAATTTTACGATGAGAATTATTCGAGATTTTTTTATATTTCGTAAATTTTATTTTCGAAAAATTTTCTATTTTTTTCTAGCTTTTGTTTCTCTCAAATAAATAGGAATTAAAAATTGTAAATAAATGTATGAAATGATATTTTTCGGAATGTATTTTTTTACTGCTAAATTTAATTGAGGCGCTAAAGGCAACAAAAGGCGCAATTAATTTGGTTCGATTTTTTGTTTACAATCTTTATTCGATAGAAATAATACAAATTATTAAAAATGATAGAGAGCAATCGGAAAGGATGATTTCCACAGCCGGACATGTGGCAGAGCGTCCATATCCCGTGGTGACCGTATATCAGGGCCCGGTGTTCATTCAACAAGATATAAATCAAAAAATATCAAAAAAATAAATAATTAGAGGTAAAGCTGTGATTGATTAACTTCAAGAGAAATATATTTATGCTAGAGAAATATTTATCGGTAAGTGGGGTTGATAAATATCAAAGCGCGAGTTCAAATATATGATTTTTTAAATTTACAAGTTAAATTTTCAGGTTTTTTCTTCGAAATTCAATAAACTCACCGTAAAAGCGCTCGCGTCGGCAAAATAAAAGTCGGATTTTTATTTCTAAAAATGGTTTCGAATGGCCGAACAATTTTGTATCAGTGATTGGGATTCGTAAATCATAATAACAACTCGATAATTTTATCGTAAGTTTTGTGAGACAAAAGTGCTCGATAAAAAAACGTTTCTCATTTTTCAAGCGCTATAACTTCAATAAAAAATTAATCTCACAGCATTTTAATCTAGATATTCGGAATTCTCGTACAATTTTGAGTTCTACCTGATATTACCGATACAAAATATTTGCAACACTTAAATGTGAGAGTGGTTTGTTTGAGTCGTTTCCTGACTCAAAGAGGAGCACTCAAAATATATTTTGTTTTGTCTTTCGAGAGGTATAACTCAGAGGGTATTAATGCAATCCAGTTTTTAATTCGATATTTGAAAATTTCAGACAATTTTGTATAATCATGTGAATCTCAAAAATAAATATTTAGCGGTTAAAATTCTACAGATACTTCGTGGTCGAAAAAGGTCAATCTCGTACAATAGTGTACGATGAGTGCGTACAGGTAAGGGCCTCGGTGCATTTTGACAGATACCGATATGGGCTCTTGATGAAAAACTTTTCACTGGATTGATATATTCTTCCCAATATATACCATCAAAGTAATGATTCATAATCCAGGCAACTTTTGTCACTAGCGAATTTTTGCATTATGGCTTTTAAGAATTTTGAGTTTGAATTTAACTTTTCGAATTCGAGAAATTATAAGAAATTTTCGATAAAAGTTCCATACATAATGAAAAAATGCCTTATTTTTCCTTCAAAATTTTTTGTTCAATATTTTTTTCAAATCAACGAAAAAAACTCTACAAAATGGCTACTTCAACTTTTCGACTAGGTGACCATATATTTTTATAAAAAATATGTTTTTTATATGCTCTTTTGAAATGACAGGTTCAGTTATTTTTTATTCAAAAATAATTAGAAATATTTTGAAAATTTTTCTCATTTCTTGTTCAAAAATTTTTAAACTTATTTTAATGAAATACTTAGCTGAAAATATTGGAAATGGCTACTTTCACTATATTTAAATATGCTTTCGTTTTGTTTTCTTCGCTCTTGTTTATACTCTGAATCATATTTTTGAATGAAAATACGGTTTTGCCGCGAAATCTAGTTAAGCAATCAAGAATTAAAAAAATTTCACCGAGACTTGTCCAATTTGTAAGCCGACCCGTCGACCATTTCAAATTTGATAAATTAAACTCATGAAAAAAAATATTTGTTTCGATGTGCTTAAATTTCTTTTTTTCGTCTTTTTTTCCAAAAGTTTAAATTTTCGATTTTGACTTAAAAATCGTATGAAATTTTAATAATATATATTTCAATGGTCGACAGGGACCGTATTTTAGGGCTCTTAATTAATAAAATAAATTAAATTGTGTTGTAATTTAGACACCTTCGATAGCAAACGGACGCGTTTTTTAGTGTTATTTCAAAAGGCGATTTATAAAGTAAAAATAATCAATCTGAAGAAATTCAGATTAAACTAAGTAAGCTGAAAAGTGGCAAACTTGCGTTCGAAAAAGTTTTTATTCCGAAAATTTCGAGGTGGCAAAAAAGTTTTCCCATCAAGACAAAAAAAATTGCTGTCAAAATGCACCGAGGCCCTAAACCGTACATTTAAAAAAACGACCGCTTAAACAAATNGCGACCCTTAATCGCTATAAATCCGTTTAAGGGATATATGATTAAAACAATGCCGAGTTCAATACAGTCCAGGCGATTAGACAATATTTTCTACTGTCGTGTTGGTCCAAAAAAACATAATCGATTTTAGCCGTTTTGCTTCTGTGCAAATATTGATAATTTAATGTATAGTTAAATATTTAAAATTTATGAAATTACTCAGGTTTGGTTAAATCTCGGACGTTCTTATTATAGATGTCCTTAGAGACAAAAATGACCGTACACCAACTCATGCGTAGGCGGTATTTACTGTCTTCTGTATTTTGAAAAAAATATTTGTTTATTTATGATATTGCCCCGCGGGCCCCGTAAGGGTTTCAAAATATTGAGCGTCTTTATCAGTACGATTTCAACAAAAATTTTATGAAAATTAATATAACAAATAAAACTCATTGTTCTGAACAANGGTAATCCATATGGCACGAAAACCAAAGGGTAAAATTACAGAATCTTAGCTGTCCTTATAGAGGAAAACTCCCTTGAATTAATTTATATGTTGTTAAGAACAATGAGTTTTCTTTGTTATATTAATTTTCATAAAGGGTGTCTTTATAAGCAAAAATATAAATTCTTAGTTGATTATGAAACATCAGAAAAATAATTTTACTTGTAAAAAGCTAACACAAAAATACCGTGATTTGGCTACCCAACATTTTGTTAAATAAATAGCTCGTTTTTTAAGTGATAAAGTCACCAGACTACTACAAATGAGATTGCCAAATTACTGTATTTTTGGCCTGTGTCAATGTTCCCTCGCATTACCTGCCGATAAATAATGATAAGTTTTGCCAATGTTTTCTCATATGAATTTTATCTACTAGCGCTTCCACTTTTTTCAATGAATTTTCTAGACTAAATATTTCCAACCGTGTAATTTATAGTTGGATCTTTTCAACTGGAATATCTCTTACTGGGACATAAACTAACTATGCGCAGATTTGTTCCAGTTAAAGAGACCCCACTGTAAACTAAAGGCAAATTTTCAAGAACTTATGTTATTTTTTCATTTAGGCATTGAAGAACGTCGAGCTGAAAATAGCGATAATAGTGAATATCAAGACCTTGATTACTACTTGAACTATTCCTAATTTCAGGTAAATTTCATTAGTTTAATTTTCAATCAATCTTCTTTACTCATTTCGACGTTTAAAGCTTGATTTCATATTTGGAATATGGCGAGTAACGCCAGTTTATAAATTATTGCAACTTCTTCAGATACAAAAAGTGATTATTTCTTAAGAGTTTTGCTGATATAAATGTTATCACTAATTTTGATCGATAACTATTTGTTCAGAACAGTAGAACAAATTGACTATGATGGACCAAATGATGATTACTACCCAAAATGAATTAAAATAAAATTTAAAGCACTGTATTAACATGAAATAAAAAACCTTATTACATTGAGTCATTTCTAGCATAAATATTCACCTGATCAAAAATATTTTAAAATAAAATATATATTTTCTATTTCTTTTTATTTTCATAAATTTTTTTAAGGCATTTTAAAATGATTTTATGCAACAATTTTGATGAAACCATTACACTGGTATGTTTTTGTATAAGGATATATTTGATTTTGCTATTTTATCCATATGAAATCATGATTGTTAAATTTATATATAGATTACGTAGAAGAAGATTACGTAAATTACAAGAATTTGAAAGAACCAATATTCCTCCAAAATTCTCAAAAAACTTTCATCAAGAAGATGAGAGACAAATTCTTTTGGACCACTTTAGAATACTGCAGAAAAACTTTCGAAATTACTTCGAACGACGGAACGCGGAAGCGTTTTCATTAGAATCTTTAAACCGACTCTAAATGATCAATGCAAGCATCGTCACTTCTCCCTATTCTGAAAGTGGGCAATAAAAATTAGTCTACCATTTATTTAGCCCACTATTTTACTCCCGATTCAAAACTGTTCTAGACTCTGTATTTTTGTAGACTTGAAACTAAAAATCACTTTCTTAAAACAGCTTGATAATGCGAAACGCGAAACGTTGCAGTTAATCAATGAATAAATAAAATTATATATAGATATTGAATACTTTCGTCCTTATAGACAAACATGAGAATATTATTATTATATGGAACGAGAAAACTAAGGACATTCAGAGATTGTTTTTTCTAGATATAATTGTCAATTTATGCGAAAAGCCATTCAGTTGCCATTTCGGTCAGTAGGTGAATAACAACTCTCGTCTTGCCAGGTTCAAGGTGCGTTTAGTGCAAAAATTTGGCCTTGCGAAAAATTTATGTTCTGAAAGCAAGTAACTATAGAATGCAAACTTAATTCTTGACTTCTCTTTGAACAAATATTCTGGCGAATAAATACGCCCCAATATGGATTTCTTCTAGTTTTTGATAATGAACCAAATTTCTTGGCTGTCAAGTAAATTTGAAGGTTAAATTGATAAAAGTCACTGGAATAAATTCACTGTCTTAAACAAAGCTCGAAAAACAAATAATCTAGCATTTTAGTTACCTCGATGATGAAATTATCGATACAATTATTTCTCATTTTTTTTATTTCTAAGGCTTCGTTTTTGTTTATTAACCTTTTCGAAGATATGCTTTTACATGTTTGAATTTTCAATAAATAAGGTAAAAATTAGCTTTTGTGGTATTTGTCTTAAGGGCCTCGGTGCATTTCGCATTTGACAGATACCGATATGGGCTCTTGAATGAAAAACTTTTCACTGGATTGACTATATTCTCCCATAAATACCTAATCAAGTAATGATCTAATCAAGGCAACTTGCACCTAGCGAATTTTTGCGATTATCGGCTTTTTAAGAAAATGTTGAGTTTCCGAATTCGAGAAATAGATGAAATTTCGATAAAAGTCCATACATAATGAAAAAATGCCCTTATTTTCCTTCAAATTTTTGTCAAGTATTTCGAAATAACGAAAAAAACTCAACATGGCTAACTTCAGACTTTTTCGACTGGTGAACCATATATTTTATAGAAATAGTTTTTTATATGCGCTTTGAAACGACATTCGTTCAGTTAGTTTTATCAAAATAATAGAAATCATTTGAAAATTTTCGTCATTTCTTGTTCAAAAATTTTAAACTTATTTTAATCGAAATATTAGCCTGTAAAATATTGGAATGGGCTACTTCAACTATATTAAATAGCTTCGTTTGTTCTTCGTCTTGTTAACTCGAATCATAATCCGTTTTGAGAGAAAATACGGTTTGCGCGCGAAATCTAGTTAAGCATCAAGAATGAAAAAAATATTCACCGAGACGTTGTCCAATTGAAGCCGACGCCCGTCGACCATTTTCAAATTTTGATAAATAAACCATGAAAAAAAAAAATATTGTTTTGATGTGCTAAGATTGTCTTTTTTTCGTCTTTTTCAAAAGTTTAAAATTTTCGATTTTGACTTTAAAATCCGTCATGAAATTTAATAAGTATATTTTCAATGGTCGACCAGGACACCGTATTTAGGCTCTAATTAATAAATAAATTAAAATTGTGTTGTAATTAGACACCTCGATAGCAAACGCGAGGCGCGGTTTTTTAGTGTATTTTCAAAAGCGAATTTATAAAGTAAAATATACAATCGAAGAATTCAGATGAAACTAAAGTGCTGAAAAAAGGGCAACTTGCGTTCGAAAAAGTTTTATCCGAAAATTCGAAGGTGGCAAAAGTTTCCCATCAAACAAAAAAAATTGGCTGTCAAAATGCCACCGCTACATTAAAAAAACGACGCTTAAACAAATCTAATAATGTAGCTAACAGAGCTTTGATTATAAGCCAAATTTTAAACAAAAAAAACCGGCATTTCCAGAATAAAATAAGGTCATCATCAAAATGGTCGAAACTTTTAACACTAAAAAGTCAGATGATGTTAAAAAGAATACTAAATTATGTATGGTTTTGAAATTATTTTCTAGTCAAAAACGAACTTAAAGATTCCAAAACATATTAAAGGACTGTCCGCTACAAAAACGCAACAAGGACAGCTAAAACGTCGAAAAGACAGATCAACAGTCAATAAAGAGATTTATTCGTAGTCCGGAAAGAGCAATGTGTGGTAAAGGGTACAAAACGCAGGGCCAAAAAAATAGGTCCCGGCACTGCCCATGGGGGTAAATCGACCCAGGAATCCGAGATTCGCAATAGGTTGAGCTCTAATGGACCACGAAAGCCGCTCAGAGAGCAAAAACGCGGGCCCAATTGCAGCTCTAGAAAAAAAGGCACGGGCAAATCCGCTAGTACGGAAAAAGCCGAAAATGACCGTAAAACTGTAAAACATGCCACTCAAAGAGCCGCTAGAGAGCGAAAACGGCTCGCTATAGTTTGGCCCTAAAAAAATAAAGGGCGGATGAAATGATTCAAGAAACCGAAAATGATCATTAATATTTTGCAAAAAAATTGAATCGAGAAAGAAGTTTTTTTGAAAAAAAAATAAGAGTCTCTTGTTCGCAATCAAATTTCGCCATTCTTACAATAGATTTCACTTGAATAAAAAAAGTTCAGAAAAATTATATGAAATTAGAAGTTGGAAAAGAGAAGTTTTCGGTTTGTCGATTTCTAACATCAAAAAATCTATCGAATTTACTTTTTGTTCAAATTCGCTTAAATTACACTTGAATTGCAAAAAAATTCCTCGAGAGAGAACAAATATGATTTTTTTCCGGCTATCCAAATTATCTGTATATCTAATCTTCGTAAGCAAAGTTCAAAACAAAAAATATTAACGTAGCTTTTTTTCAATGAAACCAACCCTGTAAGCATGGATTACTACTGAGATTATAAAAAGTTCGAGAAGAAAGTTTTTGTATCATTGGGTTTTCCCCCCAACTGTAAAGAGACTTTGAAATGTACCGGTTTTCTGAGGCAAACTTGGAATTTCGATAAAATTTTGCATAAATATCAGCGATCAAATTTTATTCGACATTGTTTTCATAGTAATGGCCTCCCGGCGGCCCTCGCCCATGGCTGTTGTATGTAAGGTTTACACTGAGGCGTGACAACAGCTTTGATGTAAAAAACAAGGATTGAGCTATAAAAAATATTCATGGAAAGGCCGTCAAAATTCCAATTCCATAATAAAAATTAATTCGTTGAGAAATTCACGTAAAGTTGAAATTTTTAGAAGGCTTCCTCTTTAGTCATAATTAAATAGCATCGTCTCCCGCGGGAGGGACAATGTGTTTAGAAAGAATAATTGTGTACACTAAGGGCATGGCACAAAAATTTTACTGGAGTACATCATAGCAAAAAACAGGTTATTTCGGAAAAATATTTCTTTTATAAAATATACCGTCTAAATTTTGTATTCGACACAAATTTATAGTTGTTCTCCCGCGGGCCGTGCCGGGGCTTGTAAAATATATGATAAATGTAACACTTAGGGCTACACCTGCACCTAAAAAAATATTTTAACCGTAACATTTGCTGGTTATAAGAAAAATAACTATAAAGTGACACTCAATGCAATGGCAAAACTTCTCGTCGAAAAAGTCTAGTGGTTCATTGTTAAAAAACATTATGGCGTTTTGTTCCTTGGCGGACAGCAACGCCTATTTTTAACCTAAACCCTAGCCCTAGCCTTTTCCAAGAAACAGCTTTTGCGTCGTTTTACTACGTGTAAGTGGCACGAAGTTTACCTAACCCTAATTTAAACTTTCAAGATACCCGAGACACAATGTAACACACCAACACACTTCACACACACACAGCCCACACCAACACACACCTTTTCAAACCCAAACGAGAGTCGATCCGACGTTTCTACGGAACCCTAATCTTCTTGACCCCAACCTATTTGTTCTGACAAACAGTTTGCAGCGTTCTATCCTTGTATACTGGCAGCGTCTAAAATTTTTTTAATTGAAATTTGTTTCAGATTTTTGTAAAATGTTTTCTGCAATCTATACTTTATACATCAGAGCAATGATTAAAAATCTCTCTAAACACAATTAATGCCGAGATATAGTTTGAATAATTCTTGAGCTTATTTTACGACTGTGAAGATTCAAGAAATATGTAATTAAATTAACAACTTATTTTGTGAGGATTTTCACTCGACGAAATGTGTGTACATTGATAAGTTGAAACTCAATTTCGATCGACACCAGGTGCATATGTCTCATCTTGCTCGCTAGCGGCTGCCTGTCATGCACTTTGAAACAGTTTAAGTGTTCATTTCCACTTTCCTAAAACCAATTTACCCAATAGGCTAACGGAAAAAAGTCCAGCAAATGCTTTACATGTGCTCTCTAGCGCCTGAACTTGAGGACATTTAAGTGTCATTGTCGACTTCCCTGATACAAATTAACTTATTAGGCCAACAAAAAAATAGTCAGCAAATGCCCTTGACATTTGCTCTCTAGCGGCCTGGGTCACTTTGGCACATTGTAGATTGTCATTTGGATATTCCTATACAATTAACCATAAAATGGGGCAGCCAATGCCTTGCAAATGCTTTGAATTGGCCTGGCGTTTGTACACCTGTACGCAAGTGTGTGAGGAATATGATATTCTAAATATCAATTAATTATATGAACTTTTATAACGAAAAGCAACAGTTTGTGTTGACGCGATTAGTCCAGCTAAACAACGCGACTGCGGAAAATTTTACATACAGGCAGCTTGCCATAAAAAATTTCTCAAATGCAGATTCATGTAATTATGGTTACACGAGAAACATCTCAGATTCGCACTGTTTAATTTCGTGAACATACAAATGTATATAATTGAGAATGCAATAGATGAACGTCGAAATTAATTTGAAACTTGAACTTACTAGCCACCAAAAGTTATATTAGCTCAAATTTGCTAACAAATCGCTATTTTGAAAGCCTGCTAAGGGGGTATGCGACCTGATCTTGAACATTTCTCGTGAAATTACTGAAAACTAAAGGTTCACTGAAAAAACGGAAAATGCGATTTTAGATCATCTAACGCTGCGAAAAAGTACAGTCACAAATCATTTGACCATGTAACACCAATCAGTACAGATGCGAACAAGTGAACATTTTCAAAATTTAAAAATCTTCCTCCCAGGACGTTAGCTTCAATGAAGCTAAATTTTCACAGATCACGTAACGGTGAGTAAAAATTTTAATGGAGAGCTTTTTCGATCCGGCGATGTAACAATCTTACGAAACGCCAAGACGGCCGAGAGACAATGCGACTTCAAAAATCTATCTCCTCCGAGAAACTGTTTGCAAAAATAGCGTCAAATTTTCATCAAGTATCCTCATAGAAAACTTTAAAAAGAATAAGAGAGTTTTTGCAATTCGAGCTAGAACCGAAATAAGTGTTGTCGCATTTCCCGAAAAAAAAAGTGCTCGATTTTCGAGAAGTAGCTAAAAGAATAACCAGTGAAACACTGATACAACGTTGGCTTACGCAAGTCGACGATATTTGAAGGTTTAGTGTGCAAATTTGAGCAAACGTTATTTTTAAACTTCAAGCTTCAGAAAATACTTACAAAAAAAAACGAAAAAAATGCAAAATTTTTTGATGAGTGGGTATTAGCTACCTTAATCATTCACCGGACGCCGTATAATTGGGAGCATTCAATGCTATAAGGCCTTCTATAAACAAGAGTCAACACCACCCTTAAGGGGACGGTCGCTGAACATTGAGACTCTTCTCGATCAAAAAATAGCCAAAGCAGGGCTTTTCAGGATACTAGTCAGATTCGACCAAATATGTAGAACTATCCTTATATGACGGAGTGCGTGTCCGCAGATTGGTGGACAGTTACGAAGCATTTGGGACTAAACTACAGAGCTGATTCCCTAAAACTTTGCTCTTGACAGAAAACACTTTCACTGTGATTGAACTAAACAGTGATCTGATACAATCCCAACCCACCTACGCTTTACAAGCCCTCCTAGAGAAAATACTCAAGAAAGAGATTTCTGTCCTGCATTTTTCGACCATTTGCATTATTTTTTTTGTGTCAGGCTCCAAAAAAAGCCTCACACATAATCGCATATGTGTCCTTTACTCGGAACTTGTTTGGCGGCCCATAAAAGGCAAAAAACGAAAACAGCAAATTATTGATTTTATGAATTAAATTGAAAGCCTAATTGTTTTCGTTTGCACGTGCTACCGAGTTAAAATGTACCAAACAATCCTTAAAATGTCTTGTATTGCCGAAAAAATATTTGAACCAGTTCTGGGTTTCCCAAGATCTTATCAAAAATTAGACTCAGAAATGAAAAGTCTGACATGGCCCAAGAGACGCCGAAAAAAATTGCAAAAGAAAATTAAATGGATTGTCAAAAAGTCTTGTGCGTCAGATGCAGTAGAGCCACAACTGGTATCTCTAAACGGTGGAGGGCAGATACCGTTTTGCTGAGCCTCCCAAAACTACATTCAAACAATTTGCTAAAAAATGAAACAGTTGACAGGCCCCCAACCGAACGCCGAAGCAAAATTCAAAAAAAAAAACTCCAATGGATGCCAACAATCTGTGCTTCAGATGCAGTATGGAGCCGACACTGTCTCGCAAACTGGTGGACGGAGAACCTTTGGCCGAGCTCCAAACTGACAATTTCAAACAATGGCGAAAATGAAAAGTTACATGGCGCCCAGAACCCGAAGCAAAATTCAAAAACAAAACTCTCCTAATGGATAGTCAACATTTGTGGCTTCAGATCAGTACACGAACCCACACCACCCCACACCGGAGCAGATACCTTTGCCTGACCTCCCAAACAGACCTTTCAATATTTCATCACATACTTTTTAAGAGACTTTTGTTCCGCGACATGTATTTTAGCATGTAAAGCCTCTCCGGACCTACACACAAAAAAATATTAAAATGGCTGAAAAGAAGGACGCACCGGCGCCTGACTTTAAAGCTTTCACAGGTGGTGCGCCGAGGATGGATCTGTATCAGATACTGTTAAATCAAAATTAAACCACACCACGGCGAAGTGGTTCTGTAGTACAAATGTTTGGATATATGACTTTGAGTTTGGCGGGAAATGGCGCTCGGAAGAGGCCAAATTTGCGACAACCCACTCACTGAAGCTGTGGAAAACTACTCAGAGTGTTTGTAGCAACACGTATCCTCACCAAAGCGGCAATAGGACTAAGCCAAAATGGGACAAAACTATCTCCTCGTGCAGTTCATAGTCGAATTAGCGAGATTTGTTGACACAGAGCGAAAAAATAGGAGCCAAAAATAAACTCGACCATTTTTTCAATTCGCATCTTATGTTACAAGAATGTGGAAAAAACACCGTTTTTGTCAATAGTCAGCGGAAACAACTATCTCCGTCCAGGAAAATCTTACAATCATCATTTTTCTAAGCATCTCATACAAATACGACAAAAACTTCGAAAAAAAAGTGCCTTCGATTTGTGTAATAAGCTCAAAAGAAAGCACTGATCCGAAAGTTGCTAGCGCCACGATGAAATTTGACGTTTGAGTTTTTAAATAAAGCAAGACGAATTTTTAGTTTATTTAATAAAATAGTTAGAAGAATAAACGATAAACACGCGAAAAGTTTGAGATTTGTCGGATCAACTTTGTCTAGACCGGGTCATCTGGAGCATATATGCCCCTAAGACCCATAAGCCACGAAGAGCTCCCTTAGGTCGTAGGTACCATGAAAAAAGCGACTGATATTTAATATAAACTATACTGGCCTACAAAAATGCATCGGTGGTTCCCGTCTCGAAGTTATACAGGCTAAAGAGGAAAATAATGTTTTCTCTTAGCGCCTTTAGTAAACAAACCACGCGAAAGTTTTTATGCTGCAGTCAGGAAGCGAATCTTTGAGGTAGTTTCAACGGAGTCTGCATGTAAGTTGGAATTAACACTGTATAAATATGAAGGTGTCTAACTGTATTTGGAAATTTTGAAAATTTTGTCCCGACAGAATTAAGATAACGTTTGTAGTCAATATGGATAAATAACTGAATAATAATGTACGACTCCCGTTTAGACAAAAATCACGCAAAATTAGCCCATTTAACGACCTCCAGCGATCCCGATAGTGAATGCCGCGAGAACACCGCCACAAATTTGAGGCATAATACGACAGTAACGTAAGTAGATATATCAATGTAGCCACAATTTTTTTTTTCAATTACTCGGACTATTTTGAATAACTTAAATCTGAAACCCTGCGAGTCGTTGCACAAAAATAGCCTGACTTTCCTTTCAGACAATTAAAATATGACTTTTGAAATATTACCTCGAAAGATCAAAACATATAACAGACAGTTCACCAGTGAAGTCACTGCAGCTTTCTCCGTCAATATTGTCTGCAGGTATTATCTTCGCTATGCCGAACGTAAATAAATAACATTCAGGAAAAATATACTGTGATGCATTATAAGACTTCGTGAGACATCGCCATAGTATCCTTATAAGAACCCCGCCAAAATTAGAAAAGCCGAGTTTATCGCGAAATTGTGTCCAAATTGTCTTTATAGAGGCACACCATGGTGCACCATAGACTGTATATCAATACAGTATATAATACTTAACAATATATCAATGTCGAAGTCCCTCCTGACTCAAGTATACGTAGTTACCACACCCCGCGCTTATTTAACACAGCCCCACATAACTACTAACAACACGGAGATTCAGAGTGCCTTGAATGTATAAGGACATCCGATTGATCGTCGAGAAATAGATCAACGCATTTAGATTCGCACGAGAAAAAAACATACTAAGGTCTTTCAACAAGACGAATAGGAACAAGACAATACTGTGGTTTGTCCTTAGAAAGACAGCTCGATTCGCGAAGTCGTCAATAGGTCGTTTGGTGTCATATTGTCTTTTAGGGCGTGCAACCGCACAAAATTAGCGGCAAAAAAGTCAAAGATGCATTATGGTTTACAACAAATTATTATAGCGCGAAACATAATAAAACCTTTTGCTCTTCAGCCCTATTTTCCAACCGAGTGTTTATCAGAGTAACAGAAGAAATGAAAACTTTTGCTCTCACCTTTCTACATTTTCGAAAAATGCTCAGCCTCATACCGTGCCAAACGTTGTACTTATAACGTACATCGCCAATAATAGGAACGTAGGTCTTTCGCCCATATTGTCATATAGATGCAAACAGCAGTAGCTGAACTTTAAGACGGAAATATCCTATAGATAGGGACCCCCTGCTTCTTCGTTCGCCGTTCGACCTGCTTTGACAAGTGAAGGCAACCGATTTCAGGATTTTTTTGACCAATAAGGAAGCTCGAAAAGAAGTTCAACCACGAAACCGCGCACCAGAGAACCGAGAGCCGCTATCTTAGATATAGCGTCAAATGAGTTCATGGCTCAAAAAACTCAAACGCGCTTTGCACTTAAATGGAAACTACAGAAGGCACATTGCGATTCATTCATTTTTATATACCAATAAAAAAACGTTTGTAAATTATATGAGCTTATTATGCATCAAAGGATGAACCGTTGTAGTTGATTAAAAACAATAGAATAAATCTGAATTCAACGCGCCGAACTCGACACAAAAAGTCTAAAAGAAGCAAAGCAAACTAATTAAAATTTCGACATCGGTACGCAATTGATATTTCTTCAACTGTGGTGAATAGGCAATTATAGTGAAAAAATACCAAACAAAAATACTTCTATCATCAATTATCTAATGAAGTTTACAAAGGAAATGAAATTTGTGAGTAACAAAGACAATAATGTTATAAACAATCCTACATGTATTTTTACTTCAAAACATTAGCGAAAATATCTTCAGTTTCCGCTACTTTACTTCGAACAAAATACCCTATTAATAATTTGAAGAAAATCTGATTTTGCTACGCGGGTGGTTCTCGATAGATGACACTGAGATTGTTGCCAAGTTGTCCTATTTTTTAAAATTGCGCTAGAAAGTTCAAAAATACGTTACCCTCAACTTTACCCAAAAACCATGAATCCCACACGCAAACGGCCTTCGGGGACGCCACTTGGGCGTTATTGCGGCAGATAAAAATGCGATAAAAATCATATTTTAATGACATAAGACAAGGAAGACTTAATGAGGCATGATAATTTTTTAATTAAATTTTGCTGTGCTCGATAAATGCAAGACAACATAGAGGTTTAGTTCAGGTACTCATCGGAAAACCAACATTTCAAAGCCACATATGAAATAACAAAAGAGATTAGATTAGAACACTGGGCACTCAAAGATATAGTGCCTGATTAAAAAAAATCTCATCTCAATCGTCTGAGAAAAGAAGGTTTTCGTATCCCTTAGCGCCGAAAAAGCCGCAACAAAGAATCAGAAAAAAAGCTACATGTATGAAAAAGTTTTCGACCGAACCTCAAGGGTATGACGCGAATGGAAATGCAAAAAGACAAAAATATTAAAATATGAGCAACACGACTTAAGGGTATGGCGGTTCTCAATTGACATATTCGATAAATGACCGAACAGGCTTGAGGAACAATTCAGGATAACAATTTGTAGAACTAGCACTTCAACTTGCAAAAAAATTGCCAAAACTTTTTTGGTAGGACACATCTTCACACATAACGCGCACAAGAGCCTACCTAAGCCAAACGGAAATTCCTACGCCCTAGTATATTTGAAAAGACAACCTAAAATTTTAACATAACCCTGTATAATTAGTGCATACAAACTTTTGCCGGTAAGCTTTTGTCGATAGTGCTAGTATTAAGTCGTCAAACGGTAAAAACCGGTGCACGAAATACCGTGTGGACTTTAATCGAAAATCTAATCCTCTAGGTAAATTTCAAATTATCAAATTTTTGCAAAAGCTAAGCTCAAACAAACAGAACTTCACTGGGCGTTTGTCACATTGGACGCCAAAATCAAAAAATATGGAATTGTCAAGGTCACGTGACAAAAGTTTCGAAAAAAAATTCGTTCGATTTTCGAAAGTAGGCGTAAAGAAAGCAGAGGAAACACCTGAGAGAAAGTTTGGCTTTATCGCAACACCGATATTGAAGTTTTAGTGTAAAATTGACACAAACGTATGTTTGAACATGAATTTGAATAAAATACTTAGAAAAAGTCCAAAAAACACAAAAATTTTTGTTCTGTCAGTGGGTTGTTTTAATGCGGCAAAACAAAACAATGATTCGTGCAATTTTATGAGAAGACAAGCGAAAATGTGGGACCACCATACCCTTAAATTAAATTTACATTTTCAAAAATTAATATCTGGTCAATATAAGCCTGAAAAAATGAAGGAAATTCGCAACAAAAACAAATTATTCCAGAGGATATGGAAACTAGTAAATAAATAAGTCAAACCTGGCTATGGACTCCTTTCTGCTGATAAAATGATTAGTGCATCCTAGCATACCAACATGAATAATTCTATTCTGTACCGAAAAAAATTCAAAATCGGTAAAAACATTTGAGGATAAAAGATAAGGTATCTGAGGATACAAATAAATTGTCATTGATCAAGAGGTCAAGCCACTAAAGAAAGACAACGTCAGTTTCGGCCTGCTGTAAGGTAATTACTCGCGGGAATAAAAATAAATCAAGCTTCAGCTAGGATTTTGCGCAGCTGACAAGACTTGATCGCGTATTGTCTACGAACTGGCGGTAAAAATTAAAGTTTATAAATCCAATTATTCAGCCGACGGAAATCCATAATTAAAAACACAAATTGAAATTTAAAAATGCCTTTTATAAATCAACAAGATTCGAAGATGTTGACTACGTTAGAAAGATACACAGACTGAGGATCTTAGTGATTAATGAAGAGTGAATGAAAATGGAAAAAAGCAATCATAAATGTAATTCGTGAAGAAACAAGATTCTACTAAGTTCTAATCAAAAAATTGAAACTATTTCCTCAAAATATAATAATTTGCCGAAAACTAGAGTTTATTTCTTCGAGTGAGAGAACAACTTGAGAAAAAATAAAACTCGTCCTGAAGACCAGGAAAAAAATACATAAACGCAGGAGAGTCTCAGTATCAATTCCTAAATCTGGACTCATCAGAATTTACTTTAGTTCGTAACGCCTAGATTTTTACGAAAGATGGGCAACTCAAAAAAAGTAGGGAAAATATCTTTGAACTCCTAATTCGACAAATTAAAAACATACGAGAAAAAAGCGAGACTCAATGACTGAATGAATATAGTCGTGAAATTATCGCTACGTCGTTTGGATTTAGAAAAATCTCGCGTCCCCGACAGGCGTTGGGTTGAAGGGGTTATGAAGCTGGAAAACATAAGCCAAAGTCCGGGGGACATGCTTTTATAATAAAAAATATTTTTGAGAACCAAAACGGAGTTTTTTTTTTTGGCCTTCACGCATATTATTATGAAAAGAGGTTTTAGATTCTTGAAAAAAGACCTCTGATTGCCATATGTCCTAATGAGGACGGGACAAAATAAAAAAGCGTAGGCTTGGCAATATCCCATAGTTGCGTATAGCGACGAAACCACAGTAGCTTATTTGAAACAAGAAGATATGAGCGCCCAGCGAGGGATTAAATACTATAGTAGATTCCGGTTACCGCGAAGATATTTTATTATCAAGAAAAAATGATTTCTAAAAAGATATATTCAAAGTCGTTTAAATCATATACCACAATCGAACTGAATCTTTTTATTGCGAGAACAAGCGTCGGTGAATTAACATTCAAGCAATAACAAACTCGCTGAAAAATGGACGGAACCGACAACTGGTTCTGATACAAAACAAAAAAAAGAATAGACAGACGGACGTTTATCGCCAAATACTATACTAAGAACTGATATTAAAGGTACTATCATAGATAATCGCAAATGATCGAAAGAGGAACGACATATACTACAAAATAAGATAATATAGTAAAATTTTTCTCTAATTCAAATATAATATAAGAGACGTAAACGAATATTATTAATACCGTACAAATACGACTGTTACGACAATAATTTCTTTTTTTTGCTTCAAATGAGTTTTTTGTAATGTGCTGCAATAAATCACACTTGCCGAAACCAATCCTTATTTTTAAACAAATTGTCGACCTGGCCTGAGGGCAAAAAAATCACTCTCGTCCGTAAGAGTTAAAAAGTACAACAAAAGTAACTTACGGCTTGTTCTCTCCGAGCATTTTCGCCAAAGTTTATTGCTATTGCGAGACTCTTAAATCCCACCACTGTAAACTTCCGCTTGCTGACCACTCTGTCCTAGATTTAAAAAATCTACGGTATAAAAAACTCAATGTGAAGTATAAACAATTAATAAAAAGCTGAATCCGTGCACGCGATCTTCACGTAGGTTGAGACCGCCAATCAAATAATTACCGTGGACGACAGAGGAGCGACGGGCCGGCGGCATTGGCTGGGGCGGCTTACTGACTGCTCATTATAAAAGATTGAATAGAATTGGAAACTTGCGAAATTACGAATGGCGTGTTCTGGAGCACTGTGGGACATTGTGTGATGTTTCCACGTGTAAACCATGTGCATTTAAAATGACTGCGAGAGGAAAACAGTGACCTTGAGAAATTCGCTAGCGTTAAAGCTTAATAGGCAAGAACGCAAAATAGAAGCCTGTAAGAAAAACGATAAAACTATTTCACGCAGTTTGAATCTGCTCATCGCAGAATGACATTTCGAAAATTATCATAGACAAAACTATAAGTCAAGACCGCAGGTCGAGGACGCAAAACTTTTTGCGTCTAGCTGTCTTATTGGGTAGGTGCGCTTTGGGCTACCTTTCAATCCACGCCTGCAGAACAATTATGAGGGCAGTTTGAAAAACTGAGATACTCGTCAGATCCAGCCTAGTGCTACACGTGAAAATCTCAAAGTCAACATGTTACATCACACACCAGGTGCTGAGTCTTCTACGAAGACTAAACGTTTTTTTTCATCTATCTCTGTAAGACCCACGATTACAAGCCTCAAAATTACACAAACTAAGGGTATGAGAACAAAATGTGATGAAGAAAGCGAATTCCAAATTTGCTTTTTTATCTAGAATCCTCACTGAACGCCGAGTTTCCAGCTTTCGACTTCAAAACTCTAATCTGCGTTTTAGACGAAATGTGTTAGAATCAAAGCCGTTTTTCGACGTAGGTAATAAATATAATCGGTCAATGGCAAGAGAAGGAATTGAATAATAGTCTAAACGTAGGAAATTTGACTAAAGTAAACCGAAATGAAAAGTCCGCAAAAAAAAGATTCGGTCTGATCGGAACAAGAAGTACCACAAGAGGAAGCGAAGAGTCAAGTGATCCGAAAAAATCTGCTTACAGCTAATCTAAATTTTGAACGAATCAGCCGCAAATTCGATAATTGGGTGTTACACTTGCGTAAAAATATCTGAAATTCTAGAGATTCGATTAAGAACCTTCTGATAATTAATGTCAATGCATCGTCTAAAGCGGTCATATTCACTACATAAAAAAGGTTCCTATCAGGAGAAATAGCATTGTGCGGGTTAATGCAAAAAAAATATTCCGAATTTTGAATAATCTAGATTGTGTTCTAGATGTTCTGAAAAAAAGATTGCCACCACGAGACCTTGGGTAACTGTTAGTCAAACCGATAAAATTTATCAGAAATAATTCTATAGAAGGCATACAAAAAACCGAACCTACCCCTTAAACGTTTTAATTAATTTCATACGAGGCTACAGTGTACTACGCAGAAGTTAGCCCATCCAAAAATAACGTTCAGTAAAAAAAATCTAGTACAAATGCAGCTAGCTGCAACAAAATGAGAAATCTTGAAAATTTTGTTCGAAAACAGCTTATCACTTGGCCCCTGCCTCGATTTGCAGTAATTTACGACGATATTCCGCCGGTCCAAAACGCACAGTTTGGCAACGTACGTGCTGCCAAATTAAAACGTTTGAATTGGCGGACTAGTAAACTATCAAAGAATTTACTTCTCTTTTCCAGAATTGCTATCACTCAATCGAGAAGCGATAATTCTTGTCAAAAACCTACTCCATTTCTCAGATTAACACGAATCAAATACGGCGGAATTAACAAATGGTATGCCATTTGAAAAAGAAGGGGACAACTACAACCGTATAATGGGAGCAAAACATTTGAAACCCTGTATTTCGAAAAAAAATCAACAATTCTCAGCTTTACAAATAGGAAACGTTCAAAATGCAGTTCTCATTTTGAGCAGTACTGAGTAATTTTTCTTTTTTTTTTTAAAAAAAAACAATTGTACTACAGATCAAACATTAAATAAAAAAAAATGGCTGTCCTATTACAACTCATACTCAGTCTATACCAAAATTCTTCTTCGATGCGACCAATCGTCATTACTAATTTATATTTTAAGAAATAAATCTCGCAAATTATTTGTTAGGGGTTTAGATTTCTAGTCTAGAATCACTAGTCGAAATTCGCTTGAAGCATTTATTCTATTTTGAGTCGAGACGAAAATAATAACTAAAAGTATGCGTGTTTTTGTTTCGAAATTTGAGTCCGCCTACGAGATTATTTTTAAAAGTAAACAAATAGATAAGGAAATGAACGTTTTGTCGATGTTTACGCGTCAGACCCCAGGAGTAGTGAAAACTGGCGTGAAAACATAAATAATAAATTAGCAATGCACAACTACTAAACGTCCTCAGAGTCGCTCTGGTAGGGATCATTAACAGTAACGCTCAAAAGACTAACTGAAATGACTTGTCTAGATACTTAAGCCGTTTTGTTGTGAAGTAATTAATCCCGCTTATGAGTTAACAAAATAAACAATGACTTTACTGAACACCTCGGCAAAAACTGCGGGGTGATAACTATAACCCGTGGGGGGCAGTTTATCACTGAAACGGTCGTCTTATGTTGGTTTATATCCGTATATCTTTCAACAATCTGATCCACACTGAGTCGTTGAGCTTTCGATTTATTCGATCATTTCGAAACAAAAAAGAACTGAAACACAATTTGCTCGCAGGTCTTCTTATTTTCGAAAACGATGAAAAACGAAAGCTTCAACAGAAACTGATCTTTTAGTAATACAACAAGACATAATATATATTAATATTCCAAAACCCACCAACAATTAATATCGAGCAGACATCTTAATCCAACCAAAAATTTAAAACAACTTAGTGTAAAAACTTCTTTATGTAATTTGAAGGTTAAATTCAATTATCATTATCATCAGTACACTAAAAGCAGTTGAATAGCGACAGATGAACCAAATATGGAGTCGAATAAAGTATTTCTTAAACTTTTCGACTGTATAATTTTTTCAGACTTTAATCACCCGTCACTGATGATGAATGTGTAATTCGAAATTGGTAACAAATGAATAAAACATATTCAAATCAATATCTACCGCACAAAGAGTTAAAAACAACTAATAATGCATAGGTTCGTGCTTCGATTCGTCTCAACTAGAAAAAGATTAATTTCTAATTTTAAGTATAAGGCAACTTGTCGCTGATAGAAGAAATCGGTCGGCGTCGGATGTTAGGTAACTTCAATGATTGAGAAAAAACAATTAGCAATGAAAGTTCAATAAAAACGTACGCAATTAAATGACATTATATAAATTAACATTTTATTCGCAGCGAACGTTTCCCGAATTTGATTTCTAATTCCCCCCATCGATACACAATGTATATTTTAGTCCAAAAGGAAATTGTTATTGAGAGATGGTCGTCAAAAAACTAACACGACTTGTGTGCCCTGATTACTCCGCCCGATTCTGCTTATAGTTGCTGCTTTCATTGATTTACGCGATCCGAGTAACTGCAATCAGTAAACCGCAAAATTAAGCGGATGTGGTTGCGTAGTCATCAACAAGCCATTTTTTCGCCAGATTTCACAATGTGTCTAAGTCATGTGTGCTCAAGGTAACGGCACGCCAAACGACTTTCTGCTTACGCGTAGGTGATCTTTGTGATAGGCTCGACGATAGAGGTACACGCAAAAATCAAGTTCGGTATATTCCTTTATCACCGTTTTTGTTAGAAGCTACCGACAACGTTAAAATCCACACGTTAAAAGGAAGTGGCACGCATTCTACCAAAAAGTGATAAGGGAAGTGGATTACCGACTGCAAGAGACAGAGCCGAAATTGGATGAGTACAAACACGCAGAATAGCCACTCCATCCAAAACGATGCCGAACTATCCGATTTCATTGGTCCGGATTGAACCAATCAAATGTCAGAACGAATGTACCGAGGTGCGGAACTTCTGGGTTTTAATTTTTGTTAGGGAGTCTCATTGAAAAATGGAGTACACCGAAAAATTTTTTTAACATGGTTGAAACCGAAGGTGGCAATACCTTGTCCTGTCCAGTCTTTCATGAATGTAGGAGCAGGGAAAGATGACAGAAAAATAATGAACTGTCCCAATTTTTTCTGGACGTGAGTACAGGACAATGACAGAAAATAATAAAAACCTGTCCTAATCTGTCGGTGAGAAATAAAGAATTTCCAAATTTTAGAAAACCATATTAAAAATGTAGAATAACTTTGATTTTTACAAAAAAAAAATAAATAAGACGTTGAAAAATAGGACAAAAAAATTTAGTTAACATAACTAAAGTCAATTCGCAAAATGAAAGTTTTATTTATAATAAACAATCGCTTTAAATAAACGGACTGAATGGCAGAGGCATTTTATACAATAATTAACTTTGCACCTGGTTTTTCGACAACTCAATTGTCAATCTAAGAAATTGAAAATGTATTTACAAAATAATAAAAAAAAAGTAAAAAATTTATAATCACTGTAAATCGAAATCTGAAAAAATTGAAAAAGAGAATAGAAATTTTAATTCATATAAAATGATAATGAATGTAAGTGTCAAAAAAAAAACATTTACAGAAAGCTAAAATAATAAATGTTAGAAAATTAAATTGCTAGTTTCATTTGAAAAAATGAAAATTTAACACAAAATGAAAAGATTAAATTTAATAAACAGATTAAAATTTCATCAATAAAAATGTCTACAGAGAAATCAATAGAAGGATAGGAAATATATCACAGAATTCGGAGAATGTAATAAAATTTGAAAAAAGGGGGAAATGATTGTAGAAAATGTGTATGTGTATGGATGTGGTCTACATTTCTGCAGTTATTACTGTCATCAAAACACCAGAATCGATTGTTATTCATTTAAGAGAAGAAATAACCCGAAAAAAACAACTCAAAAGATTGGGATTTTCAAAATTTTCTAAGATTTATCACAAGTCGAATTACTCAAATTTTATAAACTTGTATGAGTAGACAAGTATTTGATGACAAGAAAAACAGAGCTTTAATTTGAGCCACTTTCCATTCATCCGACGCAAAATCAAATTTCTTCCGGTCACGCAAGGATAAAGTCTACGAGTTACGCACTTGTAACAGAAAATCAAACAACAATGTGGGTTCATACTTAACCATTACAACATAAAAATGAAAAAAATGCAAAACCAGGGAGGAGATCAGTTACAAGGACTAAAAGGTCAAAATCGGCGCGTTCAGGCATCTAGAGAGATGTTTGAGCGAATTGAGAAAAATCAAAACAATAAGATCTTTAAGTTTACTCAAAGTCCTAACGCTATCGGTTAGCGGTCCACCAATCCGATTTTCGGCAAAATCGACTCTTAGGTAATATCCATATATATGAGTGTGAAATTTAATTGCGCCTTTTGTAAATTAGTTTTTTCAAAAATCAATATTATTAAAACAAAAATGAGTAAGTTCTATGTAAAAAAAATCGTATTTGCGCAAATACGGGAGTGTTTTGCTCCTAAAGAAGCCTCAAACCCTCCTAAAAACACATTGTTTCTGTGTAAAAAATACATCAGTGCCATGAGATGAATGTCGTCACTTAGGTAGGCGTGACCTAGTTTTGACCTAGTTGGACAAAATAATTGGAAAATTTTGAAAAGTTTTCGCTCATTTCCACCTTTTAAGCCCTTATTCAAATAAGTCCTCGGTTGGTTCTTCGCTTTTG
>SCLH01001231.1:195293-206650 GCA_004367855.1 Oikopleura vanhoeffeni
AATTGGAGCCACAAATATTTACTTGGTTCTAGTTCCTTTATTCTGATAATAATAATCGTCTTGAATAACTTGTCTACTGTTGGTACCGTACTTTTAATAAAAGACTCACGCTTTTCACTTTTTTCATTCATTTTTTCATGTTTTCGGCATTTCTAAGGGCAGGCGATATCATGAAAATAGCAACGCAATAATTTGTAAATGTAAGAATATCTTAATCGCCGGAAAGAGAGGCCTTTTTAGTAATCAAGCCAAAAAATTATCAATTGTTTTACGGTTTATTTAAAAAACTTACTCATGTTTGAAACGGTTATCAATCATTTTACTTAAAAGAATTGCTCTAAACATTTTTGAATCAAACAACCCTTATCAGGAAAACTTTTTGTTTTTTAAAAAAATCATAGGGCGATGCAGAACAGCTCAAAATGACCAGGTGCATGCATAAAATATATATATTTTGGTCGAATTTTTTAAATGACTCTATTTGCTAAAAAAAATTGCGTTAGTTGTAAATCAGCCAATATCCCTTTATCACCTTTTGGTTAGAATGCGTAGCCACTACTCCTTTTAACGTGTGATTTTAACGTTGTGGATTTTTAACGCATTCTAACCAAAAGGTGATAAGGGATATAATTTATTTCTCAAATGGGTAGTAAAAACATCAAACTATAAAACTGTCAACTTTCTGAAGTTTATATGGAATTAAGGACCCTTAACCCGAAAGATCGTGGAATATTTGAAAAAGACATGCATCATCCGAGGCATTTGATTAGTCAGAATGTGCTCCAAAATCTAAACCTAATGAAATTGTCTTTTCTGGCAATTCAAGATTTTGATTAGGTGCTACTTAGCACTGTGCTAGTACCTCCGCGTTGTTTGTGTTATTCCAAATAGTCACAATCTTGTCCAACTGACGGGCCCTTAATCTATAATAATCATAACGAATCAAATTATTTACATTATCAGATGAAAGTGCTCTAACGCAAATTGGTACAGTTTATTGGTAAATTGGTACAATGACAATTTAAACATGACAATTTTGGGACAAAAGTCTACAGGACTGTCACCAGTATCTGGAAAACTGATCAGCTGAAACAATACACAGTGCGGAAATACAAAACCTTAATATTTTGCACTTCAACGCAATAATTAAAATGGGTTTGATATGTGCTCTCAACGCTATAATTAGATGACTCGCTGTGAATGTTTATTTACTACAAAAAGTCTATTATAAACAAATTCGTCAATATCCTTTTCCCAACGAAACTCCATCTCAAAAAAAACGTTTGCCAACTATTTCTTATAGCGCGTTTCGAATCCCACTGATGTTGTCCTAAGTGGATTGTCTTAGGGATTGCTTGAGTAATTAAACAATTATCGAAATTTAATGGCATTGTTGAACAAGTCTTGTGCTTTCAGATTCAGTATACCGAAATTGTATCTTCCTGAACTGGAGGAGGAGAATACCTGTTGACTGAGCCTCCCAAACTGACCATTTCAAAAATTTAGTTTTTGTTTTTTTCCGCGTTTTTTGTCCGCCAAAAAGCAAAATTCCGAGAAAAGGGCGCTAATGCAATTATGTGTGAAGCTTCTCTGGAGCCCTGGCACAAAAAATAATGAAAAATGGTGAAAAATTGAAGCAGGAGATACGTTCGTTGTGTTTTTTTTAGGGAGCTTTTTAAAGGCGTAGGTGTCGGCGTAGGTGAGATTGTATCAGATTACTGTTTCGATTCAAAAGATCGCGAAGAGTTGTTCTTCAAGATAGAAGGTTTTAGGGATAATCAGCTTTGCCAAGTTTATCCAAAAATACCTACGTAAAAAGGTCCAAAATCAGCGACACGCATCCCTTAAGTTGTAAGAAAATTCATAAACTCTGTCAAACAAGCGGCCTTGAGTTTCATTTATTAAGATGATGAATAAGTTATTTTAAATTATTCATGTGGCTTTAAAGAATTCATTTATATGGTTGAATTTGATATAAACTAGACTTAAGTTTTAAATTAAACATATTTATCATTAAAAAAAACATACTGAAGGTAAGTACAACACAAGTAATATTTTGCTTACAAACCATCAGAAGAATGCCTTTCTTGACGACTATATGAAGCTTTCGTATTTGACGTTTGTGCAATCGAACGCGAAAAATGTTCTTTTTTTTTCTGCGGTCTCTGAGTCCAGGCATTGAAACTATTGCCCCGGATATTCTCCATCAGTTCCCGCTTATTGATAACAAATTAATCGATATTGAGATTACCCGGAATTTTGCAAAAGGAAGCAAAAAATCACGTGAATCTAGAAATTTATTTCTGATTGAACGACCAAATGATAAAGAAACAGTGCCAGTTCTTAGAGTTTTCTTTATCAGTTTTATAATCAGCGCTTGTTAATATAATAAAGTTTAATAATAATAATAAGGTTTTTCAGATTTTGAGGTTTTTTGAAAATAATATTCCAATCTCCGATTAAAATCCCAATGTTTTCTACATGAAATAGAGATAGCATTAAGGTATACAAACCAGTTTAGGTCGTACATCAAAAGCTGATTATTTAGTTTTTTGGTGTGCCATTTCAATTTTTTGTCTAAATTTAGTGAATTAACCTAATTTTCTCCTTCGATTTTTTGTTCGCGTTTCAACTATGACTATGTTTCTATCAGCTTGATAATATACCAGTATGTGTTTTTTTTACTTGTGAAATGAAAAAATTGTCATTTCGGCAATTACGGCCAATAAAAAATGGCTAACTAGATGCATTAATATTTTTCAAACCTTGACATTGGCTATAGCTTGGTTTTAAAAATAAAATCAACCTAGTTCCTATTTTTAATTGGCCGTATTAACCGAAATGAACAATTTTTCATTTCGCAGTAAACCAAAACACATACTGTACATGATGAACTTCCCGTTAATGTTTATTTATACTGAGAAATATTTTTATTGATTTAAGTCTACTTTAGCAGGAAAAGAACGCATATAAATAAGTTCCCCATTTTTTTCAACATTCAATATCTAATAATCATTTCTATTCATTTCTTGAAAATGAACTTTACCGGTAAGCTGGAATTTAGTTTTCAAGTGAAAACCAGCTCGAATTTGGTAAAGCTCTAAGGATTCTCAGAAAGACCTTTTAAAACGGTTAAGAAACTGGAATTAACATGTAAATATACTGTGACTGCTGATTTTTTTGAATATCGATTACACTTAATAACCGATAAAAGGTCAGTCAATTAAAGCTCAATGAATTTTTGATAAATATTTGAAATTGACAAGCCTTTATGAACATATACTATTCGACAATTTGAGAGGATGAAAGTTTGTTTTTATGGGTGCTTATTTTGCTTTATAAACTATTTTCTAAAAAATTTATTTATGAATTTTAATAATGGTTGAGACATTCTGTTCAAAATAAAAGAGTTGAATCCAGGCAATAAATATTTTCTAGGAATGAAAATTAGTTATGAATATTTTTTTAAAAGATGGAAAAGAAGTTCACCAAAGTCGCCTTCGAATCAACATTTGGCAATCGGAAAGGAACTCTTTAGTTTTCGCAAGGACAAAAAAATTCCATGCACGGTTACTGGAACTGATGGTGATTTCGGATATAAATTTCAAACTGAGCATTTTGAGGCAGATTCTACCACCCCATGGGTTTTGACATCAAAATTCAGCTGGTTGGCACTAATGCTTGTGGAAACTAAACCATTTGTTGGCACGAAATGTTTTTCAAAAACCACATCGCATTAGAATACTGATAAAAGTGAGTAGAAATGTTTTTAAGAGGGTTGTGGGTGCTAAATGTTTAAAATATTCAAGACTTCAAAGCACTTTTTATTCATTTAAATGACAAATTTTTTGAAATAATTAGTCATATATTTTGGTCCGTCTTACACTTCACGTTTCGATGTATATAAAAACACTTTTGGTTTTCACAGAGAAAAAAGTTTACGTGCTGCATAACAAATGTGGATGTTATTTTTAGAAAGTTGTACTCCAGTTAAAGGAAGTACTGGTCGCATTTCAAAGGCCAAAAACAGGGTTTTAAGGTCGATTTGAATGCCGTACTAGAATTAAACAGGACGACCGTATGAGTTTCAGTTTTTGAATATTTAAGCAAAAAATCTTGCTCCGAAAAAACATATTGTTGAGCTCTGATTAGCCGACAATCAGAAATGGACCTTTAAAACGTGATGAGATTTTTTTCTTAAAAAGCTACTCAACTCCCAAGTTTTGAAGATAGATTTTAAAATTTGAAATATGAAACATTTTGGTCGTCACGTGTTCAAAAATATAGCGATTTTTGGATTTAAATTACTTAAAAAACAAATGCCGCATCGGTAGTTTTGGTTAAAAGATAAGTTGGAAACAATACAACCATTATATCTCCAAAAGTAAGTAGTTAAAATAGTTTTTAAATAATACTTCTTTCTTATTACATTGTTTCAGAGGTCGCTGATCAAATGGTAATGGTCAATCCCCAAAGCTAACTGAGAAAGTTGAAGACCAAACTGATTTACAATGCGGCTTGACGGTAAATATAAATTATATGATAGAATGAATAATCAAACAGAGATCAAGATTTCAACATAAGTTGTCTTTCTTGGTCCCACATCAATAAAAAATGATATTATTGGGCTCAAAAGCGGTCGATTTTCAAGATTTTCAGGTTTAAAATCTATCCACTGCCTGAAGAAATCTGTAGGAGCCATATTTTTTTAAGTTTCGATGCAACTTCAAAATTGATTTTTCGAAAAACAATGTGGTGTCAATTTTTTTTCAAAAGGCTGAAACAAAAGTCAAACAAAAACACTTGAACATAAGTTGACTTATACTCAATTCGCGATATTTTGATAGTTTCCAGTTGTCAACTTTCAACAAACAATATTTTTTGACATGATTCTGAAAAATTAATAAACAATAAATTTACATAAAATTGTTTTTAAAAAACACATTTTTCCGGTTTGAAATTACTCAAAAAATTTTGCTTCAAATTTCGGAATTTTTTTTTTAAATCTTATAATATTTTTTAGAAGTGAATTGACTTTGGTAAACTCAAAAATGTATTTGTAATCTGTTATTAAGGGGCTGGCAGTAAAGCGGCAAAATCAATATTTTGGCATTTTCGGCCGAAGAAAACTTTTTTTTTTCGAAAAAATTTATGTATTCATGGTACTTCAGAGCGCGATTTAGAATCCTAAAAGAAACTTGAAAAATTTTTCTGGACGCGGAATAAAAAATATGAAATTTTTACCCGAATGAATATTTTTCTCAAAAACAGGCTATTTCATCCTAATCAGTTTCATCAAAATGTGTATTCTGATTTGAAAAATATATTCTAGGATCAAAATCGCGCTCTAAAGTACAGTGAATCCAATTCATTTTTGTCGCTTTACTGCCAACTGTCATTAAGTATAGTATACTTATAGAGCAAAAGATCAGTTGAAACCATACAAACTATTATATTTTTTCAAAAAGTATGGGTCCAGAAATAGTTTTATAAAATAAATATTTCTTCTCATACACCTTTTCCAGACGGCTTTTACTATGAGAACGGTTGAGACGGCAGCCTCGAGAAAGATAGAGAGAAAATTGTTCCTCTGATGCGATGGCAAATAAATTATGAATACACTTGAATTACTTTGAAACAACTATTTAATTGTAACTTATTTCATTATTTTTTCTTTTACTATTGCTTACAAAACACAGAATAATTATGGAACAAGTAAGAAAAAAAAAAGAAGAAGGGTACCAAAATTCAATGAACATAACATAACGCAACATTCCATGACTGTTCTGAAAATTTATTTTTTCTATAATAAACCAGGAGATCGTTTTAATAAAAAATCGAAAACCTTTGGTTTTAACAAGTTCACTCTCAGCAAGAAAAAATTGTATATTTAAATTGGGGAATCCTGGACATAATAATCTTCAAAGGGCGGGAAGAAGATTAAGGGGGTAGTCGTAACTCTTTTAGGGTACTATGGGGTGTAAAAAATAGCACGACAATTGCTAGGGAACACTCCCGAAAGCATAAACTTATTGAAAAAAAAATTCCCAAAAAAATTCGAATTTTCATTTTTTGAGTTTTTTTCGGAAAACATTGAAACCCAATTTTCGACGCAGAAAACCCTCAAAGTAATCAAAAAGCGTTTTAAGCAGATTTTCTTCTCGGCTTAAATTTGAATGGTACCTTTCCGACTAAATCCGACGACTTTTATTTTCGAGTTTTCACTTCCGGTTTATTAAATGCGATTTTTCTAGAATTCGAACCAGAAAAATTTCAAAAATTCGGCTTCATCAAAATAATCTAAAATACTAATTTTTCCATCCTTTTCCTCAAATTAATACTGCATACTTAAATGTAACCTAGGAGGAGTAGTACTTGAAGAAGCGAAAACCTTGATTAGGCGGTTTTTTTGCAAGTTCTAGAAAAAACTAGTTGGAAATTCAATAATCCGCTTCATCAAATAAATACACCCATAAGTGTTTTCGCGTGGTTGATGCAAGGTTTGAGTGAGATTCGTATGCGAGATCTAGGAGTAGTAATTTTAGAAATTCGGGCTAGGTGTTCTAGAACTCGCCGCATGGTGGTCACCCAGGTTGACCAAAATTATTCTGAAAATTATTTTTGTAGATCAAGATAGATCTTAATCAAAAATGGCTTATACTCTAAAGTTTTCGCAAGCAGTTTTGTATTTGGGTTAAATGGAGTACAAAAAAGTAACATTTTTTTGCGACCGCTACCCCCTTAACGCACTCTAAGAACGATTAGTTTTTGGGTTCCAATTTTATAGTTTCGCTCAATCAAATGTCGCGCGCGGCCCATGAGATCTTTTATGCTTATAAATACGAAAATAACTTTTTCGGTCAAATCTTATATTCTAAAAAATACTTTTTAAGGGGGTTGCGCTGGTAAAAATTGTTGGGGAACCACTTTATAGAAATATTTGAAACAGCTTTCGCACTTTTTTAATGATAGCCATTTGATGATCTATCCTTAAGGGGGTGGGTGTCGTAAATTTTTTGAGGCCTTTAAAGAATTAATTTATGATACATTAGCATAGGTTATGACTAAAGTGGACCCAAGAAATCTGCATGTGGCAAATATCATTTTTCTCAAACAATCTAGAAAAATTCTAGAATTTTCAAAATTTCGAAAATTTTTTAGCCATGAACCGCGCATAAAACCGGTATTCTACCAATAATATGAACATTTTTTATTGGTGATATGACCCATCCGCCTAGAACGATGGCATGAAATTAAAATTATCGAAAGTTCTTAATCGAATTCTAGAAATTTCAATTATTTTTAAGCGAAAATGTTTACCTGATTAAGCGAATTTGACGCTGATTGGTTCAAAACTTTGGTGGTACTTTTGTTCCGATCAAGACAATTTTTTTTCGAAACTTTTCATTCCGGTTTTACTCCAAGTCAATTTTTTAGAATTCTAGAAATTATTAATGCAGAAATTCCTTTCAATCACACATCGACCGCATTATATTCATCCACCTTAGTCGAAAAACCGGTTTTCATTCTAAGATTCATCTAAAAGAAGATAGAGTTTGAAAGTCGAAAAATCGGCCGTTTCAAAGTTGAGAAAAAAATGTCAAAATTTGGGAAAAATCCGCTTCCGACCACATTTTTGTTCTCATTTATACCGCTACTTTGTTGTAAATTTTGAGAACGCTTTGTTAGGTGGTGATGTAACATGATGACTTTGAGATGTGTCCATCGGTTAGACGAAGGATAGATCTACAAACGAGTTTTCTAGATTTTTAACCAAATGCCCTAGAATTATTATGAGGCGGGGATTGAAAGGTACCAGAATTATGACACCACCTCCTTAATAACTACAAAAAATATCTTTTAAATCTACAAAAAAAAAAATCTCATATTTTTTTTGAACTAATTTTGGGTGCAACCATGCGGAGAGTTCTAGGCCAGGGGATTTTTAAAAAAACATTTTTTAAACAAAAATTTTTTAACAGAACATTGTTTAACAAAAACATTTTTCAACAAAAACATAACAAAACAAGCATTTTTTTAAAGAAAATTTTTTAAAACAATAAAAGACAATTAATTAACAAAAAAAATATTTTTCACCATAAAAATACATTTATCACAAAAAAACCTTTTGTAACAAAAAACATTCTTTAACAAAAAATACTTTTTGAACAAAGAATCATACAAAAAAAATATAGTTTCAAATACAGGGCTGTTACAATCTAACAATTTGTGTTTAAGCGGGGTGGTCGTTCGCAAATCTTGACAAAAAAATGTGTAATCAGGTTATTTTTCTTAGAACGTTTCGAAAACTGCATATTTTCTGCATTTGAATCATAAATTGGTATTTTTAGAGTCCCTTCTACCCTTCAAAAAGTAATATTACTAGAAAATAGTTTTTCTTTGGAAATTTGATTTTGAGTATTTTTTTTTTTTTTTTGAGGACTTAAATTTTTATCGCAGAAATATAAAATTATATTTTTCTGAAACTGCATTAAATTCTGCGTCCGATAGGTTTTATGAAAATTTAATTTTGATTAAAATTTCGAAATTTTTTTTTTTCCGAACTAAAATTTAATTTTTGACATGTGACTGTCGACCTATCTGGAGAACAGTAGGAAGGTTTAACTGCAAAATTCTTTGAATTGCAGTTTTTAATGAGACAAGTGTTTGACCTTCCTGAGGTTATAATGTTAAAATCAATTTTGGAAAATTTTTTTCAAAAATAGTTTACTTTTTAAAACCCATGATTTTAAGGCTTAAATAACCGTTTTTTCTAGATTTCAAGCGCTATTAATTTTTATCGAAAATTCTTTGAGTTCAGTTTTTAAAAAATTAAGTCATACTTTTTAAACTCCAGGCTCAGTTACATTTAATTTTTCAAAAGGATAAAATTTTCAAACTTCATTTCCGGCGGAAGTGACAATCAGTGCAATCAACTTCGACCGCTGACTCGACGCCTATTGACACACAAATATTTCATTTCTGGTGGTTTCATATCTTTTTTGTTTCTACATTCAGCGTGAAACCGATTACAAAACTAGCGTTTTTGGCCAATTTTGCGACGACCAACCCCCTTAAAAAGGTAAATTTGTGTACACTAAGGCCATGGAAAAACTTTTTACTTGGGTACATGATAAAGGAATACCGTTTGATTTTATAATCTTTTATATATTCTAGTAAGCCATGCTGAGAAAAGTGGGGTTGCATGAAAAAAAATGCCCGGAAGCAATTAATTTATAACGGTTCATTTTTGTGTTTCCATAAAAAAAATAACTGTTATAGTGTTATAGTGGCAAAACTTTTCTCGGAAAAGTCTATAGTTATTGTTAAAAAAATATGGTCGTTTGTTCCTGCGGAACACAACCCTATTTTTTTAACCCTAAACCCTAGTCTTTCCAAGAAACAGCTTTGCCGTCGTTTTTATACGTGTACACTGGACACGAGTTTACCTAACCCTCATTTCTAAATACTTTCAAAGATAAGATTATATCAGTGGTAACAAATAAATTATAGTGTAGGCACTCGGGCATAGCAAAACTTTTTGTCAACAAAGAAAGATAGGGCTGGTGCTAGAAAGACAAAGGGTTACTCGGAACCGCTAATCTTCTAACCAACCCTAATTTTTTTCCCTACAAACAAGTTTTGCAACGGTTTTATCCGCGTGTATAACTGCGGCACGAGTTTTCCAAATTCAAATTTTTCAAATTTAATTTTGTTAAGATTATTTTGTTCAAATGTTTCCCCATTCTGTACTTTTATGTAATAAAGCATAATTAGAAATTAATCTCCAAAAACACTAATAAATGCAACCCGAGATATATTTTTGATATTCTTGGAGCATCGTCCGCAAGAGCTTATTTTCACGATCTTAAAGAATTCATAGAGAAATTTGAACGGTATTTGGACTTTCGAAACGATATAGGGAACAGGAATTATTTTAGGCTAAAAATGCTTGATTTTTGCGTAGGTAAATTCGACTATTTTCAGCACAATTCGAACTATTGGGCCGGCGATATTGCCCCCTGTTAAAGTACAGTCAAGAAAGATAAGTTTCCTGTTTGCCATGAAGGTTGGTCGTGTTGGAAAAAATCTATATGTTGTCAAATAATATGTATTTTGCTAAAAATTTATTGTTTTTCAAAGTTGGGGGTTCTATGTTAAAAAATGTTTTTTTTTTGTTAAAAAATATTTTTTTGTTTTACAAAATGTTTTTTGGTTAAAAAATGTTTTTATTTGTTTAATTTTCAATTGTTTTATTTCTAAAAGTTTATCAAATTCAAAATAAAATGAAATGACATGGCCCCCTAAAAGACGCCGAATCAAGATTTCAAAAAAAAACTCTTTAATGCATTGTCAAAAAAGTCTGTGCTTTCAGATTCATTATGAGCCGAAACTGTATCTCTAAACTTGGTGGAGGAGATACCTGTTTTGACTGAGCCTCCAAACTGACCATTTCAAAAAAGGCGCTAATACAATAATGTAATGTTGAGACTTCTCGCTGAAATTTTGACACAAGCTAAGAAAATAGTAGGCCAAAAATAAACTCGACCAGTTTTTTCTAATTTCGCTCTTATTATTCAAGAATGTGGAAAAAAACACCGTTTTTTGTCAATTATTCATCGGAAAAACTATCTCCTCCTAGGAAAATCTTATCTATACAAATACGAACAATAAACTTCGAAAAAAAAGTGCTTCGATTTGTTTGTAAGTAAGCTCAAAAGAAAGCCACTGATCCGAAAGTTGGCTCACGTCAAGATGAAATTTTGACGTTTTAGTTGTTAAATTAAAGCAAACGTAATTTTTTTAGTTTATTTTGAATAAAATACTTAGAAAAAAATCGATAAAACGCAAAAATTTTTTGATGATTTGGTCGGTAGTACACTTTGTTATCACCCCGGGTCATTTTGGAGCATTTATTATGCCCCTAAGACCCCATAATGCCAGCGACCAGAACCCCCTTTAGGTCGTAGTGTACCATAAAAAAGTTGGCTGATAATTTAATATAATACTAAACTGGCCTAAAAAATGATCGGTGGTCGTCTCGAAGTTATACGAGGCGTAAAAGAGGAAAATAATGTTTTTCTCTTTAGCGCCTTTTATAAACATTAACCACCGATAGTTTTTTATGCTGCAATCAGAAGGCCGAATCTTTTGATGGTAGTTTCGAAGCGATTGCATGTAATTTGGGATGTAACACTGTATAAATGTATGGTTGTCTACTGTATTTTGAAAGTTTGAAAAATTTGTCCCGACAGAATTTAAGATAATCGTTTGTAGTTCAATATTGATATTAAATAAATGAATAATAATCTGTACGATCCCTGTTTAGACAAAAATCACCAAAATTTACCACTTTA
>SCLH01001231.1:212119-226658 GCA_004367855.1 Oikopleura vanhoeffeni
ATCAGGGGCGCTCATGTGGCTGGCGCTTACTGATGCTCATGATAAAAATATTAATATTTAATTTGGAAACTGCGGAAAAATTTTTGAGCGAAATTGCGTGTTTTTCTGAGCACGTGTTTGTGGGCATTTTTTTGTGTGATTGATCCACAGTGTAGACATTTTGGTGGAGTTAAAAAGGAGCGAGAGGAAGAAACAGGACCTTCGAGTAGAATTTTCCTAGCTTTAAAGCTTAATTAAGCTAAACCGCAATAGGAGGCTTTGATACAAATCGATGAAAAACTATTTCACGCGATTTGAATCTAAGCTCAATCAGAATGACATTTCGAAAATTATTCATAACTATAAACTATAGTCAAGACTAGTGTAGGAACGGCAAAAACTTTTTTTGCGTTAAGCTGTTTATGGGGGTAGGGCGTTTGGTACCTTTCCATCACCCTCAGAACAATTATAGGCATAGAAAAATCTGAGATACTCGTTGTAGATCTAGCCTTAGCTAACGATTACACACATCAAATGTCAATCATTGTTACATCAGCACACCGAGCCGTGGTGAGTCTATTACTAGAAGACTTAAACGTTTTTTTCAAATCTATCTCTTTTTAGACGCCACCATACACAAGACGTGCTCAAAATTTAACAAACCTAGCGAATAAATGAGAAAAAAAATTGAAGAGGAAGATTTTTCCAAATTTGACTTTTTTATTCTGAGAATCTCACTGAAACGCCGATTTTTCCGTTAGATTTCGACTTCAAACTCTCATCTTCTTTAGACGGAATGTTGAGAATAAGGCGTTTTTTGTCGACGTAGGTAGATAAATATAATGCGGCAATGTGATGAGAAGGAATTTTTTGAATAATATTCTAGAATAGACCTTCAAAGTAAACCGGAAAATGAAAAGTCCGTAAAAAAGTTTCGTCTGATCGGAACAAACAGTACACTACAATTGAAGCGGAAGTATAAGTGATCAAAAATTGCTTACAGCTAATCTAAATTTTGACCAATCAGCGTCAAATCGAATAATTGGGTTTACCATCTACTTCTAAAGAAGTAATTGAAAATGTCTAGAATTCGATTAAGACATTTACCTGAATTAATTTTAATTGTCATGCTCGTCTAAGGGGTCAATTCACTAAAAAAATGTTCACTATGCATGGTAGAGATGCATTTGTGCGGTTAAGTGCAGAAAGAAATATTTCGAATTTTGAAAAATTCTAGATTGTTTTGTTCTAGATTGTTCTGAAAAAAATGATTGCCACCACGAGATTCCTTGTGTCAACTTTAGTCATAACCGATATAAATTTATCATAAATTAATTCTATAAAGGGCTCAAAAAAACCGACACCTACCCCCTTAAACATTTTTTAATGATTTTCAGACCGTAGGCTACAGTGCACTGAGCTGTACTACACTGAGTTTAGCCCTTCCAAAAATATAACGTTCAGTAAAAAAAATCTAACAAATTGCCAGCTACTGCTCAAAATGGAGAAACTTGAAATTTTGTTTGAAATACAGCTTATCACGTTTGTGCTCCCATCCTCGATTTTTGCATAATTTACAACTATATCCGCCGGTCAAAACGTTCACATTTGGCAACGTAGTTGCTTGCCAAATTTAAACGTTTTGATTGGCGGATAGTAGACTATGCAAAGATTTTTACCTTCTTTTTTCCAAATTGCTATCAGCTAATGAGAACGATTAATTTTGTCAAAAACCTACGTCTTTCTCAGATTTAACCAATCAAAACGGCGGAATTCAAATTTATGCAATTTGGAAAAAAGAAGGGAAAAACCTTACACCCTGTAGAATGGGAGCAAACATTTGACACCCTGTATTTTTCGAAAAAAATCAAAAATTTTCAGCTTTAAAATAGGGAACTTCAAAATCAGTTTCTCATTTTTGAGCAGTAGCTGATAATTTTAAAAACAATTTGTACTACAATCTAAATATAATTAAAAAAAATTTTGCTGTTCCTAGTTAAAACTTCCTACCTCAGTCTATACCAAAATTCTTCTTCGATGCCGACAAATTTCATTACTAATTTATATTTTAAAAATAAATCTCGCAAGTTATTTTTGTTAGGGTTTATTATTTTTAGTCTAGAATTCGTTTAGTCGAAATTCTACTACTACAATGTATTTACCATTTACAAGTACATGTATTTACCATTTATTCTATTTTTAGTCTAGACGAAAATAATAAACCTAAAGTATTGCGTGTTTTTTCGTTTCGATTTGATCCTGCCTACGAGATTTATTTTTAAAAGTAATACAAATAATAATGAAATGAACTGTTTTTGTCGATTGTTTTACGCGTTAGACCCAGGATTAGTTGAAACTGGCGTCGAAAACATAATAATAATAACTAAAGAGTAGAAAGTTAACCCTTGTGACTCACAAGTTGTGAGATACAAAAAAAGTTCCGCCAAGGCACCTGAGCCACAAATGTGGCTCTACTTTGAATGTTGTTTACAGAAAGCCGAAGGCAGTTAGAATTTTAATTTTTTCTGCATAAGGAAGTTGAAAGGTAATATTTTTGCATTTGACATTTTATATTCAAGAATTTTAATTTTTAGTTCTAGGAAATGTAGTGAGAAAAGCAAGGTTTTCCCTATCACGTGATACACGGTCACAGTTGTCTTAACAAGGTTAATTTCTGTCGGGGACGATGCACAAGTATCTGGCCTACGTCATAGTTTTGTCCGCTTTGATTTATATCTCATAATCAAAAGTAATTTATAAATAAGTCAAAAATTTTGATTGAAAAATCATGATTCTTGATAAAAAATGTTTATTTTTTCCCTATAAAAGCAGATTATTACATTTTTTTCTATTATTTTCAAATAAATATGGTAATGAAGTACAACTGTTGACAATTTTTGATTGCTTAAATTCACTTTTATAATACAGGGGGGGGTGCGGCGTATAGTTGGAACCAACGCAACAACCCACGTAAGCCTCCGCAAAAACCTACGCTTTTAAAAAATAAATTTATCCGTTCCTGGCGTGCGGCGTATAGTTGTAGGCAAAATATAGGGTTTTTTTTCAAACGTTCCTAGGCAAAAGATAGGCGGTTTTAACCAGATTCTCAGACCAAGATTCTCCGGTCGGCGCGACAATGAATTATAATTTTTTTTAAAAACATGTTCAGATTGACCAATGAAGTGTCGGTATTTCAAGAAGCTTAAAAACATGTTTTCAAGTCTCGCAGACAATGTCGTTTAGCTTGAAAATGGGCCAATAGTTATTCAGATAAATTTTTTTAGTTTTTCTGGTTTTCTGAGAGTGATTTACTGTGAGCATAATTGTCTTTTTTATAATTTCCATTGTTTCCTTGACATTTTAACGATTTTTGGATAAATATTTTTCGAATTCATGTTCATTGATATTTCAAAATTAGGTTTTTTTCATTTGTTTTCGATAATAAAATTTATACACCTAGGAGAATTTGTACGAAAATGACTTAAATACCAAAAATTCTTACCTATACCACTATTTTAAAATACATGAATAGCTTCTAGATACTCTTTAGAGTATATCATAGAATGAGTCCCACAGGGAAAATTTCAGGCCAAGGATCGACTTGCCCATGTGAGTAGGACGCATCTGTGCGCATTCGGGAAATCTGTTGGTAGTGAGATAAACTGAGCATTTTAACCCGCCGTACGCGTATTTGAATACGCGTAAGTGGGGGTTTTGGCAAAAAATTTCCAACTATTACGGCCATTTCGCATTTAGAAATTTAATGGCATTTTCGTTTTCAGTGGGTAAGATTACCAAGAAATTTTTTCTGGGAAATTAACATAGAGTTTAAGGAATATAATGCAGGGCGGTTTTATATCCAAATATAACTTAACGTTCAAAATTAAATTTTGTTAGTATTGTCAAACTAAAGTGATGACGCAAAACCGTACAAACATGGAAATTTGATCAGATAAAACACCAAAATAAATTTTTTAAAAAAGTTTGATGTATGTCGGCATCGTTTTGAAAAAGAAAGAAAACGCCGTGTACTATTTTTAAACTTCAATTACTGAATTCGACCAATCAACGATCGTGAGACATTAAAACAATTCTCGTTAACCTAGTGAAATTTGTTCTTAATTCAGGCTGCTCCCAAATTTTAGCAAATCATAATAAAATAAGACGGACATTCGGTCTAAGTTGAACACCGGCGGCGTACCCTGTACATTCTTCTATTATGCAAAAATCGAGAAAATTTCAAAAAATTTCGAGAATTTCGAGAATTTTCAAAAAATCCTAAATTTCAAATGACCGGAATGCCCTAGAGGAGTACTGGTCGATTTAAGGCAAAAAACAGGTTTCAGCGTCGCTAATGAAATATGAGAAACAAGCAGACATAGATTCAGTTAGAGGATAATTGAAACATTGATCTTGACTTCAAAAACATCGAGCCTTGAAAGCGACAATCAGGAGACTTCAAAGTGACTATTTTCACTTCAAAGCTATTCTATATTTGAGATAAGAGAAATACTCTATAGGCTTATTGACAAAGAGAATTGGCAGCCCTATTATTTTACTCAGAAAAGTTTTCCGGCGCTTTAAATAGCAAAAAGTGGTCAAAAAAAAAAAAAAAAAGTTTTTTGCTCATTTAAAGCGCGATAAAATTTTGAGTAAACTCAACTGGGCTCTGCCCAGTTCTCTGTGTCAATAAAATATAAATAATTGCTCTATTTGAAAACGGAAGGAGTAGGTTTGAATGAAATAGTGCACTTGAAGGTGTTCTATTGTAGCTATCAAGAGCATCGTGAATGTTTTGGGCAAGCAAGATCAATGTCATTATCCCTAAACTGGAAGTCCATGATGTTCGTGCTGTTTAGTATTCAAGTGAGGCGAGCGAAACCACGTTGTTGGCTTAAATGCGACATACTCCTTAGAGGTCCAACGCATTTTAACCATAAAAAAAATAATTTATCAGATATATAATTTAATTTATAACAATAAATCTTGGATTGCGCTTTTAACTGCCATAATTATTATTTTCAGAGATATAGAACCCACTAAGGGTATTGTTGACCGCTTTGTTATAAGCGAGATGGAAACAAAAGGGCCGGTGATAATGATCGGTTTTGATGTACAGATCAGATTAAATGTTAATTTAGAATTAGTCGAATTGATTCTCTTAATTATGTTCAGTGCACCAGCAATTTAACTCTTTAAGTTAAAGATGGGATTCAATCTATTAAACCAAATTTCACGAATTTCTGCAAATTTTTCCTCAATTATGAACTTTGAATCCTCTAATAACGAGTAAAGAATAAAAAGGCACAAATAAATAACTTCGTGGAATTAATATACACTTGGTGAACCGAAAAATGAAACTATGATATTATCTCAAAACGACTCTAGCGTAACACCTTAAAAATACTGATTTTTCAAGATTCTAGAGTTTGAAAAGTTTTTCCAATCTGAAATTGAATATTGATAATAAGTGTTTGGTAAATTCGTCGCTAACAAATTTTTGTATGTTTAGTTAGATAAACGAACTTGGTTCGCAACTCGAAATTTCTTTTTCTCAATTCATGGTTTCTTGCGTGGTACATATTAAAGCACCTCAAAATTAAAGAATTCACAGAGGAGATTGTTTAATCATGGCAAAACATCCATGTCTAAGCGTGTGTCTTTCGATTTCCCGTTTTTTACGGCCGGTAGACAGCAACAAGATGGGTGAAAAAAGGAAGATGTAAACAAAGATATTATTCCGAAATTTACCCCGTAAAAAACGGAAGATTTAAACGGTCTCTAACTCATTTCTAAGTTAATAAGGTTAATTAAAATATGGACAAAAATTAAATTTAATATTATAAATTAAAGACCATGAAAATAAAAAAGGAAAAAAATATGGATGACAACTGACTTAAACTAACAAGAAATCCAAACATCAAATTATGCTTGGCATTTATCAGTATACAGTTTAATGTTTTTTTAGAAATTACTCAATTGAAAAAATAGAAAAGACAGAAATGCTATAATCCCTTTAACGACTTAGTTAGTCTAGGAATGTGGCTGCGGGAGCCAATAACGCCTAAGACACTCTTAGCACATATGAGGCGGCTTTTCAGCTCCGCAATCTAATTACAATTTTATGTTAAGGATAGGATTTTAAATCAAATGAGTTCTACTGACATTGGTCGGGTGGACCAGGAATTCTTACTGGTAGAACAATGGTAAAAGTGTAAAACTGAGAATGCAATTTGATTTTCCTTTCTTGGAACTTTATCGTATATCCAAGCTATAAATGATTTCAAAGAAATCAAAGATAAGTAAACTCTTTATATAAAGTTTATTGTAAAAATGCCCAAAACCAATATTCAAAAATAACGCAATTAAGCAATTGAGCCTTCAAAAATTCTCATTGTAAGGTTTCCATAAAACTATGGAATTCATCGAGGAAATAAAAAGGTGCCGCGAAAATATGCTGACTATAATCAATTTTAGTCAATCTCAAAGAAATCAGTATCTGTGAACTGTTCAAAAAATTAAAATTTTCGAAAAATGCTGAATTTGCGTTGAAAAAAGTTCAACGACTATTTAATTAAAATATAAAATAAAGGCGCATACAGCTATTCCACTAATGGGGATGGAAAAAACGGAGAGGAAAGGGGGGGGGGCTGAAAAAACGAGAGGTGAAGAAACGGAGACAAAGCTCAGGTGAAAGTCAAATTTATGACTGATTTAAAACCCTGTTGCGCTGGGTAAAAAAACGGAAAAATAGAAGACCCGCGATAATTCAGCCGTTGCCCAGTGGAGTAAAGTTGAAAAACTCTAATCCGGGACCGCCCGTCCTGAAAGGTGGTCGAACGCATTTAATATAATGATGCAATTGATCGCACAAGCACAATACGTTGACAATTTTACCTCTCTTAGATATATATAACAAAAATTGCATCTATGCAAAAAATAAATAAAACGGATGCTGTCATCAGAAACGTGCTTACAAAAGTGACGGAATATTGTTTCACATAATGATCCCTCCTGGATTTCAAGTTCAACATATTCATTTTTAATTACGACAGAACGGAGGCATACCGCCAGCTAAAGTTGGAAAATTCTGATTAGGCTCAGAATCACCAAAAAAGTATTTGCTTAGTTAACATAAGGGTAAGAATACGGAGACAAAATAGAGTAAAACTTGGATTCGTTTTCTGGGTAACAACCCAGTGAGGTCAAGAATGTATAACATACTGTAATTCTTCCGTAGTTTTAACCGTCGCCCCTCCTAACCTTTGTGTGTGTTTCTGAACACTCTCGGCAGAGTGGGAGGTCGGAATCTCGTGCAGAGTGGGTTTAGACAACATTGGCGTTTTGTTTATTTTAAATCAAAACAAATTTTTAGTAAAAATGAGTTTAATTGGAAATGTAAATTTCAGTCTTTTTCAAATTCTTAGTCATTTCGTCTCTCTGATATAGATCAACTACGGAACAAAGTTTCAAATTTGCGCTCTTAGCACATGAACTGTGATCATTTTGAATTTAAGTCATTTCGTCTTTCGATATTCTGTGAATTTACCTAGAAAAGATTTTGATGAATGAGAAACGTTACAATTGAGTCTACCACGCCTATAAGTTATGAGAGCGAGCAAGAAAAAATAATCATATTTGAGGCGGGTCTAGAACGACTTTTTCTTTAATATGAAAACACCGGCAAGAACCTAACATAAAAATAAAACTTCAACTATAATTTCATACAAATTCGTTGAACAAAAAAACATGTTATCAACAATTGGTGTTTAGCAATTCTGAAAAAATTAAGAAATTTTTCTCAGTATACTTCATCATCCAAAGGCTTTGGGTATTAGGACTTTCAAATCGGTCCTGAACGTCGCCATCTAATGCTGATCAACAATCGCGGAAAAACCACACTTTTATTTAATTTCATTTGAGGGACCCAATCAGTGGTGTATTCATAAATTGTCAAGTTTATTAATGCATAAAATCAGAAAACATCTCTAAATTCCGGTCGTAACAGTCGTTTTTAAAATAACATAATTCCAAGTAATATTTGGTATATACTAACAGAAATAACAACGAATTAATAAGCCAAGTGTATAGTAACGAATTCAATAGGAAGAAGATTTGTTAGATTTTGAGAAAAAGTGACCGAGTCAATTTCATGGCGAAAAAAATGAAAAATCATATGTTAAAAATATCGCCAGTTTACAGAAACATACGTGGAAAGCCTGAGAAATCAATTAGAATCTCTTGTTGACGTTTTCTCACGTTGACTCCGAATCGGGCGAACCTTCGTCACTGTTATTTGCAATTGTAAACTTGTAAAACAGTGCATGAATTTGAAACAGAAAATAAGTAATAGCCGCAGGAAGTTTCAACGTAAATTGCAAACTAACAGCCATGAAGGTCCAAATCTAAACGACTCTTGGACCAAAGAAAGTAGGTAAACTTAAAAGGAATTTTAGTATAACCGACAGTAATTTGTGATTGATATTGTTAACGGTAGTCTAACGTGTATATGAGGATATTGTACGAAATGTGCCAATTCGCGATTCTTGCCCATATCGCGAATCTGTTAATTGCCAGCGAATCATAAATGAAACGTAAGCGCGTTAACAAGATTACAGGTGAAGAGTTTTAAACGTCGCAATAATTTAATTATAAAAAGCTGAAAATCCAAAGACATAAACGGAAGTAAAGAAGATAATGATTTCATAGATAATGACTTTTGCCTTGTCACATAGGGGCTTATGGGCAGACATGGCGTCATTAACTCAGAAAATATTGTTTGTTTAATTTATTGTGTGCTTAGTTAATGTAGCGTGAACCAGAATGTAGTACAGCTCACTTATAATTTTTTTAACTATTTAAGGAAAGATTAGTAGATCTTTATTTGAATTCTTGAAATTTTCGAAAATCAAACATTAAGATAAATAGCAATTTTCACCCAATTTTTTTTTGAAATGTAATTAAAACACAAAAACACTTTAACTTTTCGAGCAAGTTGAAAATTTTGACTGCTGTTCAAAATCATAAACATTTATTTGTCATTTTTGTCGCACTGTTTCAGCAAATTATGAAAATTTAGCAAATATAAAGACAAATTTGGTTATAAATGACTTATAATAAATTATTTTTAAATCAGGTCGAATCAATGGGTATTTCATGGTATTTATTTGTATTCCGATTCAACAATAGAAGTCCACAATATCGTTGTTGATAATATTCGAACATTGCTTGTGAAACGGTTGCCATTTGCCAAGTGATAGAAAATACAATATTAAAAATTTCAAAAATTGGTGGTATAGTTTTTTCCAAATCGAAACTTTTCAGGAAAGCTGTTGTCTTTTTTTGAGGGAAAAATCTTATAGTATGAGGAATGTTTCATATGGAAATATCTTCCGATTAACGCATAAACCAGAAAATGGTTAAGTTAATAATAAGCTGCTCAAAAAATCTCACACGGGTCAGTTGATGAGGTAAACTATAGTGTTAAATATTACAAATACTAAGTATGGAAGAAAGAAAATAAACGTGCAAGAAGAACAATTATTGGAGAAAAAAACGAAAATTTCATATGTCGTTCATAAATACTCTCGTCAAATGTAACTAACTGCACATAGCGCACGCTTAACAGACAATATCGAGTGAAAGAAAAAGTTTCTGCGAAAACTATGCGAAAAATAATCTAGATACAAGCCCTAAATCAAGTTACATACGAAATAAACAAAACAGGTACAGAAAACTGGAACCGGAAATCAGCGAGAAAAGAGAATAATAGTAGCATATGGTAATTGGCATAAGCATCAATGCAATTGATTACGATGACTTTTGGCGGGGCTTAACATGATTTATAAGTATGAATCTGAAAATTTATAAACCAGAAAAAATTATAAATATTCGAGAAGCAACAAAGAATAGATTTCCAAAATCGGCAATCAGATATCAACGTTTTTTGGGGGGAGAAAAAAATTTTCACAAACATAATAAAACACTCGAAAACTTGGATACAAAAAATTACAAAAATCGACAAAATTTCGGATAATTTCTAAGTAATAATTGAAGGAAACATAATCAAAATCAGATTCTACAAAACGTACTAAATGTTTCTTTATCAAAGCTTACAACTACCACTTTCCGTATCTCACGGTTGCTTATTCTAAGATATTGTACAATAAAAGTTTTTCATAAATAAACACATATTATCCTAGAGAGCAGAGAGCTAAAGATAATCTTATTCACTGAGAAATGAGTCTCGAAAATAAAATGTCTTATTTGCGAATGTCTCAAAATCCATGAACCATAAATCAATTAAGAGCGAAAAATATCATTGATTAAGGGAAAAACTACAAATATTTTGATGAGAAAACGTCCCAATTTTATAGAACTAAGGCTGAACTTGACCTAGCGTCATGAAGCCTGTTATCAACCTAACGTTCACGACTAAAAGTTATAGGACAAATAAGATAACCTAGTTATAAGGAAGTAATTATCATGGAATGCTTGGAAACAAGGAAATCGTAACATATCACTTATATTTTAGACGGCCCTGAAAATGTGAGTTAATGTATTTATTAATTCAATTCGAGAGAGATCAATTATCTGTATAAACCAGAGAAATTGTGTCATTGAAATATAAGACTAATCATTGAAAAAGTAGAACAACGAACACGAACCAAAAGAATTAATTCTATAGCTATACGATACGAGAAATAATTCAAAGCTAGTAAAAAACAACAATACAAGTAAAATTCAAGTAAAATACAAAACCAGATACACGAGAGGAAACGTCAACAACCAGAATCTGATGAACACAAATGGAGTATTTTACTAACAATTTGATCTACGTCCGCGATGATAAATAGACGCCGAATCCAACTTTAAGTTTTGAAATCAAATAATAAACAGAATGTCATTTAGTTAGAGAATAAAACTTTATTAGAGATAATCAATTACTTAAAATAATTTATTTCATAAAAACAAAAGAACGATTATTATTGTTCCAAACTTATAATGTGAAATTGCCCTGAAATAAGAAAGGAATATAAAAGTGTTTTTTTAATCGAAGTAAGTAGTCATGTATAAAAATTCACAGGCCCACTCCCAAAATAGTCTAAATGATCTTAAATAACTCGAGTTGCAGAAAAAAAAATAAGACGCAAACACATGTTTAATGGATTAAACAAATATTAAAATCATGTTATGTCCACAGACCAAAAGGAAAGAACATCAACTATATCTAAGGACTAATTTTCATCTTGATAAGAAGCGGCATAATTCATTAAGTTCCGCACACATGTTCAAAAAAAAGGAAATCCCACAAATATAAAGACAAAAAATAACAAGGTTAAAACTTTTCAATCTGGATATGGATTTTGCATATAAATCACGTTAAAAAAAAATAAACTACATAGAAATAACTATCAAAAAACCCTCTTAATAACAACTTGAAAATGAAAGAATCATTAACGCGAAATACAAGATTCATTTTATGTACATTTTAATGAAATATCCCATTACCCTTGGTAAAGCTACCTAATCTTTAACGTTGATGTTAAGTGTGGCAGATCTAACAAAGTGTAAAGGATATAAACCTTCGATTAACATTACATTGTGTTAAAGATTGTTTACATCGCTCATACCTTTCCGAAAGGACTCCATCATCAAAACCTACACATCTGCCGTGTTCAATCCACAATGTCCTTAGTGATTACGATTATTATAGCCAATGTACTTGATAAAGAAGAAATGTTATCGATGTATCACAAGCAATCCTAGACAAGCAAAACACATTCTGATCGAACACGCAACATAGTACGTTTGAGATGAGTTCGTGAAGGATATATACCAAATATATGAATCAAATGATCCTTGCGATGAAAAAAAAGGTTACAACAAATTCACGAAAAAGTCAAAAATACAATGCTCTTGGAATTGCCGATATTAGAAGCTTTGGATATGATTAAAAACGGGAGATTTTGAAGACTCTTCTATAAGACTTAGAATATTTGAAATATTTAATTTATATAAAATATAAACTAGTTCGGGTCACAAAACGTTTGTCGCTCCCTAACGTAACATCATATTATATTTGTAATAAGCGAAGCCTAAAATTAATATTGCTGTTCAGCTGGCTATTTTGATGAAATTAATAAATTTCTAAGGAACCATGTGGCTATAATAGTCCTAATAAATAAATCGCACCGCTTATTCGAAACTTCAAAATGTAGTCGAATAACGAAAACCGAAAATGCTCGAAAGGCAAGTACGTTAAGTTGTATAAAGAAGGTCATTACAGCTTCACGAGTCAAAATATTTAGGAAAATTATGTAAAGATGTAAATCGTGACTAAGCTAGCATGGCTACTGGTTTTTTTGCCATGTGATGTAAATATCTCTATCGAGGAGGCCTTTCAAAGATATATCAATTATCCTGCGCTTCCGCACCGCAATTTTAACCAGTCAACAAATACTTGATGACATAATTCAAGCATACCTGAACGGTCAATTCTAATGTGAGCGTGCAGAAAAGGCAAAGGGCATATTAATAATAACTGGATAGAATTAAAGATTTGGAGGCATACAACGATAATCACCAAATACAGAAACAATTTAAGAACGTTAATCTTAAATTGACGCTATTAGTTAAAGTCGTAGACCAAACGAATAAATAAAGAAAAGTATGGAATGTTATAGTTCATATCACCTATATTAAGAACATTGGTACGGGGACACACTTTAAACTTTGCGGATTAATTAAATCGTTATCATTATGACATAATAAATAGAAATTTAATTGATATTCTAGTTTAAAATTTATAATACTATACTAGCTCTAATAATTGATAACATATAAAGACAAAACGAAATTAAATTGAAGATGTCAATTATTGTAAGATTTTCCTGAATTCTACAATTTTCTCGATAAAAAACTAGAGGATGCCCGATTGTTTTAAGAGACGAGTACCGGAATGATTTATCGAGAACTAGCAAAAGACTTCAAAGATAAACAGAAATCATTGTAACGGCTTCTTTATCTGAACATCACTTTTATTAAGCAAGAAGAGGAGAAATGCTCACGTCAAATGAATTAAAGTCAGAGAAATTAGGTATTTAACCATGTTAAAAAATTGTCAAAAAAAACAAAATTTCAAAATAATTTGAAAGTTGTACATAGCCTCATAAGCAAGCGACCCATAACATCGATTAAGGGAAAAAATTGGTAAAAATATCTATAGGGATTTTTCCACTCAGTAAGAAATCAAAATACCACCAAATCATATCCAATCAACTTCGTACTCTAAAAGCAAAACTTAAGAACAAACTTTAATGAAAGTATTATATGTAAAAGCTAGGAAAACAATATTTTAGTCACGCAAAATTATTATTGATTAACTCCGCGGTAAAATAACCTTGCAGAAAATATTTTCAATGAAAAAAAATACCATGAACTTTATTAAAAGCTAATAGAATTAAAATATACTGTAAACCTATTCCCAAAGAACTTTTAATACCTCCCTCTTGAAACCAACTAAATTTCTGAACAGGACGGAATTACCAAAGTATGAAGACTATGTATTACTGTACGATACCAGTTAAAATAATCCCTTAAGTCAACTTCTAGACTGCTAGCCACGCGGGTTCTAAGTTGTTCTCTAATGAACGTCATGGCGACGAAATCTTACTAATGTGATAAAAAGATCTTTCAAAATTGCCTTATTCTGTCTATGTCGAGCTGAGTAATATGCAAAATTTAACGCCTACTATAAAACTAATGGAAAAAAATATATTTTAAGATTGTCCGAACTGCTTTTATAACGTAAGAAATTTCCGGCAGATATGCCTCGAAAGCGACACGTTGTATAAAATGAAAATAAATCGAAAATATTGTTCCTGAAATTCACAATAGCGCTCAACGTCGATAATATAAAAAATACAGACAATTGCTACAATTCTAAAAGACTTACTCTTTAGTTTAAATTTAAATCTCTAAATTCGACTGAAATGATAATTATCTTGAATTTCGAAACCACTTAAAACTTTAATGTAAATTTTACTGCAAACGTTGCTTACGCAACTCATTCAAATTTACATTCGAAGTTCGAAACGGTAAAGTAAAGACTAGAACACGAGTCCCAATTGTGCAAAAATAGTGTGGGCAGAAATCAAAATTGCCCTACACAATAAGAAAAAATCCGTTTTCTCTCGTTAAAAGGTTTCTATCTGAGTGTGAAGGCCTCTGTTTGAAGGTAAGAAAAAGTGCGGAATTTCTTAGTTTCAAAATGGCATAAAAAACTTATCGTGTTAATAATAAAAATGAATGAAGTAAGTGGCTGAAACGAATAGTACAAGAAAATATGACAATCAAATAAGGGTAAGTTGCTAAAAATGGTAAACGAGTATCAAATAGAATGCTGAACAGTAGATTGTGATTAGCATATTATGCTTGATATTAACAATATGCCATCATAAAAAGTAAGAATAGAACTAGTTATCAAGTAGCTACAAACATAGTACAGTTATTTAAAGAACGAATGCTCTGAACTGAAATCGAACTCGTACGTTATTGT
>SCLH01001231.1:226679-247818 GCA_004367855.1 Oikopleura vanhoeffeni
AAAACACCCTAACGTCTTTCTCAGATTTAAACCAATCAAAACGGGGAACTTCACAATTTTACAATGCAATTCATGGACTAAAAGAAGGCGTAAAACCTTACATCCCTGTAGAATGGGACGCCCACCATTTGTAAAAACCCCGTATTCGAAAAAATGAACAACAAATCTTTTCCCAGCTTAAAATAGGAACTTCAACCCCAATCAGTTTCTCATTTTTGAATGCAGTAGCTAGATAATCTTATAAAACAATCTCCTGTACTATAACATCTAAATATAGATTCAATAAAAAATTTGGCTGTTCCTAGTTAAAACACTCTCTACCATCATGTCTATACCAAAATTACTTCTTCGATGCCCGACAAATTTCACTTATTAAGTTCTAATATTTAAATATTGTAAATCCTCCGCAAGTTAGTTTTGTTAAGGCAGTTAATCTATTCCCTTACTACTAGACACTTCATCTTAGCGAAAATCCCCACTTGAAAGCCCCATTATCATTCCCTATTTTAGACTCCTAAACGATCGAAACTAAGAAACTAGAAGATAATGCGTGTCTCTCTTGTTTCAGATTTGAACTCCTGCCTATCCGCAGATTCCTCCATTTTCACAGACATCATAATAATGAACATGCAACTGTTCTGCGATTGGTTTTTACACCGCGTCAGATCCCGTCGAATTTAAGTTAAACCCGGCCGTATCGCAAATCTCTCAACAACAAACTCCAAGTGCTCCCAATGACATCTCCCCTACCCTAATCAGTCTCCCACGATCCTTGCCCGCAGCCCCTGATCATATTCAGTACACGTGCTCAAAGACCTCAACATGAAATTGACTGTCTTTAGATACTTTATAGCTTTTTGGTTTTGAGTATTTATATCCGTTATGGTAACAAATGAAAAAGTATTAACTTTTAACTGAACAACCGCGGAAAAACTGCGGGTGATGAACATTATATCCGAGTTTCAATCACTTGATAAGTGTTCTGTTCTTTAGATGTGATTTTATATCCTTTATTCTTTCAACAACCTATTCCAACGAGTCTGTTGAGTCTGATTCTTTATTCGACTCTATTTCGAAACATATAAATGTATGAAACTGAAAACAATTGCCTCGCAGTAGTCTTTTATGTTTCGAAAACGATTGAAATAAATCGGAAAGCTCAACAGACTGAGGTCTTTTTAATACAACAATGACAATTATATATTAATATATATTTCCAAAAACCCACCACAATGTGTATATCTATCACGACGATTTTGAATCCTAGACAAAAAATTGTCACAGCTTAGTGTGTGTAAACTGTTTTTATTCATTTTGAAGGTAATTTCAAATTATTCATATTCTACAGTAACAGTATAAAGAAGTTAAAATGCGAAGATGTAAAATTGGAGTACGAAAAAATGTTTCCTTTAAACTTTTCGACGTAATATCTTTTCAAATAAATACCAGGTAATGATGAGTTGGTAATTCCCCGAAATGGTATACCCAAAATGAATGAAAAATGACTCATAATATTCAGATCTAGCCGAAACTAAAGGAAGTTAAAAACAACTTAATTATGCGCGATATTTTTCGTTTCGATTTCGTCTCAGCCTAGAAAAATAAGTTCTAAAATTTTTTACAGTAGTACAATGCACTTGTGTGATGTAAGAAGTAATTGCTGGTCGGGTCGATGTAGGTAACTTATATTAGTTTTGTGACAAAAATCATTATCATGAAATTCTTCAATAAAACGATACGCCAATACAAGTGAACATGTTATTAAAATTCTCATTGATTGGCAGCGAACGTTTCGATTTTAATTTCTAATTCCCGCCATGATGGACGCATGTTATAATTTTTTAGTCTCAAAAGGGAAATTGGTTATGTGGAGAGTTGGTTCGTTCAAAAAACTTAACAGCCGGACTTGTGGTTGTTCCCTGTGTTATCTCCAGTGCCGATCTGCTTAGAGTTGCTGCTTTCATGTGATAGCGATCCGGAGTAACTGAATCAATAAACAAAATTAAGCGTGCTTCATTTGTCACGCCGGGTTCACCCATCCTAATGTGGTTGCGTTATGTCATTCTAACGAAGCCATTTTTCGCCACCGTATTTTCACGAATGTGGTTCTAAGTATTTGTGCTTCAAGGTACGCCCGACGAAATTTTTTGGCTTACGGTAGGTGATTTTTTGATAGGCTCTACGATAAGGTAGGCACGGCAAAATCAAGTTCGGTATATCCCTTTATCACTTTTTGGTTAGAATGCGTAGCCACAACGTTAAAATCACACGTTAAAAGGAGTAGTGGCTGCGCATTCTAACCAAAAAGGGATAAAGGGATATGGATTACCGACCTTCAGAGTACAGAGCCTGAATATTTGGATGATACAAACAACGCAAGATATTAGCACCCATCCAAACCCTGGATTGCGGAATATGCCGATTTCATTGGTCAGATTGAACCAATCAAATGTTCAGAATCGAATGTACTCTGAGGGTCGGTAATTCATGTGGGTTTTAATTTTTGTTAGGGATTCTCATTGAAAAATGATGTACAAACACCGAAAACTTTTTTTAAATGGTTGCAACCAAGGGTCGGCAATACCTGTCCTGTCCAGTCCTTCATGAATTTTAGGACAGGAAATGACAGAAAATAATTGAACCTGTCCCAATTTTTGTCCTGGACGTGAGGACAGGACAATGACAGAAAATAATAAAACCTGTCCTAATTTCTGTCTTGTGAGAATAAGATATTTCAAATTTTAGAACACCATGTTAAAAAATGTAGAATAACTTTCTAATTTTTTAAAAATATTTAATTGGATCTATAAAAACAAGAAAAAATAGTAGATTAACTTTGAAAAATATAGGACAAAAAAAGTTTAGTTAACATAACTAAAGTTCAATTCTCAAATTTGACATTTTATTTTATAATAAAAAATCGCTTTAAATATGTTAACGGCTGATGGAAATGCGGCATTTTATACAATATATTTAACTTGCACGCTGGTTTTTTCGACAATCTATCAAATTTCACTTAAGAATTGAAAATTGTATTTACAAAATGTAAATATTATAAAAAAAAATTAAAAATTTATTAAAATCACTGTTAAATTGAAATTTGAAAAATTGAAAAAAAGAGAATTAAAATTTTTTAATTCATATTAAAATGATAATTAATGTTAATTGCAAAAAAAACATTTAAATGAAAGCTAAATAATAAATGTTAGGAAAATTTTAATTGCTACTTTTCATTTGAAAAAAATGAAAATTTTACACAAAATTAAATGATTNTTTTTCTCATGAGCTCTGAGTGTTTTTATATATCACCGAAAAATTGTCAGAACAGTATTAATTTAAAAATAGTGAATCAAAGTCAAAAACTTTGAATCGAAAAATTTAAATCTTGAAATTTAAATTCGGAAATTAAAATTTAAAAATTAAATAAATATAAGTCGAAAATTTTCACAGGAAAATTTAAATTCCAAAATTTACATCTAAAAATTAAAATTCGAAATTGTGAAATTCAATCGTTATGATATGCCCAATTTTAAAAATTTTAATCTAGATTATCATTCTAATGTAGACTGATAATTTAAGGCAATATGTTTCTCAAGCTGTCGATATAGCTTTTCTGAGGGATGCTTTTTTAATTCCAATAACTGAAGATTCCAAAAGTATTGGAAATTCTATTGTGATAGTATCCAAAAATCTCGAGATACTGCGGCTCGATTCTGCCTGGCACAATAAACCAACAATGAGATTATATACTTGCTTGCCATAAGTAAAAGCCCCCTTTCAAATTTTAAAATAAAAAAAAATCTAAGTCGAAAATTTTAATCAGAAAATTTCAATTCCAAAAATTAAATTCGAAATTATAAACGGAAAATTTAAATTGATTAAGATAATTCTTTCATGATCATCAAATAAAAATATTGTTAACTAGATCCCAATGAAATAATATCACGTGGGCTAACTTAATCCGTTCGGTTGTCTCTCCATAGCTTCCCACTCACGAGTATATAAGCGTCAGTACTTACTATTCTGGTTCATATATTTTTAACTTTAGCAATGTGGCTTATTCGTCAAAATATTTGTAATATTTTAAATTTTACTGAAGAAGTTTTTCTCAGTAAGATCAAAAAACACAACCAGCTTGGTACTCTTGATAGAATTGAATTAATTTAAAAAGAATTATACAAAACAAATAAAACGACTTAGAGATTAATAAAATTAATTTGAACCAAAATATACGAAGAATGCTCAGCAGAAATCCGCCTGAGAAAATCTTCATCGGAATCAGTCATGAATCTGCAGATAAGGTAAATGTGTCTCAAGAACCAATTGATTTAGATCATCATTAATGTCTATCGATGGCCTTGATAATGAAGTTTCTGATTCAACGTATTATGATAGAATGTCAAAGAAAAATCTCATCATAGAATTGAAAAAGGCAAATCTTATCATTGTCAATCAAAAGAAAGAGCTTGATTCGCTTCGATCTATCGGGAACATCTTTCAATGTGAACCAAAACGGGGGGCTTTTACGTATGGCAAGAAAGTGGATAATATCGCTGTTGGTTAACTATATCAGGCAGAATCAAGTCGAAGCATATCGAGATACCTACGCGTGACTCTGATTGAGACTGCAACCACGTGGAAAGCAGGGAAATCCAGAAAGTGACAGAATTTATTTCTTTTAGACTCAACTTACTGTACCACGTGGTTTCTAAAGTCTCCATCGGAGTCGCGGGTGGGTGTTTCCAAAACACAAAAAATAAAATGAGCGCGAGTTTCCTGGGTTGTCTCGCAACGTTCCAAGCAAAACACATAAAACCGGGTGAAACTGTGAAAAAGTTTCATTTTTCTCATTTTAAAATGTCTCATAATCCAGGCAACTTTTGTAACTAGAGAATTTTTGAATAAGTTCTTTTTAAGAACATTTTGAGTTCGAATTAAACTTTTCGAATTCGACAAATTATGAGAAATTTTTGAAAAAAGTTCCGAACATTTCCGAAAAATGCCTTATTTTTTGTTCAAATTTTTCTTACAGCTTTTTTCTTCAAATCACCGAAAAAAACTCTTCAAAATGGCTTCTTTAACTTTTCGCGTAGGTGACCACATAATTTGTATATGCTATTTGAAAAATCATATGAAATGGTTTTGTTATTTTTGGACAAAATTAATTGGAAATATTTTGAAAATTTTCCTCATTTCTTGTTCAAAAATTTTCGAACAAATTTTTTTAGAATCACCAGCTGTAAATATTGAGAATGCCACCTTTACCTATATTCAAATATGTCCTCGTTTTGTTTCTTCGCTCTTGCTTAAACTCTGAATCATACTTTTTAAAACAAAACTACGGTTTGGCAGAAATCTATTGAAGCCCTTTTTTATTCAGAATTAAAAAAATTTAATCACACTCAAACTTGCCGAATTGGTAAGCCGAACCATCCATAATTTTATTTATAATTCAATTTTGTTGGAAATTGAGCCACAAATCGGACGAAAGCCGATAAAAGGGTATTCTTTGTTTTTAATTTAATTTTGTTTAAAAATGAGCTCCAAATCGGCCGAAGGCCGATAAACGGGGATTCTAGGTTTTTTATTTAATTTTGTTGATAAATGAGCCTCAAATTGGGCGATTTTGAGCTTATTTTTTTTAAATAAAAAACATAACATCCCCTTTTGGCCGATTTGGGGCTCATTTTTGAACAAAATTCAATTAAAAACATAAAATCCACTTATTTTCAGCCTGTGATTCCAGAAAAATAAGTTTGAAACTTCTGAACAAGAAATGAATATCATTTTCATTATATTTCCAAATATTTTTGACCAAACGTATGGACAAAATAATTTGTTTTGCAAAATATATAATATGTGAATCATGCCAGAGTGGTACTATTATTACCATTTTTGCATTTATATGTAATAATTCATCAAATTGTTTCATTAAATCGAGAAAACTCACAATTTTTTCCTAAAAAATGTTTATTTTTCATGAAATATTTTTGTACGTATTTAAAACTATCTGTTGATTTTCATTAGATATTACTGAATCAGACAAAAGTATTGAGTAGAACGGAGCAGTTATTGAAGATAAATATACTGAAGCCTACCATGAGGAGTATCACGTGGTTTAATTGAACTTGCTTTTCGAACGAAAACTTCAATTTTCGAGAATTTGAGAATTTTTTTTTAAGTATTTTTCTACACCGGAAAAAAAATTTTGATGAAAATTTTTTTTCATTTTTTTCAAATCGTCTAGAAAGTCTGCAAAAAAATTTTCAGCAAATTTTTTTCCGGTCATAGAAAAAATTTCAAAAATTCTCAAAAAAGTTGTAATATGACACCATCTATCTGGGACGTATGTAACAAAAAACTGCGTACTAACTAAGTTCAACGGGGCGGTGGAATTTGATAATAAAATTATTTTTCCCAGATCAAACGGGTATCCCTTTTTTCTTACTTTTACGTTTTTTTTCTCGGAAAATCCGAGGTTTGAGAGCCTGAAAATGACAAAATTTCTAAATTTTAATTTTTTTTTTCCAAATTTGTGTTAATTTCATTTATAAGTGGCGTGACTCAAAAATAACCGATGTGGCATTTGTTTTAACATAATTAAATTACTGAAAATACGAAAAATCGCTATATTTTGATCACGTGACGACCAAAATTATTTTCCATAATTTTTTTTTCCATTTTGACTTATAAGATTCACCTCCAAGAAGTTTCAGAAGAATCCATCCATTATTTCTATAAGTAAAAATTAATGGTGGACACGCTAGCTATGGTGAATATCAGAGCTTTTGATAAAAAATTCAGGGACGAGATAGGTGTTGAAATTTGGAAAGTGTGCCGTGTTACAGACATGATACAAGGATTGTAAGGCCGAAAAAAAATTCGTCAGTCTGATTTTTGAGATTAAGGTGGGATCTTCAATCTTGAATGTTCAGAACTACTGAGATATTTTCCTATTTCGCGCATGATCACCTTGAATGTCTCAAATTAGTGTTAAAATTTTTTATTATTGAAGTGTCGAAAGTTTGTGAAATAAAATGACCAACTAATAAAATTTTGAGGAAAAATTTGAATTTTTAAAAAAATTCGTCTACATTGTCAAAAATTTAGAACTTTTTTTTATCTTGTCTGAAAGTTGTTCAAAATTTGACAATTTTTAATTAAAATTCATAAAGTTTATTCACTTTGATCTTCTGAAAATTTGTTCATAATTTGTCATGTTTTTAAAGGCTTAAATATTTATAAAAAAAGTATGATAGACGTTTCGCTTTATTGCATAATCAGTATTTTGAGTACTTAAGTTTAATGCTTCAATATTTTCAAAATTTTAGAAAATTAAAAAAAATTTCGAAAGAATAAAAAAAAGTTTCGAATTGTCAAATTTAAAATTTCAAGGAAATTTTATTTTTTGTTAATTTGCAAATTAAAGAAAAAGTTTCCAAGTGTTTAGACAGAATTTTCATCAGTTTTGTCAAATTTTATTGAAAATTTAAAAAAAATGGTTAAACTTTCAAGATTTTGATTTTTCAAAAAAAAAATCAGAAATAATTCAGAATTATGAATTTTCCAAAAATTATGTACTAGAGTTTTCATGTACAAATTTTATATTTAGACCGGAAACTTGTGATTTTTTCAATTTCACAAATTTCTAAAAATTTTACAATGTATTTTACAAAATATTGTTAATTAAACCTCAAAATTTGAAACCATCCTTTTAATTTTAATGATTTTCTAGAAAAATTTTACTATCATAGTATAATTCCACAATTTCATCCAAAATAATTGAGTCAGGATAATTTAAATTTGAAATTTGGTTAAATTTTGAATAAATTCCTTTCTATCAGATACGAAAATTTGCCTTAAAATTCTACAATTCACCTTATATTTTTTTAAATAGCAATTTCTTTTTTTATCTTCTTGAAATTGATTCGTTGGAGGAGATTTGTATTAATTAAAAGATTCTTTTTTCAAAATTTTATTTCGATTTTATAAGGAAAATTTGCAAATTTCAAATAAATGATATATTCGAGAAGAAGTTTCTGTATTTGAATTATTAATAAAGTTCGATAAAATTATAAAATTTTCGATTATATTGCAAATTTTTATAATAAAATTGTCACATTTTTGATAAAATTTTTCATACAACTGTCAAATTTAAGAAAAATTTGTAACAAAATTATCATAAAATTGTAAAATTTTTGATAATATTGTCAAATTTTTATAGAATTTCAAAATTTCTCAATCAAATTGTATAATTCTTGATAGTACTTTCATATATTTCAAACGTTTTCTCCCTCAGGACAGGACTGGTCAGAACAGGACAGACAATTTTGAAATTCGCTGTCCTCAGGACAGGACAGGTCAAAAATTTTTAAATCTTGTGCCGACCCCTGCCTGCAACTCTATCAAATTTCATTAACCGTTTTTAAAATTGTCTTTCTTTTCGCTTGGAATTATCGAAATTAATTCAGAAATAGTTTCAAGCCAAATAATAAGCAATTTTCTCAAAAAATTTCATTTTTTTCGAAAAACGGGACAAAATTTTTACCAAAATTTTTAAAATAAAATCGGAGCTGGTCGATTTTTGCCGTGCCTACCTTACTCTAGGAAAGCACGAATAAAAATGATGTTAGCGACAATTCTTCAGAATTTTGTCAGGAAAGTGTTCAGAAACGCAAAACCATTTTCGAAAATGCCTTGCATTTGGGTTTGAATTTTGAAAATAAATTCGATGATAATTTCAAGCGAAATGACAAGCACAATTTTTCTGAAAATGCTGATTTTAGCACAGAAACTTAAAATTCTTCAAAAATGAATAAAATCTGAGCTGGTCGATTTTTGCCGTACTTGTACTCAAGATTAGAATCTCAATTAATAGTTCTCATTAAAATTCTGAAAACCACGGTGTCAAAAGCAGAAATTCTTAGAATGATATCATGCAACCATGAGGAAAAAAAAGGTTGCGCATTTGCGTCTTTTCCAATTCTTCCAGCCGCATTTTGACTTCTTTAAGGACACGATTGAGGGTTTCATCAGGGTTATTCGTAGCCTGAGGAGTTACAGTTTCGGTCAATTCTTTATGAACATTTGAAAAAAATTAAAAATGGATGCTATTTAGATTGAACCAATTATTTCTCATATAATTGGTAAATTTTTTCTATTGTGCATGATGGAATTGATTTTCTACAAAATTTGAGACTGTATGATCCATCTGATCTAGTAAATCTAAAACAAATTCTAAAATAAACGGCACGGAAAAATTCAGATAGCAAACCCCGCCTTCATAGTATAAAAACAATTTTTGATGGTTTTTGGCGCAGATTCGATACCAATTCCATTTTTTTGCAAATTTCGACACAAACTTTCGAAAATATGGTAAATACAGGTACGAATTTCAGATAAAGGATATAAATCTTTGACTAAAATAATTATTATGGTAGGTTCATTGTCGATATGAAAACAGGTTGGATAAAAAGAACGACCGGTATATTCAAGAGTATTTTTGCGTAGGTGGGTTTACTTTTGTTAGGCAATAAAAAACGGGCCAAAGGTTGAATACAGGTTTCAGTCGCATCAATTGGATCATACAACTGTACATTAAAGATATACAATTGTGCGATCCCCCGGATGTCCTTAACCCCATGAAAAGTTCCATCCATGGAAATTTTGCCATGAATGTGCTCTTAATAATTTAGAATTAAAAAACTGTCAAAATGAGACTCTGTATTTCGATGGTAAAATTTTTGCTCTGCGAGAAAATTAGACTCAAAATTCCAAATTTTTATTTTTGTTTATTCTGACGGGTAACCACCATGACCTACAACTCCAAGTTGTTTATTTTTTTGGTGATAACTCGTGAAAATCTACTTTCATCGTCAACTAAATTTCCATAATTTTCAGCTAAATTGACGTCTAAATTTGACACGCGTCTTATATCTGCAAATTTGTGAAAACCTTCGTCATATTTTATTTTCTCGAAATTACGGAAATCATTTTGACAGAGAATTAAAGGGAATGGAGTTACAAGTATGAGTTTAAGCATTATGATTTGGCAAAGAAATCTAGTTGTCTTCTCGAATCCAATATTTTTCGTTCGATATATATATCTTCAATAACGGAAATAATTTTCACACGACCAGTCCACGAGCATCCTTGTCAAAAATATTTGCATTTTATCGAAACAAATTTCTTACAAATTCTGGTTTTATAAGAAGCGTAGAAATTTTCGCCAATTTTATGATAAAATGTAAAATCGGAAAAAAATTTCCTGGTCATACACTTGATAAAGACTGGTTACGGTATACCCATTAATTTTTTACTAATTCGCCCATCTTTTTTCCTAAGAAATCGTACATTTTTGATTATGAGTAGTTAAATGAAAAAACAGCTTTTATAACCCTTATGCTCTTAACGACATATAGAAAAGTTCAAAGTACTTCCACCCTGTAATTTTATTATAATTATTTTGTCTTTCTAAATTAAAGCGCGCAGATGATCGGACCTTTGATTTTCATAATTTGAGCATACAGGCGGTGCCCTATATCATAAAGGCTATATGTCTCAAACTTTTCCATTAAACATTCTAAAATATTTGACTGATTTATGATTTAATCGAAATTATATCTTCAAGCTCAATCCTCAGTAACTGTTAAACTCAAGATCACACTGAGATCTAGCCTTGATTTTGTGTGACAAAACGGACTGTGAGTACATTTGGTCATATAAATTTGAAATTTATGTATGACATTCTGTACTCACAGTACGTTTTGTCAAACAAAATCATTCTGTCGAAAAAAATCCGAAGAAATTAAGAAATTGTGTGACAAAATGTAAAACAGGTGTCTCAGCATGATAAAAATTTATGACAAAGTGTCTTGCCCTTAGCACACAGTGCTCAACATTTTCGTAATCGCTCAGATTAATGGATAACGTCAAAGTTGAGAATAGAAAAGGGTGTCCGCAGTCCAGTGAAATGTCAAGATCAAATATTTTAAGAAACTTTAATTTATGTTAAATTGTATGTTGATCGCGAAAATGAATTTATCAATCAGAATAGTTGTTAGGATTCAATCAAAATAATCGATTCTGGTCGGTTCAATTTTGATCAATGAAAATCTCGCTGTCGGTACCCTTGAATTTTCTTCATTTGAAAAACAGCAAAAATTTAATTGGCATTTCAAATAAAGCTAAAAGATGCGAGCAGGTTTGATTGCACTGGAGCCTGAAGAAGCTCTCAAAAATGAATTTGGCAACCATGTGCTGAAAATATCAAATTGCATTAATTTTCTTTGTAATCAATTTCTCATCATAGAAAAAATTATTGAAGGATGCTGACTGCGGACAGGCTAAGAATTCCTAGCCAAGAATGAAATCACGATTAATATTTAAATTAAAGACTTTTCAATGCAAAATATAAATGATAAGATTCAGAACATTTTCCTTAAGGGCCTCGGTGCATTTTGACAGATTTGCACTTTTTTTATTTTTTTTTGTCTTGATGGGAAACTTTTTGTCCCTTTTAAATTTTCGGATTAAAACATTTTCAAACACAAGTTGCTACATTTCAGCTTACTTCGTATTATCTGAATTTCTTCAGATTCATAATTTTTAGTTTTTTAATCGTCTTTTGAAAAAACACTCAAAAACGCGCATATGAAAGTTACGTGTCTAAATCACAGTTAAATTTATTTTTTATTAATTAGTAACTCTAAAATACGTTCCTGTCGACTGTTGAAATATAATTTATTTTTCATTCATACGATTGTTAAGTCAAAATTGAAAATTTTGAAAAAAGTCGAAAAAAACCGAAATTTTAAAACATCGGAAGAAATATTTTTTTCATGAGTTAAATGAAATAAATTTAAAACGGTCGACAAGTCAACTTACCAATTAGGCAAGTCTGGGTGAAATATTTTTTTTCAATTTTTGACTAAGAGGGCTGAACTTTATTTCGCGCAGACCGGATTTTCATTCAAAAAAGTATGATTCAGAGTATAAACAAGAGCGAGGAAACAAAACAAAAGCCCATTTGAATATAGAGAAAGAAGCCATTTCCAATATTTTTAGCTAAGGTTTCCAAAAAGATTAGTTTGAAAAATTTTGAACTATAAATAAGAAAAATTTTCAAAATATTTTTAATTATCTTTGACGAAAAATCACTCAACCATGTTATATGATTTTTCAAAGAGCATATAAAAAATATAAGGTCGTCTGGTCGAAAAGTTAAAGTAGCCATTTTGTAGAGTTTTTTTCGTTAATTTGAAACAAATATTGAACAAAATTTTTGAATGAAAAATAAGGCATTTTTTCTTAATGTTCGGAACTTTTATCGAAAATTTCTCATAATTTCTCGAATTCGAAAAGTTTAATTTGAACTCAAAAATTTTTTAAAAAGCCTTAATGCAAAAATTCGTTAGTTACAAAAGTTGCCTGGATCATGAAACATCACTTTGATGGTATATCCCTTATTGACACTTTTGTTAATATCCCGGCCCTACTAATTAAAAACACACTATGTTTCCTAATCAGGGCCGGGATATTAACAACAGTGTGAATAGGGGATATTGAGAAAAATATATTAATCCAGTGAAAAGTTTTTCATCAAGAGCCCATATCGGTATCTGTCAATGATTATTTTGTGAAAGATCAAATACAGTTTTTGTAATTTTAGCGGTTTACATTTTGAAGTTTTCTCCAACTTTCGCGATATACCAGACCACTTTTCCCTGACCTCGCAGTTTATTTTCTCCGAAATAATTAATATTGAAGACCTGGAAATATCAGGACCACCAGACCCTTTTTTTGACGCACTTATTCTCAAAATTGCCCAAGACATTCTTTCGGACAAAAAGTAACATTTTTTATCTCATTTTGATACAATTTAATTCGGCTACTAATCATTCTGTAACTCTGTTTGGGAAAATTTTTAATTAAACCTGATCTTCAGTGAAAATTGTGTTTGTGCGATTTCTTATTAAGATTGAAAATGTAAACCTTGAAAAAACTTTGCTTTCTTTTAAAAAAACGTTTATTGAGGAAATTGATATAAAAATGAGTACGGTGTAAACCACAGAAGTTTTAGCAATTGTTTTTGTAAAAAGTACGTCAGAATATACATCACGTGTCCACCAATTAATTTTCGGTCAAAATTGACCACTGAGGGTTGATTTTCTACATACACTTCTTTGTTCCACATTTTATGGCGCGTTTTTCAATTTTGTATGTTATTTACTAGTATGCTCAAGAAGTTTCAGACAATCCACCCGGTATTTTCATAAGTCAATTTCATGGGGACACGCTTAATGAACAGTATCGACACGGAATTAGCGGGCTAGGTGTAAGAGCAGAAGTGTTACAGAAATCGATGCAGATTTTGAGCCCGCAGTAGTTGTTGTAATTGGAGCATCAGTGGCTGTATCTGAAATAAACGTTATAATGTGAAATAAATGGAACTTTTTAGACAATTAATTCAAAAATAAAAAGGCACTTCTTCAATGTGTCTAATTTATTTTTTCGAAACAAAAGTAGGTTTCAAAAAATAAGATTTTGCAGCAAATTTTTTTTGATTTGGATCGGCGGACCCGCCGAAAAAATTGGATCGCATCGGATCCATTTTTCCGAACCAATCCGATCCAATTGTGCCGACCTCTGCCTCAAAGTTTGTTGATTTTTTGATTTTAGGGTGAAAAATTTTTCTTGTAAATTTGTTTTCATCAAATTTCTCTTAAAATTACTTATTCATTATGGATGGGCTTTAATCAGTGGTTTTAAAATATATTGTTCTGAAAATAAACCGAAACGTTAAAAAACGAGAGCATACGCAACCAGAAAAGGTTATAAGAATGCATTCAAGACATCTCGCGAAACATCTGGTCTGTCAAAAATACATGCAAAAAAACTCAAAAACGAGTCTCAATCATGTTTTGTCCATTTAAGGTGTCATAATATTATTCCAACTTACCACCACATTCGTTGCTTCGGCGATGTCTTCCAACCGGCTCGAGGAAAAGACATCTTGTACATTTCTCCGTCTCAGCATCCACGGTCCAAGGTGTTTCACATACGCATTGTGCCAGATTTTTTCCCGACTCCTCAAATATCTTACAAATTTCATTTTCTTCACATTCTCCAAGGTCTTCACATGTTGTCGGATGAGAAGTCGTCATTATTTTACTGGTTGTGGTTGTTTGCAAACTCGAAGTTGTAGTTTTTATTGTGGATGCTTCAATTTCAGTTTTTGAAACAAGCGTTGTTGCAGATTCACGCGGGGTTGACGTATTATTTGTGAATGTATTATTATCAACTATTGTTGATGTCGAAAATTGACTTGTTGTGAAATTTTGGTTATTTGTTTCTGAAATTCTAGTTGTTGGATTGAAATTTGGTGTCAATTCACTCAAAGTTGACGTTTCGTTTGTAATTGTTTCATTATTTGTTATGGTTGTTTTGAAAAGTTGAAATGTGGTTGTGTTTGTTGTTAAATTTTCGTCAGTTGATGTTGGTGGTAGACCAGTCAGAAAAGGTGACGAAAAATTGATATTTGAATCTGTGGGAAATGGAAAAGTGGAGTTGAAGAAGTTGAATATGGTTGAAGACGCCTGATTTTCGGTGCTGTTTGTTGGTACTGATTCGGTTGTTGTATCAGTAGAAAAGGTTGTTGATTCATTTTGAACTGGAAATGTCAAACTAGAATTCGTTAAAACCGTCGTGAATGACGAAAATGTCGTTGTAGAATTTTGGTTGTTTGATTCTTGAATTTCTGATGTTGATTTTTGGTTTGTTGTTGTTGGTGATGAAGTTGGGGAAGAGTTAAGATTTGGTCCTGCAGGAAATGTCGAAGAGATTTTTTGATTATCAGTAGTTGATAGAGCCGGTTTTTCTGTGTTGTTGGTTTTTGGTGGTTCTGTTGTTGTAAAAAGTGACGTTGTTGAATTGGAAAATGTTGTTGATTCAGTTGGTACGGGAAATGTCAAACTAAAATTAGTTCCTAGAGTTGTTAAAGAAGAAAATGTTGTCGACGAATTATTATTATGAGATTCTTGAATTTCCGATGTTGATATTTGGTTTGTTGTTGTTGGTGAAGTTGAGGAAGAATTGAGAATTGATTCTGCTGGAAATGTCGAAGTGATTCCAGGTTGAGTCGTGCTTGTTTGAGCAGGATTTTCTGTGCTGTTGGTTATTGCTGATTCTGTTGTGTTTGAAAATGTAGTTGTAACATTTTCATTGTTTGTTATGTGAATAACGTTAGTTGTCGTAGAATTCTCGTTGTTTGATTCTTGAGTTTCGGTTGTTGATTTGAGGCTTGTTGTTTCGGGGGGAGTCGTCAAAGAATTTTGATTTGATGCTGCAGGAATTGTTGTAGTTGTTGCAGGTAATGTATTCAAAGTGCTATTTGAAAGTTGTATCATTGTTGAATTATATTTTCTGGTTGAAATAGGCTGTGTTTCAGTAGATTGCATTGTTACTTTTCTTGTAGTTGTTGTCTGTAAAAGAGTTGTCGTGGAACTTATTTTTGTTTCATTCGGGACTGATGTAACAACAGGAAAAGTGTGTGATACAATTTGATCAGAACTGTCCGATGCGGTCATATTTGTTGCAAAAGAGTTTGTTGTTTTGTTCGAAAATGTATTTGTATTGGATGTTAAATGTATAATAGTTATATTTGTAGTACTTGATGAAGCAACGTTAACGGGAAAAGTTGTGGAAAACATTGTTGTGGTGGTTGTTTTTGTTGTTGTTGCTATAGTTGTTGTTGTGGTACTGGTAGCCCGTTGATTTTTAGTTGTTGAACTAATTATTGTTGTAGTTGGTTCAGAAGTTGTTGTACTGTTTTTAGTTGTTGTTGCGATAGATGTGATATTTGCTGAAGTTTCTTGAACTGGAAAAGTTGTTGGGGCCGCTGTAGATATGGTTGTTGGCGTAGTAGTTTTTGTACTCGTGGTACTCTCTGTGCTGATTTCGACCGTTGTTGTTGTCAAAATTGTTTTTGTAGTTGGAATATTAGTTGTTGCGTTTTTTGTGGTTGTTTTTGTTGGGGTAGAAGTGGTACTTGCCAAAGTTTCTTGAACAGGAAAAGTTGTTGGGCTTGCGGAAAAAATGGTTGTTGTGGTGGTAGTTTTTGTACTGGTAGAACTTGCTAGAGTATTGTCGACCGTTAAAGTTGTTGTTGTTGGCATAGTGGTGGTTGTACTTCCCGCAGTTGTTGTTGTGGTCGATGTGATATTTGATGATGTTTCTAAAACAGGAAAAGTTGTCGGCGTTGTTAGATTTGAAGTTGTGGAATTTTGAATGGTTGTCGTGGTAGTACTTGTTGTTTGTGTTGAAGTTGTTGTTTTCGTTGTTACAATTGCTGTTGTAGTTGTCGTTGCACTAACCGAAGATCCTTGAACTGGAAAAGTAAAAGTAACACCTATATTACTTGTTGATGCAGTGTTTGATGGGTAGTTGTTGTGCGGAGATACCGTGGTGTTGGACTTGTTATGGTTGTGATGTTGTCGTTGTTTCTTGTGTTAATTGATGTTGTAGTGTCGCCGTTTGCTTTTAATGATCCTTTGAACCGTGAATAGTAACGATGATATGTTTGTTGAATTTGTAGCTGTGGTTGTAGTTGTGGTCGTGTTGTGGGTTGTAGTTTGTGGGGTTGTATGTAGTTAATGATGTTTGTTGGTGATTGTGGTGGTGTGGTAGCTGTGGCTTGGGTTATTGTTTCAGTTGTTGCTTGTGGTGAGTCTGTGGTTGTAGTTATGTTTTAGTTGTTGTGTGGTGTCTATTGTGCGGTGTTATGTTGGTGTTCGCGTTTGTAGTAGTTGTTGTAGTCGTGGATCTTGTGTGATATAACTTGGCTCACTTGATCAAGAATGGTCATTAAGACGAAATCACCGGGCTAGTTGTTGATCAAAAATTCGTGAGAAACTGTCGAGAGCTGGGATGAAACAACTTGGAACTAAAGCTGATACTCAGCGATCAGCACAAGAACTGAATCCAAACTGAAGAGAAACATGCTTGGACACGCTGAAATAGTTGTTGTTTATTAGGGTTGTGTGTCACGTGTTGTAGTGGGTTGTTGTAGTTGTATGTGTGGTATTGTGGTGTTTCGTATGTTGGTGTGGTAGTGTTTAGTGTGCAGTTGTATGGTTGTTGTGGTGTAGTTGTTGTGGTGATAGGTTGGTGTTGTTGTTGTAGTTGGTTTGTAGTTGAGTTGTTGTGTGTAGAAGTTCGTTTGGTTGTGGTTGTGTATGTTGTAGTGTGTGGTGTGGTTGGAGTCGTGTTGTTGTGTAGTGTGCGTAGTGGTTGCTGTAGTTGGTCGTTAGTGTGGTATTTTGGTGTGGTAATGGTGTGGTGTATGTGTGGCGTTGGTTGGTTGTGTGAGTAGTTGTGTAGTTGGTAGTGTGTAGGTGGTGTTGTTTGAAGGTAGTGGTGGTTGTTGTGTGTAGTCAGTTGTAGTGGTGGTAGTTGTGTGGTAGTGTGTAGTGGTTGTTGGTGGTAGTCGTGGTGTTGTGATTGGTTGTGTAGTCTTGCTTGTAGTTGGTCGTTGGCGTAGTTGTTGTGGTGTGTTGATCAGTCTTCCTGGTGGTTTTGTCGGTAGTGGTAGGTGTAGGTTGTGTGGTGAGGGTGGTGTTGGTAGGTGTATGGTTGTAGTAGTTAGTGTGTTGTTGTGTGGGTGGTAGCTGTAGTTTGTTGTATGCAGGCTATGTGTGTTCGTTGTAGTTGTTGAGTGTGTGGTGAGTTGTTCGGGTAGTTGTCTGTGGTGTTGTGTTGTAGCGGTTGCTTGAGAGTGGTGCGTAGTTGTAGTGTGTAGTGTGTTGTGGTAATTTCGTAGTGTTGTTTGGTGATAGTTGTTGTGTTAGTGTTTGGGTTTAGGGTGTGTGGTATTGTATGTAGTGGTTGTGTGGGTTGGTTGGAGTTGATGTGTGGTGTGTGTGTGAGTGTAGTTGTGTGCTACGTAGTTGTTGTAGGGTAGTGATGTGTGTGTTGTTGTGTAGTGTTTGTTGTTGGTGTTGTTTGGTGGTTTTGTTGTGGTGGTGGTAGTTGGTGTCCGGTAGCGGTTTGTGTGTGAGTAGTTGATGTTGTGTATTGTGTTGTGGTAGTTGTTGGTAGGGTGGGTAGTGTTGTGTGGTGTTGTTGTGGTGAGTGTTGTGTAGTTGAGTTGTGGTTGTGTGTAGTTAAGTGGTGTGTAGTTGTGTTGTTGGTGTGTTGATAATGAATTTGTATGTGTTGGTTGGGATTGGATGTTTGTGTGTGGTGAGTATTGTTGTGGTAGTATGTGGTGCTGTTGTGTATGTTTGGTTGTAGTGAAGTGTGTAGTGTGTAGGTGGTTGGGTGGTGGTGGGTAGTTGTATAGGTTGTAGGTAGTGTTATGGGTATTGTAAGTGGTTGGTGTGGATAGTTGTGTGGTTGTTGTGATGGTTGTAGTCTTGTGTTGTCGGCTGGTGGTAGGGGTGTAGTGGTGGTGTGGTGTGTTGTGTTGAAAGTTAGTTGTTGTAAGGTGGTTGTGGGTTTTGTTGGTAGTTGGTGGTGTTGTTGTGGTTGTGGTGGTATTGTAGGTTGTGTGTGTGTTGTAGTAAGTTGTGGTTGTATGTGGTGTGTTAGTAGTTGTTGATAGTGGTGTGTGTGGTGGTTGGTTGTGGTTGTGATATGTTGTTGTAGGGGGTTTGTAGTTGGTGAGTTGTTGTTGTGTAGATTGTTGTATGTAGTGTGGTGTGTAGATTTTGTAGTAGTTGCTGTAGTGGGTGTGGTGTGAAGTTGTTGTGGTGGTTAGTGTTGTGTGGTGTTGTGTGAGTGGTGTTTGGTGAAGTGGTTGTTGTAGTGATTGTTGTGAGTTGTTGTTGGTGTAGTTGTTGTTGTGTAGTGTGTGTGGGTTGTTGTAGCTTAGTGGTTGTTGTGTCGGTTGTTGGTGAGTAGTTGTTGTGAAGGGTTTGTTGTGGTGGGCTAGTTGTTTAGGGTTGTTGTAGTGGTTGTTGTGGTGGTGTGTTGGTAATTGTTGTAGCTGTTGGGTTTATTGTGATGATCCAGATAAGTTTAGTTAGTGTGGCACATGGTAGGTCNTTATTGTTTTAGTTGTTGTTGTGGTTGTTATTGTGCCGGTTGTTTTGGTGGTTGTCGTCGTTGTAGTAGTTGTTGTAGTCGTTGGATTTATCTGTGATATAACTTGGCTCACTTGATCAAGAATGTCATTAAACGAAATCACCGGGCTAGTTGTTGATGATAAATTCGGAGAAACTGTCGAGCTGGATTGAACAACTGGAACTAAAGCTGATAACTCAGCGATCAGACAAGAAACTGAACAAACTGAAGCAGAACAGCTTGTTGGACACGCTGAAATAGTTGTTGTGGTTGTTGTAGTTGAAGTGGTTGTTGTTGTAGTTGTTGTTGTATTAGTTGCTGTAGTGGTTGTTGTGGTGGTAGTTGTTGTGATGGTAGTTGTTGTGGTAGTTTTTGTAGCGGTAGTTGTGGTGGTAGTAGTTGTGGTGGCAGTTGTAGTAGTGGTTGTTGTTGTAGTAGTGGCTGTTGTGGTGGTAGTTGTTGTGGTGGCAGTGGTAGTGGTAGTGGTGGTTGTAGTTGTAGTAGTGGTTGTAGTGGTAGTAGTAGTGGTGGTAGTTGTTGAAGTAGTGGTGGTAGTTGAAGTAGTGGTGGTGGTAGTAGTAGTAGTGGTAATGGTAGTGGTAGTCGTGGTTGTTGCTGTAGTTGTTGTGGTAGTGGTTGTGGTGGTGATAGTTGTAGTAGTAGTCGTTGTTGTAGTAGGTGTTGCAGTAGTTGTTGTGGTGGTAGTTGTTGTAGTAGTTGGAGTGGTGGTTGTTGTTGTAGTAGTTGCTGCAGCGGTTGTCGTGGTGGTAGTTGATGTTGTGGTAGTTGTTGTGGTAGTTGAAGTGGTAGTTGTTGTGGAAGAAGTTGTGGTAAGGGTTGTTGTGGTGAAAGCTGTTGTGGTAGTTGTTGTAGGGGTGGTAGTAGAAGTAGTGGTGGTAGTTGTGGTGGTAGTTGTGGTGGTAGTTGGAGTGGAAGTAGTTGTTGTAAGAGTTGCTGCAGCGGTAGTTGTGGTAGAAGTTGATGTAGTGGTAGTTGTGGTAATAGTTGATGTAGTGATAGTTGTAGTAGTAGTTGTTGTGGTAGTAGTTGTAGTAGCGGTTGTTGTAGTGGTAGTGGTTGTGGTAGTTGAAGTCGTGGTGGTAGTTGTGGTGGTAGTTGTAGTGGTGGTTGTTGTGGAAGTAGTTGTTGTAAGGGTTGTTGTGGTAGTTGTTGTAGGGGTGGTGGTAGTTGTAGTGGTGGTTGTTGTGATAGTTGTTGTAGTGGTTGTTGTGGTGATAGTTGTAGTGGTGGTTGTTGTTGTTGTCGTGGTTGTTGTAGTGGTGGTGGTAGTTGTGGTGGTGGTTGTGGTGGTGGTTGTTGTTGAAGTAGTTGTTGTAAGGGTTGTTGTGGTGGTAGTTGTTGTAGTAGTTGTTGTAGTGGTTGTTGTGGTGGTAGTTGTTGTGGTTCTTGTTGTGGTTGTTGTTGTGGTGGTTGTTGTTGTAGTAGTTGTTGTAGTGGTTGTTGTTGTAGTAGTTGCTGTAGTGGTTGTTGTGGTGGTAGTTGTTGTGGTGGTGGTAGTTATAGTGGTTGTTGTAGTGGTGGTTGTTGTAGTTGTTGTTGTAGTTGTTGCTGTTGTGGTGGTGGTAGTTGTTGTGGTGGTGGTAGTTGTAGTGGTGGTTGTTGTAGTTGTTGTTGTAGTAGTTGCTGTAGTGGTTGTTGTGGTGAAAGTTGTTTTGGTGGTAGTTGTTGTGGTGGTAGTTGTTGTAGTGGTTGTTGTGGTTGAAGTGGTGGTTGTTGTAGTAATTGTTGTAGTTGTTGTTGTAGTAGTTGCTGTAGTTGTGGTAGTTGTAGTGGTGGTTGTTGTTGTAGCTGTAGTGGTTGTTCTTGTGATCGTTGTTGTGGTAGTTGTTGTTGTTATAAGATTTGATACCTGATTAACGAGTGACTGAATTAAAGCCAGATCACTCTGGCTGGTACTTGCACTGACTTGAGATAATAATTGCGCTAAAAGGTTTGAAATGATATCATTCGTACTTAATGTTGTCGTTTGAGCAGTCGAGGAATTTTGCGATTCTGATCCCGGACAAAAAGACAGCAGAATAATTATTATAAAATTTGGCGTTCTCATTTTTTATTT
>SCLH01001231.1:251922-262159 GCA_004367855.1 Oikopleura vanhoeffeni
AAAGGCAAATGTGTATCGATATTTTTCATCAATAGTATTTCTTTCAGATTCAGCATAAAATTCTGCTCCAGAATGACATCTCACAATTTTTGCAGATTCCTAGGACTCTTTTGTTGGGTAGCTGATTTTTTGCGCGTTTACCCTAGTGATATCTCGCGTAAATACAAAAAAGGTCGTTACGAAAATATTCGAATTTTAGGTAAATTATGGCAAATTTATTAACGTTCGAAAATCCAGTTTTCGCAAGCTACGCGAAATGTGCGACAATTCTATCTTTATACTTGATGTCGAAAGGTTTTCCGATTACAACATTTTTCAGAGTCAAGGATAGGGTGACCGAATATTCTGAACAAATAAACAGATTTTTACGACAAAATTTTTCATCTCAATGTGAAAAATCATTACATGCTGCCAAAACATTCGGAGAGGTAAAGTACAGTATTATTAAGTTTTTATTCGCATACCTACATTGGTCTGTTTCCAAATTTAATAAATTTGTTAAAAATGTTCTAGAGCACTTTGACAAAATTTTTGGCCACTCTATGTTAGCATGACATCGTCTCAAACCTAGAGGACGAGAAAATTTTTAATCAGATGAAAAGCTCTACCAAAAATAAGGTATATACTATAGTATTTTTTAGAATTTTTCAAATTTTGGCACAACTCTTAAAAACAGTGAAAAAATTAAATTGGTGTGATAAACTATTCAGAAAGTAATCGTATTTGATAACGAAAACGTCGAAAGGATTCGAAGAGCACATTTGAATGACATGGAAAATATACCAGGAAAATTTAATGAAAATATCAAATGACCCATTATCTCAACCAGGGGTCGGCACATTAGAAAAAAATTTTGGATAGGATCAGATCGGTGGACTCGTCAAAAAATGGAGCGGATCGATAAGGTTCCCAAAAAAATTGGATCGGGTCGGTAGCCCTCTCAGAAAATTTGGACCAGATCGATTTTTCCGATCCGATCCAACCGATCCAATCTTCTCGACAACTGATCTCAACACTGTTAAGTCAACAGTGATATAGTGATGCACGACAAAAAAATTAAATTCACTGGGTAATTTTTCCTGAATAGAAAAAAAAATCTTAAATTTATTTTTATCATTTTCACTTAAAATATCAATAAGTTTACGTGGAAGGCGGTTTTTGTCAATTAATATGCTTTTGAGATAAGTTGGAAGTAATTTATTTGAAACACGGTACATTTAGAACCCAGCATAAAAATGAACCATTTGTTTCGCGAAAAACTTCCTTCGAAATTACTAAAAAATATTTTTATGAAATATATTGTGCAAAAGTAAACGAAAGTGAGAAAAATTTCAAAACGTGGTTCAAATCGGCATGACTCGATAAGTCGTTACCGAAAGTCAAAATTTAAACAGTTTTACACCCTCTCATGACTTTGGAAAGTTAGTTCTGTTATATTTAAGATGTATGTTCAAAATAAATACCTTCAATTCCACGGAAAATAAGATTTAAATCAAGAGCAAAAACAATTTTCACAATTTTCGAGCGATTTTCACTGAAAATATACTCAAATAGTCGGAAAATGACAAGGTCCTGCTATTTCCAGTTGGGTTAATGTGATTTTTCAAATGTCACCTAAATAGTACAAGAAGCATATCCCTTTATTGCTCTCACCAAAAGATTTGGTCCCTCAAAAACACGGGGGGGGGTTGAGAAAACGTCGCGTCATTTGAAAACGAGTCATCCAATTCAGTTCTCAGATAGCTCAAACTGAGCATAATTATTCGGACTAATTATTACTTTGTATTATTCACTAGATATTTGTGCACAGTTTAAGCTATCTAAGAACCTTATCGGCTAAGTCGTTTTTGAAAACCCCGTTGTTTTCTCACCCCCGTGTTTTTGAGCGAACAAATCTTTGGGAGAGGGCAATAAAGGGATATGTCCGAAAAAGTTGCCAGTAATTATATTCCGCATTTTCACCATTCGATATTAGGCCAAAATCAACTAATTAGCGTTGACCTAAAAACTATCGACTTGGAATTTGTTTTGCATAATTTAATACTGAAAAAAGAAAAAAAAATCGTTATATTTTGATCAAGTGACGATCAGAAAAATTTTTCATACTTTTTTTATATATTATTATCTCCAAAAAAGTTTCGAAAGAATCCACCCATTATTTTTCTAAGTCAATATAACTGGTGGAAAAGCTAGTTATTTTTTTCTAAATTTAAAGTGTTTCTTTTTCTTGGCCTCATTTATGTCCTGACGAATCCTGAGGCAAAGATTGCAGTCTATCATTATTATGGTTACACTTTGGCCCGAATTCTTCATTCTATTGTTTATATGTTCAAAGTGCCACAACCTGGAAGAGTTATTTGCATGTTATCTGGACTTGTATTTAAAGGAAAAATATTTGAAAAACAGTATAATTTATTTAATTTCAATGGTAAACACGTTGACCAAAATATTATTTATGTATCTCTCCAGCGATTAATGTGTACCTAATATATCTTTAGTTGCTAATACGGTCATCAGAAAGTTGACCTCACAATCGAAAAAATGCGAAAAAAATTTGTTGATGATTGGGTTCTTAATACACTTGAAGCATTTTTAATGCTTTTGAGGCCTTTATTAAATCAGAGTCGTCAACTCCCTTAAACGGTACATATGATCACCGTTAGACCACGACCAATCGTCTTTTTTCACCATTATAAGTCATGGAAAAAAAACGCCCGTCATTCCAGGAAGCGAGAACCCGGCCGCGAGAATTGCGAAAAGTTAACAAACTCGCCCGTCAATGTAAAAGTGGTATCAAACAGCGCGCGAAACTGAATTTGTGAGCGTTATATAATGTTTTTAATACAATTTTAATTTGAAAATATTATTCCTGATTTCGTGAGATTTTGACAATTATATTAGTCCCAAATTTTTGATAGATACTTATTTTGAAATTTTTTGAAATAATGAAATAATTTAATTTTTTTTACAATTTATTCATACAATATAGTAGACAAATAAAGAAAATAACAGATAAAATAAGTAGAAATAAATCAGAAGAAATTAATTAAAATTCTGAGTCAGAATCACTGTCAGAATCNAATTTAAAGTGTTTCTTTTTCTTGGCCTCATTTATGTCCTGACGAATCCTGAGGCAAAGATTGCAGTCTATCATTATTATGGTTACACTTTGGCCCGAATTCTTCATTCTATTGTTTATATGTGCAAAGTGCCACAACCTGGAAGAGTTATTTGCATGTTATCTGGACTTGTATTTAAAGGAAAAATATTTGAAAAACAGTATAATTTATTTAATTTCAATGGTAAACACGTTGACCAAAATATTATTTATGTATCTCTCCAGCGATTAATGTGTACCTAATATATCTTAAGTTGCTAATACGGTCATCAGAAAGTTGACCTCACAATCAAAAAAATGCGAAAAAAATTTGTTGATGATTGGGTTCTTTTTTGAATTTCTAAATGTGTTTTTTTTTCAAAATTTATAAAAAATCTCAATCATCTATTTTCTGCAGTTCTTCTTGAAATTATAAGACCTTCGAGATTTGGCGTGACAGTAACAAATGCCATACAGTCATTTGACGGTGCATTTCTCTTGTATATGCACATTAGTAAAATGCTTGCTTTATATACGCAGTTTGCGCGATATAGGTAAAATATCCCATTTTCTTTGAAATAAAAAATCAAAGAGTTTTCTTTGCCACCTTTGTGATGTATAAAAGTTGAGGTTTTTCACTTGTTCCTTCACAAGAATTTATCCGGGATAAATTCGGAACAACGCGATTTAGATTCATATTTATTTAATGATAGTTATTAATTTTTTAATGAGTTTATATCCCTTTATCACCTTTTGCATGATCTGAGAGATGTGGGCTGAAAAGAAGAGAAAGCGGCTTCATGAGTGGCTAGAAGGGGTCTTAGGAGTGTTAGGATTGGCTCCCTCAACCCACATCTCTTAGATCATGCAAAAGGTGATAAAGGGATATGCAATTTAAAAGTGTGCGAAAAGTGGGTAAATAGCATACAAATTGACTTCAATTAGGCGGAAATGAGTTTGATGTCAGCTCACTTTTTTGTTTTACTCAAGCTGTTATATGCTTCTCAGCTGAAAGTGTATTTCCCGCCGCGCAACTTTATTTGCTTTTCGCGGCATTACTCGCGGGCTGCCGAAATGACGTGCGTTTTGCCTTGCACCGATTTAAGATGATAGGAAGTTTTACCTTTTCCCCAGCCAATGTGCCTGTCAGACGTACAAAGGATGTTCAGTGGACACCGTCCACACCATGTATATTACGGCTTTTGGAATAACTCACAGATTCGAATCCGATTTTGTTTCATTTTTTCAAAAACTTACGATTAATTTGGGAGGTTTTTCGAAAAGAAAGGATTCTGATCAATTTATTACTAGATCATTTTCTGAATATGTGTTGTTTTCAGCTATTTAAGGGGGTGATGGCAGTGATTTTTGAGATTTTAAAGGCTCCGTACGGCTAAACCAATACAAATGAAACATTAATGAGGAAAACAAATGATAGATCTATTCTAAATCTCGAGATTCCACTTGACAATTCAGTACCAAACCGACTAACCACTTGGTGAAACACGCGTTCCTTGGCCTATTTCAATGAAACAAAGGACCTAAACCTTATATCGGAAAACTTTGAGATTTTGAGAACATCTGGGAAATTGTCTGAATTTCAATGTCAAGGAATTATTGGTTTCGATTTGTGCATCAGAAGCCAGGAATTGGGTCGAATGTGACGAAAAACGGCCACCACCCCTCAAGAACCCTCTGAAGAATTTAAGGGGGTAGCATCGACTCGGCAGACTTGAGTCAATTTAACTTACGAAATTAATAAGCTGTTTTACTTTTTTGTGCTTATTATCGTTAGCTGAACCAGAATAAATGTGCAGCTACTTGTAAAAATATTTTTTGTATATTTTAGGAAAGATTTGAGTCCGAAATTTAATTTTTGAATTCGCAAAATTTTCAAAAAAAATCAAAGCATTATGAAAATTTTTTTTGTCCAAAATTTTTTTTTCTGAAATCTGTGAATAAAATCAATAGTCACTTTAATTTTATTCATGCATGTCTACATATTTTCTAACAGCCGATTGAAAAATCATAAAATTTTTATTTTTCATCTTCTGTGAAATTTTATGGAAATATTATGAAAATTTCCCACAAATCATGTCCAAAATTTTAAATTTGTGGTTTTACGAATTCTCAATAAAAAATCAGGTAAAATCACTTATTTGTTTTTTTTTGTATCTGTTAAATATCCGTTAGTCAACTAATGAGTTGGTCGCGCGATTTCATTTCTAAACTATCGATGAAGTTTTTAACACTCGGCTGTACACTCGATAAGTGCCATTTCACACTAAATTTGTAGAAATTTTATGCTAGTAAAAAATTTCAAACAAAATTGTGGGTGTAAAAGGCACCATTTCTTCAGATAGTAAGAACATTTTTTAATATCAAAACACAATTGAAGGTCAATTTTCATCTAAAAAAAGTTGTTTTTCTTTACTTTTTGCCATTTTTGACCATTTTTCCTGGAAGAAAACTTTCATATCAAGGAAATTTTTTAATACGCAACATAGAAACTGGAATTTTTAGCGCATAACACTTGACAATTTCTGAAGTTTATTAAAATCCTCTTCAAAAAGATTCTATGGTCGGATTAAGTTGGAAATGGAGTTCCAATGAAAAGTGGTTTTTGATATTTTTACAGATAGTTAGTTATGTTAAGAAATTAAAAATATAAACGTTTGCAAGAATGGACACTTTTATTGAAGATGAAAATTAAAATTAATTTTCACATTTTTTTCTTTCATACTCTCATATTCACACTTTTGTTAATATCCCGGCCCTGATTAGAAAACGTAGTGTGTTTTTAAGTAATATGGCCGGGATCTTAACAAAAGTGTGAATAAAGGATATCGCTCTGTAAAAATGTACCAATCTGCCGGATCGATGCCAACCCCTTAACCAAATCAGTTTTTTTCAAAGCCCGAAGTATAGAGGGTGTAAACAGAAGAATATCGAAGATGATGCTCAAGTTTTTAAAACTCGTTTTTCATCTTTTGGAAAATTTTTAACGGTTTAATGCGTCCGGAAATGCGTCATTGATGAGCATCGGTTATTAAGTTGATCTTATAGTTCGAAGTCATAAAACTTTTACTAAATCGTTTTTATGATGTTTAATGTCCCTCATTTTTATAATATATTTTCGGTTTAAATTGAAGGTAATGACATCTTGCATCCATCAATGTACATTTTCCATTATGATGAGATTTCACGTGAATTTCAGCTTTTTCGCATGACGGATCTTTTATGTATGGTCACTATTTAAAGTTTATCTCATCGAACACCGAAAATAGACAACCTACGGGTGAGTGATCATGTGTGTTTTAAAATAAAAATCGAAATTATTAAGACGCCTGAATGTGGGTTGGTAGTAATTGAACTGTTTTCTTATGGAGACAAATATCATTTTCCTAACATACCGGTAAGAATACAGTTTTTAATGGACTCATGCATCTCTTTTCAACATAAAGGTATCGGATTAACAGTATATCATATACTCGATACTAGTATATTCAATCGCATATTGTTTTGAAATAAATAAAAAACTAAGTTGCATTAACTGCTTTTTTTCAATTTCCGGTTTCTTCGGCATCGCTGATTTTCGCATTCGCCGCTGAATGTTTAATATATCTCACGCAAAAGTTTTTAAAGCCTTTTTCAAGCAGAACAATTTTATCAAGTTCCAAAACGGCCAAAAATTGAGAAAATTATTGCTTTACCCTTGTGAGCACAGTGCTACAATTGTGGCTCAAGCATACTTAAAATCATCTAAAAAAGGCAAAAAACGGGATCGTAGAATCTTTTTTATCAAACACATTATAAAGAATTTTGATTCGGTTCCAAAAACATAATTCTTTTTTTTTCGAATGTTTGGTTTTAGTATCATGGGGAGTTGATTTATTAGAATTTTTAGCCTATGTTTCACTTCCGGAATTTTTTTTTTCGGAACTAGACAAAAAATACAAATGAGAGATCAGCCAGTTTTAAGGAAATTTCTAAATTTTCAACGTCAAGTATCCCATGAAAAAATGAAATGATTATAAAAGTGGATTTAAGCGATCAAAATTGTCCACAGTTGTACTTCATTACCATATTTACTTGGAAATAATATACAAAACTGTAATAATCTGCTTTCATTGGATAAATTTTTTTTTTATCAAAAATCATGATCTTTCCATCAAAATTTTTTACTTATTTATTAATTACTTGAGATATGAGATAAAAATCAAAGCGGACAGAACTTTCATGTAGGCCAGATACTTGTGCATCGTTTTCGACAAAAATACAACTTGTCAAGAAAACTGTGACCGTGTATTACGTGATATGGTATACCTTGCTTTGCTCACTATATTTTATAGAACAAAAAATTAAAATTCTAGAATAAAAAATGTTGGATGCAAAAATATCACCTTTCTACTTCCTTATGCAGATAAAATTGAACGTCCAACTGCCTCAAACTTTCTGTATACAACATTCAAAGAAGAGCCACAATTGTGGCTCTGGTGTTTTGGCGGAACTTTTTTTATCTGCTCACAAGGGTCTCACGAGAGTCTCTAAGGCTATTATCTAGGCTTTAGGTCTGATTTAGACTTTTAATACATTGAAAGAATCCGTTTAAAAAAAGTTTTCAAAATACGATTGTGAAAAATTGAGAATAAATCTACTTTAAAATGAATTTCTTTATCGAAGTTTAAAGATTTTGAAAACTGAATAAGCGAAAAACCGGAAGTCAAACAAATTTTTCGAGTTCATTCGATATCAGAGGAAAACTTTTATTCGGAAGATTTGTTTCAAGGGCGGAAACAACTGTTTTAACAACTTGGGCAAAGTATGAACATTTTTACTTTTTAAATTTTTTGTCAGTATCGATTCTCGTACAAATTGGATGGACAATTATTTAGAAAGAAGACATACTTGTAGATCATTTTCAAAGACTGTGCTTTTAGAATTTTTATTAAATAAAAGTTTATTAATTAATTGAACATTTTTATTGTGTATTTATTTTACTTGTTTCGAATTATCTAATTCATTGTCAAGAGTACTAAAATAAGTTTTACAAGTTTATAAGATCACAGAAACATTTTAATCTAGAAAAAAGTTTCAGCAAAAATAAGTAAAATTAGAAATTTCTAAAAAGGCACTTAGGTCTTATAGCCCATATAATTTTAGAGAAAATACAAGAAATTTTGACTTCTAGAGGTTGGAAGTTATCGAAAGGGTTAGACAAAATGTTTGGGCGGTTTTACGAATTGAGTTAAAAAATCAAAGCTGACATTGCATGTGAGGCAATTTTTAATCAATTGAATGTCTTATTATTACTTTTTCAAAAACTAAGCGAATAACTCTTAAAAGGCTTTCTCCTCCGTGAGTTTCAAGGATAGGAAAAATAAATTGAATTTTAATAATCCTAAAGTTGTTTTATGAGTCTAAAGTATAACCCCGCTCTTTCCTATATTAAAAAGTCATTTATTTGAAATCTAGATGTCTAATTGGAAAGTTAATAAGAGCTTATCGCTAGAACCACAGTAGTAGGAAAATGTGGTATTATCACAATTCAATATTGACTAAATTCTACTTTAAGAGGGTTAAACCGGAATTCATGAGTCATCAAAATACCGCCAAATTTTTTTTGACAACATTTCATTCTTTATCATTCCCTGTTGTATTATATAATTAATTTAACACAATTTTCAGTCAACTTCTGGTCAAACCGGAAGTCATTTTTCATCGAAAATACCGCCAAAATGTTTTTGACAAAATTTTACTCTCAAACAATCATCATATATCGAAATACCGCCATTTTTTTACAAAATTTCACCCTCAAATATTCGGTATATTATATACCCTCTTGTGATATATAATTCATTTAACACACTGTTCACTCGACTTCGGGTTAAACCGGAAGTCATGATTCATCGAAAATACCGCCAAATTTTTTTTGACAAAATTGCATTATCAAATATACCCTCTTGTATTCTATAATGAAATAAACACACTTTTCACCCGACTTCCGGTTAAACCGGAAGTCATCATATATCAAAAATATGACCAGATTATTTTTTGACGAAATTTAACCCTCAAATATACTTTTTTTGTATTATATAGAAAATTAAACACAATTTTTACTCGAGTTCCGGTTAAACCGGAAGTCATGATTCATCGAAAATACCGCTTAATTTTTCTGGACTAAATTTTACTCTTAAATATACAGTCAAACTTCTGAAGAGTGTTTATATTTATGATTATGCAAAAAGGGGATAGGGATAGAGAAGGGATAAAAAGGAGGATAGGGATAGAACGGGGTAGGGACGGAAAAAGGGATAAAAACGGGATAAAAAGGGGGTTGGGGATAAAACGGGATAAAAGGGGGATGAGACTTTCCATCCCTATCCCTCTATGGCGCTGGATTTTCCATCCCTATCCCTAACCCCCTCGGTTTATCCCTTCTATCCCTATCCCTTTTGAAAGCCTGATCTCTACAGCGCGAGTTTGAATCCCAATGATGTTGTCTAAGTAATAAGCTTGGTGTTTGCTTGAGTGATTACACACCGATCAAATTTAGCGGCCCCAATATCAAGCACCATTGCCTATAATCATACTCAAGACAATCAGTAAGACAACATTAGTGAGATTCGAACACGCGCTATAGAGATAGTAAACGTTTTTGAGATGGAGTTCCGTTTGTGAAATGATATTTGAAGCCTTTCAAACTAGAATTATCTATCGAAAAAAATCGAAAATATGCTTGGAAATTGTACTCAATTATTATTTAAGTTTCAAGGGTTATGTTTTCGAAATAATTGTTTTACAACTTTGAAGTCGATTTTTAAAGGTCGGAAACGGATTTTTCTCAACAATTTTCAAGAAAAATATCACTCAAGGGGTTGGGGAAAGCAAATTAGATATTTTTGAATCGGCTCTCCTGAACAAACTGAGAATGAGAAACCTTCATTTTGCCATTGATTTCGAGAAACGAGTTCAGTGGGTCATTCTGATAAAACCCAAAAAAATATGATCGCACAAATGAGCTCTTCTTAAAAAGTTATGTTTGGCTTCGTCTATTAACCGATTTTCATGATTTTTTTTCAATAATCTTTTATTTTCATTATCTAAAGACTCTCAAGGGCGAATTTGAAATTTCCAGCT
>SCLH01001231.1:269696-285500 GCA_004367855.1 Oikopleura vanhoeffeni
AGCTTGTTGAATCTGAACTTTTCAAACCGAGCTTGCCGAATCTGAACTTTTTCAAACCGAGCTTGACGAAACCGAGCTTGCCGAAATCGAGCTTGCCGAATTTGAACTTTTTCGAACCGAGCTTGCCGAATATAAATTTAATCCAACCGAGCTTGCCAAATCTGAACTATTTAAACCGAGCTTGTCGAATCTATCCTTTTTCAAACCGAGCTTTTAAAACCAAGCTTTTCGAATTGAAACTTTGCCAAGCTAGACTTGCCGAAATTTACTTTTTGTCAACAATCGGAGTCAATGCACAAATTTAAAATCAGTTTGAGAAATCCGAAGAAAGCGAAAGATTTTCATCTTAACTCATCTTAATAGCAAAAATTTTCATTTTGAAAATAATTTAGATGTAATTACTGTGGAATAAGGTTGTTGTTTAAGGGTATCCCGGTACCTACATTTTCTGCAGTTATTATGTCATAAAAATGCACCAAATCAATTGTTTATGTTTTGAACGCATAAAACAACCCAAATGAAAACAGAAAAATTNTGAAAAAGTTCAGATTCGGCCAGCTCGGTTTGAAGAAGTTTAGATTCGGCAAGCTAGGTTTCGGCAAGCTGGGTTTTAAAAAGTTCAGTTTCGGCAAGCTCGGTTTGAAAAAGTTCAGATTCGGCAAGCTCGGTTTAGGCGAGTTCGGTTTAAAAAAGTTCAGATTCGGCAATCTTGGTTTCGGCAAGCTTGGTTTGAAAAAGTTCAGTTGTTTAGGCAAGTTCGGTGATCGGCAAGCACGTTTAAGGCAAGTTCGGTGATCGGCAAGCTCGGTAGTTGGCAAGTTCGGTTTAGGCAAGTTCGGTATCGGCAAGCTCGGTGGTCGGCAAGTTCGGTTTAGGCAAGTTCGGTGATAGGCAAGCACGGTATAGGCAAGTTCAGTTGAGGCAAGTTCAGTGGTCGGCAAGCTCCTTTTGCAGAGCTTGCCGACAGAAATTCGGCAAGCCCGGTGTACTCACTTCAACTTGGTCTGTAACTTCAAAAATAAAATGGATCAGATTTATGCTGTTTTCTCGGTCTAATTATCGGTTTGATTTGTACTGCCTGTCCAAAAATACCTACGTTATTTCGGGATTTTTTAGCTCAAATACATAAGATTGCCGAAAGTTCTAATATTGCCGAAAGTACCATTATCGATAAATTGTTAAACTCCTAATAAAGTTGAAAAACTTTAGAAATTATGACATCATTTTCACGCCTATGGTGTTTTTTATTTTTGAACAAACAACTTTATTCTTGTCTCCATATCGCCGAAAGTTCCAAATATTTGAAGCGAAAAACTCACGTGGCGATTAGATAAATTTCTTAATAAATAAACTTGTTTTCTCTATTATATTTATGAAATGCGATAAATGATAAGGTTTTGATCTTTGTTGCATTAACCAAAAAAATTTAAAGCAAGTTTTTATTTCAAACTAAGAATTCTTTATTGTTTCTTCAAACTTTGCACATATTTGAACAATTAAGGTTAATTATATCGTAAAGTAGGAACCAATTTGATCAACTAAGCATAAATTTTCCGTAAAAAAAAATGTGAGAATTGTGATAAATTTCGAGTAAAGAGAATAATTGTGATTAATCGAAAAGTAACAGTTTAAGGGGGTGGCATCGATCCGGCAGATTGGTACATTTTTTCAGAGCGATAAATGAAAGAAAAAAAAATGTGAATTTTTTTTTTTATCTTTAATAAACGTGTCCATTCTTGCAAACGTTTATACTTTTAATTTCTTAACATAACTAACTACCTGTGAAAATACTAAAACCCACTTTTCATTGGAACTCCATTTCCAACTTAACCCGACCATAGAATTTTTATTGAAGACGATATTAATAAACTTCAGACATTGTCGGGTGTAATGCGCTAAAAAGTCTTGTTTTTGTGTTGCTTATTAAAAAATTTCCTTGATATGAAAGTTTTTTTCCCATGAAAAATGGTCAAAAATGGCAAAAAGTAGAGAAAAACAACTTTTTTTGAGATAAAAATTGACTTTCAATTGCGNTTTCACCAAAAATATAATATTTAAGGAAAAACGCGTCAAATCAGGTTGATCGCACCGATAGCTACCTACGTCAGAAATGACTTTGAAAAATTAAAATTCTATCTCCTTTCTAAGTTTTTGAGATATTGATTTTTATTTTCTGAGCAGCCTTTAAGAGGGTGACATAAACCCGGCACCTGGAGTCAATATAATTTACGAAAATAGTAAGTCAGTAGATTTTTTCATGCTAATTATAGTTAGCTGAACCGATTTAAATATGTTTCAGCTTCATAAAATTATTTTTATCCATTTAAGGAAAGATTTGAGTTTGGGTTTTCATCTTTGAAATCGTAAAAATTTGAAAAAAAAATCGAAGCATTATGAAAATTTTCCGCATTTTTTGTCCAAAATTTTTTTTGTTTTCATAACTGAAATCTGTGGGTAAAAACCAAAAAATAGCCACTTTGACTTTTCTCATGAATTCCTACATATTTTCTGACCGCTGTTCGAAAAATCATAAAATTTTTATTTTTCATTTTTATCGACTTTTTCAGAAAAATTATGAAAATTTACCCTAAATCAAGTCCAAAATTTTTTATTCGTAGTTTTTTTAACTCTCCATGAAAAATCATGCAGAATCACATATTAAATGTTTTGGCATCTATTAAATCGCCGTATGTCAACTAATCGGTAGGTCGCGCGATTATCATTTTGAAACTGTTGATGAAATTTTGAACACTTGACTATGCACTGGATAAGTGCCATTCGGCACTGAATCTTTAAAAATTTTATGGTTGTGAAAAATTTCCGATAAAATGGTGGGTGTAATAGGCGCCATTTGTTTAATAGTCAGGACATTTTTTAATATCAAAACGCAATTAGAGGTCAATTTTTATCTCAAAAAAATGTTTTTCTCTTCTTTTTGCGAATTTTTACCCTTTTTCAGGGAAAAAAATCTTTGATATTCATAAAATTTTCGACTGTGCAGAATAATTAAGGAACTGATTAGCGAAGTACACCCGACAATGTCTGAAGTTTATTAATATCGTCTTAAAAAAATTCTATAGTCGGGTTAAGTTGGAAGAAGATGCACAGTGCAGAGTGGTTTTTTGTATTTTTAACTATAGTCACTTATTTTTAGGAAATAAAAATGTTAACGTTTGTGAGAATGAACACTTTTATTAAAGATAAAAATAAAAAAATAAATTTCCACATTTTTTTCATATATTGCTCTGAAANTGAAATTTAATAAATTTTCGAATGTGCAGAATTTTAGGGAGACTTTTTAGCGGAGTTGAAAATAGATGTACGCTGAAAAGTGTTTTTTTTATATTTTTAACTTTACTTAGTTTTGTTTAGATAATAAAATGTGAACGTTTGTAGGAATGAACACTTTTATTGAAGATAACCATAAAATAAAAATTTCCACATTTTTTTCTTACAAATATTGCTCTGAAAAAATGTACCAATCTGCTGGACTTATGCCACCCCCTTAATTTAATTCTAACACAAATTTAACTTTTCCAAATGCTAATTTGTTATTAGGTTTCATCACATCCCCGTTGTGGCAAGTCCAATTTTCTTGTAATTATTTTCTTAAATTATCTTATGTTAGAAAATCCTGAACACTAAATGATTGTTACGATTAAAGAAACAACATTTATTTTTTGTTTTTTCGTCAGAGGTTATTCAAATCGTTCAAAAGTGCGATTTTAAATTTTTTATTTTTCAAAATTTAAAAGTATAAGCAATGTTGTTTTGCTCTTGAAAATATCTTTTAAATGTTTTTATCTGAGGATATAGACAAAAATAAATTAGTAAGAGGTCTTTTTATTTGTAATGACAAAATATTTTGATCGCGATGTGAACATATTTTTTATAATATTTTTTTCAAATTTTTAGATTTTAGATAATTTGAATCGCTGTTTCAAAAAAATCGAGACACAAAAATTAAAATTATGAACCTCGCGGCTTTTGACATGCTTTCCAGTGTGTTATTTGTTTAACTTTCAAGTCTCTGTCGATAAAATTTAGAGAGTTGATGGATTTTTGTGAGACCTTAAAAGAACGGCAAAAACGGGTTTTCGCCAATTTCAGCGCTGGATGATTTGTTGAAGATAAACTGGACCTCGGGGCTCTGCGCTTGTCAATTTGTCAAAACGCTAATTATGACGACTTACTATCACGANAAATGGTAATGGGTTTCCATTATCGGGGGTTTCCATAAATGGTTAGTCAGTGTAGTTTATATAATTTTATAAAATTTCTCAGATTCGATAAATGAAAAAAATATAATTCGATTTAAAGTTCAGATGGTATTTTGTGATCAAAGATGGCCATTTTCCAAATTTGGAAATTTTACCCGGACATCTGGTTCTTTCATAAACAGATAATTACCCGCTGAAAAACGCTGATTATGACGACCTACTATCATGATATTTCAAAAACGAAATAACATATAGAAATTTCAAGTATATTTTTGTAATCCTGGTGCTTATCTTAGCATAACTAAGCTTGGTTTATAAATTTTCCAAAAAAATATTAATTTAAATTAAAATAAATCAAGATTAATTAATTCAAAACTGATTAAAAAATAGTTGTTATCTAAATGATTTTTTATGTCTTTCGAATTTTGTACATAATACGCTTAAAAAAATTATAAAAATTAGTTTTTACTTATTTTAAATTTATCATGATTAAGCTTAATTTAAATTTATATTTTTTTTTAAAAAATTTATCAAATCAAGTTTAGTGATCTGAGATAAGCACAGGATTCCAAAAATATACTTTAAATTTCTATATGTTATTTTGTTTTCGAAATATCGTAACAGTGAGTCGTCATAATCAGCGGTTTCCAGGGGTTAATCATCTGTTTATGAAAGAACCAGATGTTCGGTGAAAATTTCCAAATGTGGAAAATGACCATCTTTGATCACAAAATATCATCTGAACTTTAAATCGAATTCTAAATTTTTTTGTAACAGCGCTCGTCCTACCACAATACTAGTCCTCAATACAATACAATAATAATTTCAGCAAAAAAATTTCATCAAAAAAATTTCATCAAATAAATTTCATCAAATAAATTTCATTAAATAAATTTCATTAAATAAATTTCATCAAATAAATTTCATTTAATAAATTTCATCAAAAAAATTTCATCAAAAAATTTTAATCTGCAACTTTCATCAAAAAACTTTCAATCNATGGCCCGCCCTTGATCTGTTTAATTGACCTTTGAGGCTTTTGCAGCAACCCAGGGTCTCTTTAGCGCCCCTTTACTTTCGTCCCTTTAACCCCTTCTCCTATAAGGGTGGACGAAAAATCTACTTGCGCTTGGCCCGCACCGGTTTTTTATAAGGGGTGACTATAACAGATAAGCGACATGAACCTCTCTAAAAAGGGTCACTATAACATATTAGGCTAACTATAATAGGAGTAACTAAAACAGAGTAAGTACTGTAATTATAATGGGGTAACTGGAAATTTCAACACAGTGAATCAGTTTCCCGTTATAAATCATGTATTAACCATACAAAAAAAAGTAATGTTGACTAGCGGTGGACTGTCAACCGTGAACATCCTTAAAGTGCCGGTAGCCCAATCAACCGAAATTGCTATTTGCACTCTAAAACACGGTAACCGCGTTTTCTGGCATTCTTATTTTTGATGCTGAATGACCCAGAGCTAAAAATCAATCTACAAATAAAACTTTGGCGTTAACTCATTCTTTCAGCTTACTTTCAACCACGCAAATTGCGTGACGCAATTCCTGTGGAACTTCACAATCATACACAAAAAAGTTGTGAACGATAGCCACACTCTTATTGAAAGTCCTAAAGCGTAGTAATAACCGAAAATTTGTTCTCTGACTTTCATTTTAATTCTCACGTCTCAGACCGAAAGTAGCTAATCAAGAAGGTAGTTAACTCACTAAAATAAGACAAAGTAAAACACATTTTGTGTCTGCTCAGTTTATTTGTTTTTCGATATTGAGCAGTGTACAAAATGTTACTTTTAATCTGACTCAAAATTATTTTCGTCAAAGTTGTTTCTCGCAACCATTTTTGACTAAAAGTTGATGATAAGTGACATTAGTTTTCCCATGTATGCAAATTATGCCAAGTTGAATGATTAATAATTAGTGATTATCAAACCTTCAAAATAAAGTTCAACATAATATTAGTAAAAAATATCAATTTCAGTTCAAAATTGTTTCTGGAAAGTTTTCTTTGGATTTTCATTTTTTAATAATTGCTGACGATTTTCTAATAATTTTCGACGTTTCAAAACATCTCGGCATGTTCGGCCCCGATAATTCAAGTATGAAATATTTTAAGGCCTTCAAGACTCACAGAGTAGCTACACTTGAAATGAATACTTCGATCAGTTTGATGACCTAGTTAGTAACGAGCTCGTTAGTAACGAGTTGTTACTTATTGGCCAAGCTATTAGTGCCTATCTTTTTGGTGTGGAGTCAAACCACTTTATTTGGTCTGAATTGCTAGATTTTGTGAATTGTTGTCGACGGACCAAAATGATACATATTATAATTACGTTACGTAAAACTGAGCAACCTAATTACTGATTTCTGGTCATGAGATCAACATTGGAAGAGAGAAAGAATTGCATAAATGTATCGTTTTTTTCGAAGCGTTCATTGCGGTCAAAATTTGGTCATCATCTTGTTAGCCGATGATGGTATCCAGCAAAACACGATAGGGACAGGATTTGTTTCTCTTGTTTAAACGTTATGATCTGAAAGTTTTGGACGCCAAGCTTATGATAGATGATCTGCTCATTATATTATTTATAGTTAATACGTTTTAAACTGTGTAGTACACAGGGTGTACACTGTAAGGCTTTAAATATTTAATTGACCATTATGTTCTGATTTTTGAGATTCTTCATAAAAGTATTTGAATCGACTTTAATTGTTAAATAAAATCAATTCATTGAAGCTCGCATTATGTTAATAAAAGTTTTACTTTCATATCGTTGATTTTAAACATAATAATGGTATTTTAGAAAAAACATATCTTAGAAAAATAAATCAACGCATCAGTCAGTTATTTCACAAAAATACGATTCATACTTTCATTTCTCTATTTGATATGATGCTTGGGTGACTCAAATGTACAGAAGTAATCGTGCTTATTTCGATGTAAAATATCTTATGAAAAAAGGTTTTTAAAATGTTATCAAATATTACAGTGTAATTTAGAAAAGTTTTCTTACGCAAGTTTATGTCATAGTTTTCGCTTCTATAGAAGTTTAAATTTTATTGCCGATTATAACTTAAAATATAATACGTAACAAATAGTAAAAACTTGGAAAGAAATTATTTTTAAGTTTCTTGCCATCTAGAAAAACTATGTTTTACTCGTTTAACTAGATATAATTGCCCCTATTAGTGTACTTAAAACATGGCGTCAAAAAACATTTATTTTCTATTTAATTTTTAGTTTAAGTTTTAAGTAGATACTTAAAAGGGCAATTATAAGAAGTAAATTACATTCTCTCCGGTAGAGTCTATCGTTTATGAGACTAAGAAATGGACCAAATTTATCAACATGTTTTTATTTTTGTTGTTGCTTACTATTGATCAAGTTATAAAAGGCAATAAATTCAATTAATTATATTTAAAAAAAAGTTTTCTAGACAAATCGGGTAATATATGGAACTCCGTCCGGAATGCAGACCATAAGTCTGATTAAAATGTTGCCAAATTTGGCAGGGATGATGCAATCTGCTGATTTGCCGACATAAACAAGCTGAACCAAAAGACTGTAAACTGTCAGGCAATAATATCCACGGATTTAGCATTCTGGGCGAAGATCCAATAAGCCAATGTGTTTAAAAATAGCTTTCAATGCACATTGGATTTTTTAAGATTTTCTTCACTTTGTCTCCTTATAATAATTACTTTATCAGAACCATGATGACAGATATAAACTGCCAAACAGATTTTAATGTTTTGCTTTTTTCTGAAAATGGACTTTATTTTTCTAAAAATAACTTACGCCATATAACTTTCTTGCTTATTCCTAAAATGAACTTCACTCTGTAAAATAACTACAGTACGAGTTAAACGTGAACTTGCCGTTACTCAAGTTTGACTTCCAAGTTTCAAATGTTTGTTTTTTAACTGTATTTAATAACATGAAGATGGAATAAACAGAAACGCGTCGGAAATACTTTATTTATTTTTAATTCATAAGAATTATATGAACAAACTCGTATATGCTTGTTCGGAAATCTATTTTGCAAATAGCTCACCATATATNTTTTTTCGGTAACATCCGGGGCAGAAAAATATATACTAAAATTATTGAAACCTTTAGTTAGAAGATGTTCTTTTCCGCTACACAGTACAAAAGATTTTACTGAAAAATTTAAAATATTTATGCCTAAATTTACATCTTTTTACGAAATAGTTAGTTTTCACGCAACAAGTTTATACACTAGTATAAACGTTCCCAGATCTATTGAATATATCGTAGAAGAAATTTATATTGACCCTGAAGAATATTTCGAAAGTAATGATCTCGGTAGTTTCCCACCAAAAAATATTTTCGAACAATTTTAACCGGCGTCCTGTTAAAATTTAATAGTTTTCAGGCCCTTTACGGCTTTTATCGACAAAAAGAAGGACTATCTATGGGGGAAAGCTATCTTCAGCGATAAGTAACATATTTTTGAACATTATGGAAAAAATACTATACAAAAATTTATAGATCAAAAAACCTTAATATTTTACGGGCGTTTTGTAGACGATTGTTTACTAGTAGTAAGAAAACGTTCTAAAAACTTAATTTTGACAGAAANGAATAATTTTGACCCTTTTTTAAAATTTACGTCAGAAGAAATGCATAATAATTGTATAAAATTTCTTGATACAAATGTCATTATTTCAAATAATAAACTAGAACTTAAACAATTTTTCAAACATGACAACGTTGTTATTAATTATAAAAAAGCCGTTTCGCCGTTACAGTATAAAAATTCGTGCCTTATTGGTGAAATTTACCGGGTAAATAATTCAACCAGTAATAATAATAATCGCGAATTAGCACTTCTTAATTTGAAAAATACTTTTTTGAATAATGCGTACCCAGAAAAATTAATAAATTCAAAAAACAACGAAATAAAAATCGTAATTTCTTAGCTTATTCGAACAAAGCACTTCGTGAAGCTGATCGTAATAATCCTTATCTGAATTTTTCCTTTATCACTACTTTACTAGTCATAGATGTAGCAAATAGCTTCAAATTTAAAAAATTCTCTCAAAATACACAGCAAATTATAGGCTAAATGTCTGCTATAAAACAATAACACTCATCATTTTTACCTCGCTTAAAGCTCAAAATCATGGATGCTCATACCAATAGCGTCTACTTATTCACATGTGAATGTCAAAGTGAGACCTACGTTGGACAAACACAAAAAATTGTAAAGTCGTATTTCAACAGCGGAAGCGCAAACGGCATTTCAATATTTATACCATACTTCACAATGTGAAATATTTTTAATGCTAGACAAAACAATACGGTATCGCTCCGAACGACACACTGTAGAAGTTTTTACTTGAACTTTCAAATGTTTAAAATCCAACCTCGCAAATTGGCATGAACGTATGGATATGAAAGTCTTTGTATTACACAATTCAACCTACCCTAAAAACAAAAAAATTCCAAAAACCAAACTTATATTGTACTTGTGTGACCAAAATTGAGTTTACTTCTCTTGTACCTGTGCGCTTTCATTAGGCAATACTTCGAGGCGCACGCTATTGCCTATTTATTCTGTGTTCACCTGCGAGAAAATTTTACTCAAAAAAACCTGTTTTATTCCTCACAACAAACTGAAGATGATTTGATAAAATCGAAGCTTTTTTAAAAAATAAAAATGTATTTAAAACCTATTAAAATGAATTGACCATTATGTTCTGATTTTTGAGATTCTTCATAAAAGTATTTGAATCGACAATAATTGTTAAATAAAATCAATTCATTGAAGCTCGCATTATGTTGATTAAAGTTTTAATTTAATATTTTTTATTTCAAACATTATAATGGTATTTTAGAAAAACATATCTCAGAAAAATAAATCAACGCATCAGTCAGTTATTTCACAAAAATACAATTCATACTTTCATTTCTCTATTTGATATGATGCTTGGGTGACCAAAATGTACAGAAGTAATCGTGCTTATTTCGATGTAAAATATCCTATGAAAAAGGTTTTTAAAATATTATGAAATATTACAGTGTAATTTGGAAAAGTTTTCTTACGCAAGTTTATGTCATAGTTTTCGCTTCTATAGAAGTTTAAATTTTATTGCTGATTATAACTTAAAATATAATGCGTAACAAATAGGAAAAACTTGAAAATAAATTATTTTTAAGTTTCTTGCCATCTAGAAAAACTATGTTTCACTCGTTTAACTAGATATAATTGCCCCTATTAGTGTACTTAAAACATGGCTTCAAAAAACATTTATTTTCTATTTAATTTTCAGTTTAAGTTTTAAGTAGATACTTAAAAGGGCAATTATAAGAAGTAATATACATTCTCTCCGGTAGAGTCTATCGTTTATGAGACTAAGAAATGGACCAAATTTATTAACATGTTTTTATTTTGTTGTTGCTTACTATTGATCAAGTTATAAAAGGCAATAAATTCAATTAATTATATTTAAAAAAAAGTTTTCTAGACAAATCGGGTAATATATGGAACTCCGTCCGGAATGCAGACCATAAGTCTGATTAAAATGTTGCCAAATTTGGCAGGGATGATGCAATCTGCTGATTTGCCGACATAAACAAGCTGAACCAAAAGACTGTAAACTGTCAGGCAATAATATCCACGGATTTAGCATTCTGGGCGAAGATCCAATAAGCCAATGTGTTTAAAAATAGCTTTCAATGCACATTGAATCTTTGAAGATTTTCTTCACTTTGTCACCTTATAATAATTACTTTATCAGAACCATGATGACAGATATAAACTGCCAAAAAGATTTTAATGTTTTGCTTTTTTCTGAAAATGGACTTTATTTTTCTAAAAATTACTTACGCCATATAACTTTCTTGCTTATTCCTAAAATGAACTTCACTCTGTAAAATAACTACAGTACGAGTTAAACGTGAACTTGCCGTTACTCAAGTTTGACTTCCAAGTTTCAAATGTTTGTTTTTTAACTGTATTTAATAACATGAAGATGGAATAAACAGAAACGCGTCGGAAATACTTTATTTATTTTTAATTCATAAGAATTATATGAACAAACTCGTATATGCTTGTTCGGAAATCTATTTTGCAAATAGCTCACCATATATAATTTTCGATGAGTCTACACTGTAGACTCTGCACTATACTTATAGTGACATAATGTGTCACTGACATTGTCTTAAGAAAATGACCTTTTACCAACTCTAATATATAACCTTTTTGACGCTTTATCCAAATATATAATTGTCTGACTTATGAAGAACGATAAATCATGAAAGTTCTTTTGTGATATCAGAGTCTGAGACTCGGCCAAATCTGAAGATGCATATCTTAAATTAATATTATATGCATACTAAATTTTTTGGATTTTTCTGCTCAATCCGCTTATAAAAAAGTGTTTTAATTGTTCCGAAAATATCATCATATCTGATTAAAACTGACCAAATAGGTACAAATAGTGTACTCATGATCACTTATAATCCAACAAAAATATTGACTTATACAATGTTTTATAAATATTTTAGTGAGTTTTTGTCAATAAATGTCTAAAATTTTTCAATTTAAAGTTTCATCAATTAACGGTAAAAAAGCTTTTGAATCGTTTGTATTTAATTTTTTCATTATCAGTTTCAATAAAAAGAAAAATAATCAATTATATCTTGAAATTACCATTTAATGGGTTTTTGAACATTTTTAGGTTTGTTTTTATTTATATGTACAATGGTCAGTAATAAGCAACAAATAATATAACTTCATTTAATGTAATTGAATCACAGAAGAGAAAATATTTTCAAATATTTATTTTTATGGTTTTGATCATTTCATTTTAAGAATCATTTTTTTTGTCTTGCGTCGAGGCAGGCCGATTTCAGAGAAAAATCCCTTCATTTATTTAAGTGATAAAGACAAAATATCGAAAGAGAAAATGTAATGATAGATAAAGTGTAAGCAACAAGCTAGAGAGAGTATATTATTTTATACAGAAAATTAATTTCGAGACGATTTATTTCTCGATTCAGATTCGTGTGAGCGTAATTGGCGTTCAGCTTATTCGACGTGCATACAATTATTAAAACATAGCGAAAGATTGATAAAAAACTTAGACAATTCCAAAATTGGTTGCTCTGCAGTTTGCATGGTTTGAAGATATCAGCTATGAGTGGGAAGTTCCAAATTGTGTTGGTTGAAGTCTGATTTCAAAGACCAAATAAAGAATTTTTGGTTGCCATTTGCCCAAAATTGAAGACATCAAGGACCCGATGAGTGTTTTTGGTCAATTCTTTCAGTAATCACTTTACTAGTATTTTATATTATTACACCGGCAAACATTTTGTGGGACCTCCTTATGACCCTCATTTGAAATTTTAAGAAATAAACAGGTTTAATTGGGAAATCGGTTATTGGTTATCAAATTTCATTTTAGCTGATATTACTTAATACTGGTTAAATTTTGATGATGGATAAATGTAAATTAAGTAAAAATACAATTTTTGAATTATTAAATGGTAGATTTTTTTTGACTCTTATCTATGACTAATTGAATTTTTCAAATAATTCTTAGAATTTGATATTTAGTAGATGACAGATTTTGTGAATACAATTCTGTTAAATTTTGAAATTTTTTTTATCAATTTTTATATTTTATTATGTTTTTGTTGTGGCAATGCAGATGTATCCTCTAAGTAAGTAGATTGTTGAATTCTGGTTTGGTCTAGTAGATTATGTACGTTTAGTAGTACCAATGTACTAGACCAAACCATAATTTAACAATTTACTTCCTAAGGGGATATGAACATCTCCAACCAGAAACAATGAACCATTTTTGAAATTCTAGTTTATTAATTGTCGAATTTCGACAGTCGAGATATCTTACGTGCCACATTTAAGATTTTCTTTGTTATAAGGTTGACGCACAGATTGTAGCATTTTGCTGTGCATTAAAACATGGACAGAAATTGGGAAAAGCTGTGTCGGGCAAACCACAAAGTTGTCAACAACAATATCCCTTTATGCAATTTTTTGGTTAAAATGCGTAGACCTCAACGTTAAAACACACCGTTAAAAGGAAGACTAGGCTACGCATATCTAACCCAAAAAGTGACAAAAGGATATTTGAATGGTGCGCTAAACTCTCGAATTTTAGAATAATTGTGTTTGCCCACTAAAATTTTCAAAATTGCTTTAACTATCCATTTTAGACTGAGGTGTGAATGAGCAGTGGCCCTGATGACGTCACCTCAAATCAACCTGTAATTTTTCTCTCGTTTAAGTTTGACCACTCATCTGTGTTGACAAAACCAGCACTGATAAAAGTATTATTTAAGAATCAACAAGTGGAACACGTCGTAAGCGACGGACCAATTCCGATTCAAAAGAATTCAAAAACTGAATTGAACCAAGAAGCCAAAGCCGTTTAATTCCCTCACGTGCTTTTAAATTTCCTTAGTTCCCTATCACTTCAATTCAAGATTTTATGATTATGAAATTGAACACATTCAAAGTATTGGAAAATGGAGATTAGGTGTTTCATTGAGTTGAGTCAAACATTTCTTAAGGAGTTGGAGAGGGCAACATTTTTGGCATATTTTCACTGAGCAACGATTGTGAGATAACAAAACCTTGTGAAGGTAAAATGAAACCAAATCTTGATGCTTTAACAGTTTAAAGTCAACATAGAATACTTAATTATTATTTTGACATTACCAGTAAGAGCTAGAAAGCAATTTTTAAAATTAAGCAATATACTTTCTCCTCTCTGGTTTTCCAATAATTCACGATTCCGAATGACTTCAAATTAAGGGGGTAGGTGTCATTATCTGGGACGTTTCAATCCCGCTTCAGAATAATTCTAGTGCAGTCGTGGAAAATCTGAGGTTACTTGTTTATAGGTCTAGCCTTCGTCTAACGATTCTATATCTCATACTTGAAATTAGTATTTCAAAGTTATACTTCTGTTAGGCCCTTTATACAACGCGTTTGAAAATTCACATAGAGTACGGTATAAATGAGGTGACTTATATGTTTGGCCCATTTTTTTGAAATTCGCTCTCGTATTTTTAGAATCCCTTTCGAACGCCGATTTTTACAATTTTTCGTCTTCAAACTGATACTTTTTTAGACGGATTTTCAGAATACTGCTGTTTTTTCAAATGGTAGATAAATATAGTGCGGTCAATATGTTTGGCTCGGATTTCTAAATTTTCTCCTGGAATTCTAGAAATTTGATTTTAAGTGAACCGGAAATAAAAAGTTCGAAAAAACGTTCGTCTGATCGGAACAAAAACACCACCGAATTGAAGCTGAGAGTTCACTGATCAAAAAATCTGCTTACAACTGATTGAAATTTCGAACTAATCAGCGTCAAATTCGATAATCGAGTTTAATATTTTGCTTTTGATTTGAATACAAATAATTGGAATTTTTGAAATTCGATCAAGACATTTCCGATAATTTTAATGTCATGCACCGTTTTTGGCGGCTCATATTCACCCATAAAAATGTTCATATCATGGTTGAATACCGGTTTTATGCGGGTTAAAGCAAAAATTATCGAATTTTTAAAATCCTAGATTTTGTTCTGGATTGTTTTGAGAAAAATTGCCACCATAAGATTCCTTGAGTCAACTTTAATCATAATCGATATTAATGTATCATTAATTAATTCTTTAAAGGCCTCAAAGAATTACGACACCTACCCCCTAAGGAAAAAAAATTTAAACAGATTTTTCAAATTTGCCCCAGAATGCTCTCTATCGCCAATTTAACGCTTTTTGAGACATTTTTCGATGCCTATCTTATCTCAATTTTCATACAATTTCAATTTGATTTGAACAGCAAATAGCTTAAACAATTAAGAAAGAAATAATTATACAAAATTCTGAAATACTGAAGTAGATTCTGTGTCTCTCACACTGAACATGAACTTGCGCAGTAGAAAAAATTGACGGTGAGTCGAAAATTATGAATTATATATCAGATAATTATAAGATATTGACTATTATACTAAAACGGGTACGATGGATTAATTTTTCCTGGCTTCAAGTTCGTAACTCTTGGTTTCAACGGGAAAGATCGCAATAACTATCTTAATACGTATTTTATAATTAAAAAATTAAAAGGCTACTAAATGTTTAATTATACCGCTGGTTGGAGCATTTGCAATGCAAATTTTGCATTCCAAAATCACTTTCGCACACGGGGCAAATATGTCATCACATAAAAAGTACAAACAAACCTTCTTTTGTCTCGGGAATGATTTTTTTTGTCTCGAAAACAAACGGAATTTTGAGAAAAGTATATAGTTTATGTTGGTTGAGGAAGCCAATCCTCACACTCCTAAGACCCCTTCTAGCCACTCATGAGGCGGCTTACTCTTTTTTTCAGCCCACATCTATTAAATTAATCAAAAGGTCATAAAGAGATATGGCGAAAATAAATGATTGTGAGATCACATAAGAGGTTCTGGTTACGACAAAATGCATTTTCAACAATTTTTGATTCATACAAGTTCTAAAGACTTTTAATTGTGTAACGTAACAAGATCATAATAATGTTTGA
>SCLH01001231.1:307828-324785 GCA_004367855.1 Oikopleura vanhoeffeni
AATATTGAAAAATTTGTCCAATTTATTCTTCAAAATGTTTTGTCATTTTGAGCTATCTGAAGGGGGTAGCGGTCGCAAAAATGTACTTTTGTACTCCACGTTACCAGAATACTAAACTGCTTCGAAACTTTTGAGAATAGCCATTTGTTGGATCTATCCCTAATTTACAATAATAATTCATCAGAATAATTTTTGATCGACCCTGGTGACCACCATGCGGCGAGTTCTAGAACACTTAACCTAATTTTCAAAATCTATCTCCTCCTAGAGCTTGCATACGATTTCACTCAAACTTGGTATGAATCACGGAAACACTTATGCTTGTAATATGATCGAAGGATTTTTTAAATGTCCTAGAACTGCGGAAAACCGCCTTATTTCAAGATTTTCGCTATTCAAAATCTATCTCCTCCTAGGTTACATTTCAGAATGCAGTAAAAATTTGGGATAAGATGGAGAAATATTTTTTTGTCTATATGATGGAGCAGAATTTTTAAATTTTCTGTTAAATTCTAGAGAATCACATTTTAGTAAACCGGAAGTGAAAACTCGAAAATAAAAATCGTCGGATTCAGTTGAGAGTACGACCAAATTCAAGCTTGAGATTCACTGATTAAAAAATCTGCTTACAGCTTTTTGATATTTTAAGTTTTTCTGGTCGAAAAGTGGGTTTCAATGTTTTCCAAAACAAATACTCAGGAAAATTCTGGAAACAAGGAAAATTTCGAACTTTTTTTTAATAAGTTTATGCTTTCTGAGTGTTCCCTAGCAATTTCGTGCTTTTTTTACACCCCAAAGTACCCTAAAAAGTGTGCGACTTAAATAGCCTTTTAGGTTGGTACAAGGATCGAATTTATTCGTACTCGTTCATTTTAAGAAAATAAGACACTCAAAAATCATACTAAAGAGGCTACTATATTAATTGTTTATGTTTTTGGGGCAAACTTTTTAATATCGCTATTTAGCCATAAGCAATAAATGGTAAGTGAAGAACACAAAAGATTAAATAATCATTAAATACTTATGCAGTATACTTACAGCGTGAGTCTCTTCGATTTCTCCTCTTTTTTACCCAGACGGGTAGACAGCCAAAATTGCCTATACTTTGCTTAGGATTTTGGCTGTCTAGCCGTTTGGGTAAAAATGAGGAGAAATCGAAAAAACTCATGCTGTATAGTATCTGTGAAGCAAAACCAGGATATTCCAGCATGTTAAATTCTTGATACAATTTATTATTACAACATTTGCTTGGATTCATTATCCANTCGTCGGATTTAGTTGAGAGTACAATCAAATTCAAGCTTGAGATTCACTGATCAAAAAATCTGCGTACAGCTTTTTGATATTTTAAGTTTTTCTGGTCGAAAAGTGGGTTTCAATGTTTTCCAAAACAAAAACTCAGGAAAATTCTGAAAACAAGGAAAATTTTGAACTTTTTTTTTAATAAGTTAATGCTTTCTGAGTGTTCCCTAGCAATTTCGTGCTTTTTTTACACCCCAAAGTACCCTCAAAAGAGTGCGACTTAAATAGCATTTTAGGTTGGTACAAGGATCGAATTTATTCGTACTCGTTCATTTTAAGAAAATTAGACACTCAAAAATCATACTAAAGAGGCTACTATATTAATTGTTTGTGGTTTTTGGGCAAACTTTTTTATATCGCTATTTAGCCATAAGCAATAAATGGTAAGTGAAGAACACAAAAGATTTAATAATCATTAAATACTTATTCAGTATACTTATAGTATCTGTGAAGCAAAACCAGGATATTCCAGCATGTTAAATTCTTGATACAATTTATTATTACAACATTTGCTTGGATTCATTATCCACTAGTTTCAAAGATTATTTACGTTTTCAAGATATGATTTCATTCATAAAAATAGTAAAAAGAATAATAAATTATTCAATGTATTTTTCACTAGGGCAGTAAAGCCGTTGGTCCTGGAATGTTTGCCGTTATTCCTTGTACAGATTCGTTTGTAAAAGTGGACATGCGAACTATTTCTTTTGATATTCCACCGCAGGAAATTTTAACAAAAGATTCGGTTACTATTGCTGTTGATGCTGTTGTCTATTACAGAGTGGCAAATGCAATTGCAAGTGTCAAAAATGTGACAAATGCTGCAAGTTCGACAAGATTATTGGCACAAACAACCCTCAGAAATAGTTTAGGTAGTAACAAGGCGATTAACATAGGAGACCTCAAATATCGCGCGATAATTTGGCGATATTTGCCACTTTTGGTGGTATTGGCACTTCCGGCGATATGAGCACAGAAATGAAGTTTTTGTCTTCAAATAAAAACGCGTGAGCGTTCGAAATGACGTCATGATTTAGAAATTTGTTCCAATTTCATATGAAGTTTTACAATAGGTTGAAATGAAGTAAAATACCAAAATGTGTAGAATTAAGTACACCCAACGCGATCAAATAAAACTTCAAAAGAGTACTTTTGGTAAAATAAAATAGATTTAGGAAATGTAATATTCAAATAGGACGTAATTCATGACGCACTTAAAAACTCTTTCGGCGATGTGAACACTGGAAGGATTTCAGTTAACATTTGTAAAATTGCCTTTTTTTTCGACGATATTGGCAAATTCGGTGATATTTCGCCGGAAAGTGTTCTAGAAAGAAGTGTCAAAATAAAATTCGAAATCTCTTTTATTATTCACTGTTTTGTTGTTTCAAAAAAAAACAATACGACGTGAACTAACTTTTTAATCAAGGGGGTTGAGGGCGAATTTCTTTTAATAATATTGGGATATTCTTAATTTTTGAATGTAATTTTTGCGACAAAAAACATACAGGGTGTAAGGTTTTTNTGATTGGTTGAATCTGAGAAAGACGTAGGTTTTTGCCGAAATTAACCATTTACATTAGCGTTCTCATCGCTATCCAATTTGGAAAAAAGAAAGGAGAAATCTTACACCCTGTAGTCCAACCAAATTTAAAAAACATGTTGATTTCTTAATAATTTGAAGTCGACCTAAATCAAGCATTTTTTTGAGTGAATTCGTGAATCGGAAAGCTTATAAGTCTGTATAAACGTTTGTCTGTATAACTTATTAATAAACTTTTTTATAAGGATATATCATAGTTATGATTTCACGTTTATTCAGTTTGATAAAACGATTCCAATTATTTGGAATTATCATCATTTCCCAAAGTTTCGGGCTGAATAACATCGATTGTACATTTAAGGGGGTATACGACTCTGATTTGACATTTTCTCGGTTAAATATACTGAAAACTTTAGTTTATAAGCGCTTATGCTTAATGCTTATGCTCAAGCGCTTATGAGAAAAACCGAAAATGCTTATTTGTAGATCTTTCTTTAATCTTTCAAAACAGTCTAACACAATTTATTTTTGAGCATTACACCAATAGGGACAGTATCGTTACAAGATGAACTTTTCCAAATTGCAAAATCTATCTCCTGATAGGTTTTATTTCGAAATAAACCAAAATTTCAACATAACCTGTATAATTAGTATTTGAAACTTCTATGAAGCGTTTTTGTTGATAAGTGCTATATTTTTTCTAGAATTTGCAATAAACCACCGGTTTTTGGACTTTGTTCATCGGAAAATCTATCTCCTCCTAGGTTAAATTTCAAAATTTACTCAAATTTTGGAAAAGGTAGCTCAAAACAAATTAAAACTTCTATAGATCGTTATTGTTTAATTTCGACCCCAAACTCAAAATATGGATTTTTCAAGGTCACGTGAAAAAATTTCGTTATCTTAAAACTTAATTATCACCATGTATCAATTTGGAGCATTTTTATTGCCTCTAAGGCTTTTATTAAATCAGAGTCGTTTACCCCCTTAAATGACATAATAAGAAATTTTATTTCGAATTGAATGAAACATCATAAGCAATTGATACAATAATTTACGAATTCACGGAAAATACCTGATAATTCACAGTTTTATATTCATAGTACATTAAAATATATATCGAGTGACATGAAAATGTTTTATAATAATTTTCTGTTCGTCACCAAATTAAACAAGTTTAGTAACAATAACCTTTGAATAATTGTTTGTTGTGTTTAATTTGATGTTAATTTTTGTGGCTCTACATAAAATATAGTATAATTTAAAGTTTACAATACTGTATATGTTATAGTTAATACTTAATTATATAGTATAGTTCATAATATTTCCGTTTACATTTCGGAAACCACCCATCCGGTGCAGTTCTTAGATAGCTCAAAATGAGGTTACCAAGAATAAAATCAAAGAAGTAAAATGCTCTAATTTTTTAAAAATACATTTATGAGAATATAAATAATCACAAGACCTAAAAATTAAATTTCCGACCACTTTATTCAAAAATGAACCGAAATTGTAATTTTATCATTTCAATTTCAGGGGAAATTTATTGTTTCTTCAAAACTTCACGATAAAAATATTCCAACGGTTTTGAAAACAAAATTCGTGCTAATTTGAATCTCCAATAATACCACATTTTTCTACTTGTTTCGATTTATTATCATTTGAAAGATTAAACAAAATAAACTTAAAAATTTAATTCAAATCTCCTGGAATTTTGTCGGAACTACCCATTTTTAGTCGACTTCATTTAAGATGGCTATATCTGGGGTCATACCCAGGAGTAAATCGACTTTTAAACCAACAATTATGTTAGCATATGAAAATAGGTGACTAATACAGAATATAAAAAAAAAAATGAAAAGAACAAAAAAAATTTACGGAAAAATTTCCCCACCCAAAATGGCTTTTCAAATTTAAAATAGCGGTAAAAGTACGCAAAAGGTCTTATCGCATTTTATCGCAAACGTAAAACTTGCCCATAAGATAGCACGTTAAATTTGACGAAGATAACGATGATAAAATGTAAGGCAAAACATTGCCCATCAATATCAATTTGCATTTTAAGCGGTTCCGCCTACGTATTTTTCATCGAAATTTTTTCAAAGTGACTAAAATATCTCTTTAAAAAATTAATGATGATCTAAGAATGAGCGAGTCCAGGAGTGGCCCAGGAGTGGCTAGGAATGGCCTCAGGACTGCTAGGATTGGCTCTTTAATCCGCACATTCAAAGATCATCAGTAATGTGTTAAAGAGATATTTTGCTACTATTTTGAATGAAAATTGCGTAAGCGGAAATGAGTAGTCCACATTAAATACGAATTTGGAAAATGTTTCATTTTTCGATTACACTTTCTATGTTATTGTAAACACGACGTGAACTGTTTTTATTCCACACGATTTTCTCTTAAATCTGTAGATATTTGCGCCTACAAATATTTTGTAGCAAAAAATAGGAGAAAAAAAGACCCCAAAATGGAAACACCTTTTTGGACATAATTGTATCATCCTTTTTTTGAATAAGAATAAAGTTAAAAATTATTTTTGCAGGTACTCGAACCCTTGCTGAAATTTTATCTGAGCGAGAATCTATCGCTAACGAAATGCTCGAGGTCCTTGATACGGCAACGGATGATTGGGGAATCAAAGTGGAACGTGTCGAAGTAAAAGATGTTAGTTTACCAAAACAGCTACAAAGAGCAATGGCTGCAGAAGCTGAGGCAACTAGAGAAGCAAAAGCCAAGGTACAGTTGATAAAGGATGTTAACAAAATTATCAGAATTCCAAGAATACTTACAAAAAATAGTCCTATAAATTTTAGGTCGACTAAATGTTTGATCGATAAAATTTAAGGTCGACCTTTTTCTTAATATTTTGCTATTATAAATACGTAATCGCAAAAAGTATACCAATTTCAATAAATAACTTGTGCCATTTAAACTTTTTGGTCCCAAGAAAACAAATTTCAAAATTTTCAAAAAAAGATAAACCAACCGATATAAATGCAAAAATAAAATATCCCTGAAAACAAAATCATTTTGATAATTCGTATTTCACTTCCATTGGTGATTTCCATCTACGCACTATTCCCTAGCACATTATTGGAATTCTAAGAAAGTCAATGAAAAATTTTGCCAACAAAAAAATTTCACTGTCTTAAAATAGGCTTGGAACTTTCTGTTATAACAGAATCGTTTAGATTATTGCTGCTGAAGGAGAAATGAATGCATCCAAAAGTTTAAAAGAAGCGGCTGACGTTATTAACAGCTCTCCTGCTGCTTTACAATTACGGTAAATTTAACTAAAAAAATTAAATATTTTCTGCAATTCGCAATTACTATTTTTTACAAAAACGTGATATAAATTCCGACCGGAATGGTTGTAAGAAGCACTGCAAATAGCACACGCTAATTTTTCTATATGATCGAACGAATTCTAGCTAGGGTTTTTCCTAAAGTAATATTTGTAACCCTCTGAGGCAATAAAAGTGGCCTTCAATTTTTTGAAAAAACTCGAAAATGACAAAAATAATAAAATAAGAAGTTCAAGGTTTAAATCGTCAATAGAGTTTGCGATTAATTTTTGAGAAATGCAAATAAATTTTGTCATGAATTTCTCGAAAAATATTTTATTCTACTTTTTTTCTAGATTTTTCGCGAAAAAAAAATGAAAAAACCTGGTGATGAAAGACCGTTTTCTTGGGAAATTGAATTATTAATTTTCAACACAGGGGTCAATTGGATCGGATCGGTGGATCGGTTCAACAGTTAGTTTTTTTGTTCTGAGGTCTCTGACTGACCTTTTATTTTTCGAGAGTAAGTTCTTAAAACTCGTTAATTAAATAAATTTCATCAAAAAATTTTAATCCGCAACTTTCATTTAATTTATGATACTGATAGTATTTTCGGTCTTCTTTAGTATGATACACGAAAGAACCTTCCTTTTGCGCTGTTGTGATATGATACAAAGCAGGGTTGATTCTTGTTCCGATATATCTAGTCTGTCACAATAAAAAACTTTATTGCGATTATTTGATTCATTTTGAATATAATTATTTCGGGAATAAATGAGGTTTATATCCTTATTCGACCACCCTGCGGGAATGTTGAGCAGATTTGAATTTTACCGCCATTGTTTGAAAAATTTCATAAAAATATTTCAATCTGCAACTTTCATCAAAAAACTTTCAATCTGCAAATTCCCTTAATTGCCCGCCCTTTTTTCGATATTTTAAAACTTTATTAAGATTTCAAGTACTATTAAATAATGTGTAGGATGATACACACGCTGATTTTGCCGAGTGTACACCCTAGTTTTTGTTTAAATAAATTGCATAATTTGTAAAACTCCACATAGGCCCTTGATCTGTTTAATTGATCTCTGAGGCTTTTCCAGCAACCCAGGGTCACTTTAGCGCCCTTTTTCTTTCGTCCCTTTAACCCCCTCTCTTATAAGGGTGGACGAAAAAACTACTTGCGCTTGGCCCGCACCGTCTCTTCATCACACTTTTGTTACTTTATTGTCACTCCTTATAAGAAACACGATACGTTTGCTTATCAGGGACGAGATAAAGGGATATTAAACTATGGTAGAAATATTAACCGTCCTAGCTTTAGACAGGTAAAAAGTTTATGAATCAATTCTATCATAAATAAAACTTGTCACGAAAATGTATAAAACTCTTGTGTTCGTTTTTAGGATGAGAAAGGATAAACGTCACAACTAAATTTTACGTGAAAAACCTGATAATTCAGTGTTTTATACGTATTAAATTTCGTAATATTGCATAAAAATATGTTTTACAATAATTTAATGTTTGTGATCGAATTCTTGGAGTTCAGCGTCAAAATATAAATTATGGGTGCTCATAGTCTGAGTTTCGGACTATGCAAGTATTTTAATTGGACCTTAGTATTCACGCCTACTTTCAGATATCTACAAACTTTGGCACAAATTGCAACCGAGAAAAACTCAACGATCGTTTTTCCTATACCAATTGAAATGTTCAAAGGAATAATTCATAACGATCAACCAAGAAAATCAGCTATGTAAAATACTTCAAAAAATATCATTCCTTCATTTAATAAATTAAGGTTATTCTTATTATCAAAACATGTTGTTTTATTCTCACAGTTACCATTCGGAGATTTTCGTCGCAATTAATCTTCGGCAGATTTCAAATAAAACTAATAAGAAAAATTGAATTTGAAACTCAGAAAAGATAAATTTATAGTATTCTTACTGAAAGATGATTTTTTCCAAAAAAAGGTTTCCCAAATTCAACACATAACTTCTCCTTATAATGAACGCTCAAAAATCGAGAATGATCGAAAATTTTCATTTTGTATAGAAATGGACAATTTTGTTTATTCAATAAAATATCACGAGCAATTTTCACCGAACATACTTGATAATTCTCAGTTTTATAGTGATAATATCGAATAAAACAGTTTTATAATAGTTCACTGTTTGTCATCAAATTATAAGGCTTTCGTGTAAATAACCGTTGCACAGTTTATTTAAGGGATGCCCATTTGGTGGGTTTCATAACAAATCAGATGTACTAAAGCTTAAGTCAACTGTTACTGATGTTTTAATTATTCTTTGGGATTATATTTCACAAGAATTATTTTCAATAATTTGAAAGGTCAACATTTGTATATTCCTGTTACTTTTTCTTTAAAATATGAGTTCGGGAATCAAAATAAATATTCAAAAGTTTTTGGTTAATTTTTCAAAAAAATGTCATGTTGGAAATTCCAACTTGGAATAGTACCGTATGTGTTTTAGCTTTTGGGCTGATTGGTTAAGCGTGAATCTCCTCGGAGAACACCCCAAAAGCTTAAACACATTGGGTACAAAATTTTAAATTAAATAATTAAACTCTCAGCTTATTTTTTTTAAGTTTTAATTAAGGGGTGGTCACGATAAGCTTTTTTGGTCATTTTTGACTTTGATCGTCAATTGTGAGAAAACTAGATATGACAAAGAATAAAAAATGATGGTTTTGAAACCTTAGACAATTTTACGCAATAATTGACTATTTAAAAATATTTCGTTATTTTCTTTTGGCAGAAGAGAGCAAAAAATATTCAGAAAACGACAATTTTACAAAATCTATCTCCTCAGTCAATATTATATGACAGTTAACTGAATTTTAACAACTGAAGCAAAACTACTTTCTTAAGAAAAAATTGTGTAATTTTTTCGAAATATTTCCCTTGAATGCTCTTGAGCGCCAAAAATATAGAATTTAACTAGTTTTTTCAAAATCTATCTCCCCCCGTGAATTTTCGACAGAATTTTTTTGACACGATATATATGTTCCTTGAACACTTAAGAAGAAAAAATGGTGTACATATTGTTTATTTTTAATCTGGTTACGTAATAGGTGCACTTTTACAAACTTGTAAAATTTATTTTTGCTCCGAAATATCTCAAAATAAGAATTTATAGTAAATCGACCTCTGCGAATTCATTTTAAAAGTTTTAACCTTCGTATCTACTTCAGTTGCTGAGTGAGAGTAAAATTACGATTTCATTTCATTTTTATGACCTTCAAATTTTGATAAGAAATTAATTCAATTTTTTATAATTTTCCTTAGATTAATTTTGTTCGTAACATGTGTGAATAAAAACCTTTTGATTGTTACAAATAAAGAAAAGCGATGTTCGCGCATAGTGTGAAGCCTTATTTACATATTGACAAAGGTTTGAAGTTGACAAATAAATTTGTTCCGAATTAAAAAAAAAAAAATTCTCAGAAACAGAAGTTTTTAATAATTTTTCAATGAGAAAACAGTTCAGAGACCGATATTTACTATTAAAAATATTTTACCTGTTAATATACACCCATGAATGCATAATCAGCACAAATAAAGTGTAAATTGACGTGACGATAACGGACAAACTAGTGTAGATAGCGATTTTTAGTTTGACAATGTTTTTTTAAATTACTGAATTACTAATAACAAATTATAAAATCTTATCATTTGTCCTCCACAGTTCTCATAAAGACTCGCCCTGACCACCCCCTTAAGGAAGTGGTAACCATGTTAAGCCTGAATTCTTGAATTTTAAAGATGATAAAATTTATAGAAACACAAAACCAAACTAAGGTTTTCAACTGGTTTTAAATCTATAGAAATGAATTTATATTGTCTCATTTGACGCTCAATTGCATTTTTAGTAAAATTGTTATGGTATAATTTATTTCAAATTCGTTTAAATGATCACAATAATTTGGGTTTCTCATCATTTTTCGAATTGTGCATTTACAATGTAAATTTTACATGTTTAAAACATACTAAGTAATTATTTGCACCTCTCATTCCCAAACACTAATCGGAGACGTGACAATTTTCCAAGCGTAGACATAATAACATTACAAACTTGTTATTAAAATCTTTCATGTAGTTTGCAATTTAATTTTCAAAAATCTTAATTAAAATTAAATTCGATTTTTTGTTAAAAAATATATTTTTTTTACTTTTTATGAAGATTTTCGAAAAAATTTTTTTGAAAACATGTTTGCGACATATATCGGATTGAATTTCCGAGGGAGCCATGGTTTAGGAATTAATTCGAGGATTCTTGTCAGTGATTTTGTTCTCGATTTTCTAGGAATTTTATTTTCATGAGTAATTTCTCTGAAAGTCAAACAACAAAACCTTCCTCTTTAAAACTTACCGGTTTCTTGATCAAAATTCGTCATGTTTCCTTCAAAATGACCAAAATTTCATTAAAAATTTCGAAAAAAAATTTCAAAGATTTTTTTAAATTTTATTCTTGATTTACATTTTTTTTTCTGCAAGCATAGACTATGCTGCATAGTTCTTAAAACTTTGAGCTAAACTTTACGACATTAATTATAAAAACATACAAATTCAGGCTTAAAAAACAAATTTTAAAACTTTTTTTTGAACACTTGCTGAAATTTATTTGAGCATTTTTCTGCACTGATTCACCCTGTAAGTCAAGTTGCATATATTGATAAAAGTTTAATTTTGCTCCTGATTCTCCTTGCCCACCAATAAATAATTTTAGCTTAATTACTTTCAGTGCCAATTTCCATAACGCAGCCCCCCCTTGAATTATTTCGTGTTGTCAAAAGTAAAACAATATTTTTTTTGTATTTTTTAGTATGAATTTTACATAAACGGAACTCTAACAAGCCATTGCTACAGGTCCAACAACCTTTGTGATTGGAAATACTTGAGAATTCGTTTTTTTTATTTGATAGGTTGTCAGAATTATCATAGGGAAGTTAAATCGACTCGATGAAAAGTTGAGATAAACAGTGTTTTGAAACTTGAACGATCATCCAATTTTTGATCTCTGAATTATCACAAAAATATTATCTAGACTATATTTTATAATTTTTAAAATTTTCAAAGTATTTATGAAATTTGAACAGTATATGCTGAGCGAAAATAATACTTGTTATTTGTATACTTGAGTTATTGACCATGATGCATTTGCAGGTCATTGACATACTGCTAGGTATGTCGTTTCACTCTAAGCCCTTGAATGTCTATCGCATGAAGACCGGCTCCGAGTCGCTGAGAATTATTTATGCCGCTAATGATTTTATGGTACAATTCATAATCTTCTGGGGTCCTAGGTAATTGTCATGTCTGAATCAACGACGCTCAGACGCTATGCCTCGCTTAAAAGTGGAGATAAAAATGAGTTTTATATGATGGATTTATCTAAGATATAAGTGAGTAAATTAAGGGATGTTCACTATAATTCTGGTTGATTTTTATTTTTTTTACCTAGTTTGATGTTTTCACGTCCTAACTTTTAGAAATGTTATAAGCTAATTTCAAATTGATAATATAATTTCTATGTTTTCAGGATTGATGATTCATGTTATCTTTCTGAAAAATTGTCACTAAGTGTTCCTAAAGTTTCGATTTGTAATTCTCGTGCGGTAGATCCTCACTGCTTGTGAATTTTTAATTTCAATGTTTTGGGTTTTTTCGACAAGAAACAGGCCAAAATAAAGGCGACTTGAAAATTCTCGTAGTTTTTACACTTGTCTTTTTGATCATTCTCTGTATGTAACAATTTATCAAAATATAAGCTCCTTTTATAATCAGTGCAAATGACCTCGGGCCTAATTAATGGACATTGGCTGTATCAAAAACATCTTAGAAAATAAGTTGTGTTTAGTCCTACATTTTTTAGTTGTTATACGAGTGAAGTTAGTTGTTTAATGCCCCGGGCAATATAAAGAGTGATTCACTGTAAAATGGAAGCGGCGACCACAAAGTTTATTATGTGTATTCCTCATGAGAAACATATGTAAAGTGTAGTATATGCATTATAATTAGGAAATGGTCTAGTAATTAAATGGATGTGTAGCAAGCGGGGGCACAACCAATAGTGTGAGTTCAAAGACGCTTCTGCATTACACATTTATTTTAGTACAGTATAGTTATTATATATAATGTTAGTAGATAATTAGTGAATTAGTAATGACAAGTGTAGTTTTTAAATGCCCCCAGGCGATATAAAAGTATATTCAGAACATTCAGCGAATAACTACGTACCTCTCGGAATGTTAAAAGTTCGTACACTTATTTTTCATTCTCTGTACTAACTACTCATGTAATGTTGCCATTTGATAGTTGAAATATCTCTTCAAAATGTCATGCGATTTGTCGGTATAGAGGACATTATTTTTGATACCTTTAGTTCAGGGATTTTGCAGAATTTTTAACAAAAGATGTTTGTGCAAATCATACACAGTGATATCAAATTTTGAGTGAGCTAGTTTGAGGAAAGGTACTTTCTGAGAATTTTGATGAGATTTTGTATGTATTTTGGTGGTTGTTTTTATATGTCTGCGTTTCCATCCAAAGTTTTATTTTCTTCAGAGTGATTTTATGGAAACGCTATGATATTCCAGGAGAGCAATATTTTTTAAAAAGAATTATTTCCAGTAGGAATTGAAGACAATGTGACGCGGATGGTAAGGCATTCGAGGATATCAAGCAATGTAGAACTAAAGAGTGGTTATGTTTTGAGTTACCTGATCAGGCATTTGGTTGCCTCATACGAGTTTCAATTGTCTTCAATCTACTGAAAAATATATTTTTTTGAAAAATATTGCTCTTTGATATCATAGTTTCATAATTAAATCACTCTGAAGATAAATAAAGACTTTGGATTGAATAGTAGCAAGGACATAATAAAAGACACCAAAATGTAATACAAAATTTTTTCATCAAAAAATTCTTCAAGATACTTTCTCAAACTGGCTCCTCACAAATTTTGATATCATGTATGATTTTGCACCAAACATTTTTTAAAATTTTGGCAGAAATGCCTAACTAAAGTATAAAATATGTCTTAGTACGACAATATCGCATGAAATTTTTGAGAGAATATTTTCAATATAAAATTGCAAACATGTATGATGTATTCGAATAAACTTAATTATATAGCTTTTAATTTTTATAGTCTTATGATGAAGATATTTTCTGCGCCGTTTCGACCACCTGAAAATGCGTTCGTTTATAGTATATTCAAAATGCGCGAGTAAGTTAAATCGTTTGTTCAATTTCGTTACCAGGGTTTAGGATCCTAACAACTTTAATTGAAAAATACCGTAAAGTAGAAGTCTTACTTATGAACTTAACCGAAAAGTGTATCCGTGTATTTGGATAACAAGAATTTATTTTGAGAGATTGGATAATCCAGACTGACATTCTGAATATTAAGAAATTGTGTATATTCAAGTATTTTTAGTTCTAATTGTATGTTGAATAATGCTCGTGACATATTTGCCTGTAACTGAGAAGTATTGAATATTAATGATAAATTATTTTGCTTGTTTGTAACATAGTCAATTTACATAGAGTTTACGTTTAAGCAACAATATAAAAAATTATTCCAGCACCATGTGATGCGAGAGAAAATGATATTTAATGACAAGCAGATATATGAATAACCAGAACTTGATGGCAAGTATGACATGATTATTAGGAATGTCATATCCCTATATAATTTTTGTAAGAATGCTAGCCACAACGTTAAAATCACACATTAAAGAGTAGTGCACCACCACCTACCATTCTAACCAAAAGTGATAAAGGGATATCTTTTGCAGATCGACCACTTTTTGAGAGCTTCTACGTATAAAATGACAAATATTACTTGTTTTTTTACCTCAGATATTAGTCTTCATCTTGAAAGTTTAAAATAAATGTTTTCATTTATATACAAACGGCTCGTGTTAAAATTTTAAAAAGCAATTTTAAAATTCAACTCAAAGTTCACCTAACCCGAAATGAATTTTTTTGAAGACAGTATTAATTAATTCATGCTCCTCTGGGTCTGCTGAAAGTCGTTCTGGCCAGTTACTGACTGCCAGTATGTCATTAAAAAGTCACTAAATTTCCGATAAAATTTTGACATTCGATTGTTTCATTTGAAAAAAGCATGAATCAAAAGAGAGGTTTTGCATAAAAACTGTTTTTCATTTTGATTTTGAAAATTGTTGCAAATTCGAAAATTTAAATTCAAACTCATTATTTTATACAAAAAAGTAACTTATTAATGTGCTACATATAGTAAATATATATTGCAATTCTTCGAGTTTATGGCCCCAATTAACATGATTAAAATAATTTAACATTATCTTGGAATCTAGAAAACTGAAGACTGATGATTAATAAAGTCAGAAACCAGACTTCAAAATTGAAAGAGAGGAATAACTGTGTCAAGATATTGTTATTCATAAATAAGTTTTCAATTATTATAAATGAATAATCACGTATTAACTCGTTTTAATTTGGCTTTCATCCTTCTTATCAAGAACTTCAAGACGACATGGCTGAGTCATCTTTTAAATTTAATGCGCTTTGTAAGTATGTTAATTATAGCAGAGCAGAGCAAACGATTTAGAAATTGGCGACCCCTGGTTTCCGACCAAAAATGTTCCGCGTTGACAACCTTTTAAGACCTTGGCCAGCCAGCTTATTATGCGGCTTGCTTGGCAACCAAACGAAAGTTGCTGCTTGGATTGGCTTGTTGGTTTTCTTGGCTTGCTTTTTGGCTTGACTTGTCTAGGCTCGTTTTTTGCGAAAAATTTAACGAGTGAACAAAAATCATATTTTTCATATCTCGTCACTTCGGTGAAATCGTAGTGAAGTTAATCTTTGATCAGAGCATATGTAATACTTTGATATTCTTATGTTTTTGACCTAAGAGGTGATTTAACATTAAGAGTAAGTTGTATATTGTGACATAGGGGGGGGGGGTGAGTTAAGCCGAAAAGCACTTGTCAAGGTTCTGCGCTATTACTACTGAGAGGCACTTGTGGTTTTGATAATATAATGCTTTAGAAGATTTTTCTGTGTAAAATGTACATTTCCGATGTTCATTCAATTAATTTCCAGTTCTGATTAGTTATTGAACATGTATAAACTCGTATTTGATTTGGTGCTATTACGTTTTGCGATAGCTCAAACTGAGCAAAAATATTAGTTAATAATACAGTTATAATAAATTATAAGGATTGAACAATGTTTTTGTTTTTTTCGAGATCACTGAAATTGTTTAATTAATAAGTATGGTATATAAAATTAACGAACAATCGCCTTATTCGACCATTTGTTTCAATATTATTATTACACAAAATTTTTCTCAGTTTGACTTTCTAAACTCAATCGGTTGAGTTGTTTTCAAACGTCGAATATATAAAAGTTTGCTACAAAAATACTTGTGGCCCGTAATAGATATGACAGTTTTCCAAACTTGATTATCAAATTCAAGGCGTTACTCAGCGTGTCAGCTTATCAGTCTTGAATTTTGCAAAAAAAAACGTGAGTTGAATTGATTGGAAGGATGAATATCTTAATGAGCTGATATACTTTATTTGGTTCAGCTAACGATAATAAGCACAAGAAAATAAACCAACTAATTATTTCGTAAGTTAAATTGACGCCAGTCTGCCACCATGCTGCTACGCCCTCTAAATGTGATTTAGATCTATAATATAGTTCTGATAATATCATCATCAAAATTATTTGAAAAATAGTAAAAAAATGATAAAAATATCACAAATTTTTTTGAAAAATGGCTAATTTTCCGAATTAAGCAGATTAATAGACTTTTTATTATCATTTGATTTTTTAGTTATAAGTGACAGTGTAGACAATTTGTGTTGATTATTAATTTTTTAACAAATAATTTTTTCATGAACTTAAATTGAAAATTTGAAATTCACTTCAAAAAATTGTCTGTCCCAACATACAAATAAATTTCACTGTTGGTTTTTATATGACAAACACTTTTCTGAAAACTTGATCATCTCACATTTGTATTCATGTTACGTTTCGAAATAATTTCTCGAAGTGAACTTCGGCGCGAAAATCTCAAAAAATCAACTCCCGTGATATTCGAACAAATATCTTAAAATAAAATGAGTAATTTTTTCGAATCACCGCAAAATTTTTATTATGTTTCGAATAAACAATTCTGTGACATATTTTTTGCCTTTTTCAGAAGGTTTCAGGTAAGCTTTATCCGATATATGGCTTTATGATTGCAAGGGTTAGCAATTGCTGACAAATGTCAAAATGTTTTTATTCTTAACTTTAATTATTTTGCGGACACTTCCCTCCATGATATGAAAAACTTTTGTGAGTATTCCACAATGGCAACTGTTTGCATCATTTTCCAAAGAAAATAAAATGTTTTGAAATTTTAAGTTATGAATGTTTTGATGTCTTTGATATCTTAGATGTTATATCAATTCAACATAACGAGCATATATCCAAGCGCCTTAGATACTACATAAAGTTGGATTTATGTAAACAGTGATTATTGTGAAACATTAGTGAATTAATATGAAAAAACTTGAAAAATCCTTTTATATATACATATTCAAAAACGCAAGGTTTTTATTATGCCCGTTGTTGTTCTTGATATCATGAAAGTGACATTTAATAAAATAAACGATTTTCTTACCCAAGATTTCTGTTACTTAACATTTGAATCCGATCATGTTTACTATTTAAAATTTTTATCTAATATTCCTGAATTCAGTGTTGTAAACTGAGGATTTACGGTAAAATTAAATTTCGTTAAACTTATCAGTT
>SCLH01001231.1:324806-337752 GCA_004367855.1 Oikopleura vanhoeffeni
CGCCTTAATACTACATAAAGTTGGATTTATGTAAACAGTGATTTATTGAAGAAACAATAGTGAATTAATATGAAAAATACTTGAAAAATCCTTTTTTAAATACATATTCCAAAAACGCAAGGTTTTTATTATGCCCTTGTTGTCTTTGATATCATGAAAGTGACATTTAATAAAAATAAACGATTTCTTACCCAAGATTCTTGTACTTAACATTTGAATTCGATCATTTTTACTATTTAAAATTTTTATCTAATATTCCTGAAAATTCAGTGTTGAACTGAGGATTTACGTGAAATTAAATTCGTAAACTATCATTAAAAAAAACGAATTCTCAGATATTTCCAATCACAAAGTTGTTGGACTGTAGCAATGGCTTGTAGAGTTCCGTTTATGTAAATCATACTAACAAATACAAAAAAATATTGATTTACTTTGACAACACGAATAATTCAAGGGGTTGCGTTATGAAATTGGCACTGAAAGTAATTAAGCTAAATATATTATTGGGGCAAGGAGAATCAGAAAATAAACTTTTATCAATATATGCAACTTGACTACAGGTGAATCAGTGCAGAAAAATGCTCAAATATAATTCAGCAAGTGTTCAAAAAGAAGTTTTAAAATTTGTTTTTAAGCCTTAATTGTATGTTTTTATAATTAATGTCGTAAGTTTAGCTCAAAGTTGAAGAACTATGCTCGCAGAAAAAAATGTAATCAAGAATAAATTAAAAATCTTAAAAATTTTTTTTTCGAAATTTTCAATAAATTTGGTCATTTTGAAGAGAAACATGACGAATTTTGATCAAAAAACGTAAGTTAAAGAGAAGGTTTGTTGTTTGACTTTCAGAGAAATTACTCATGAAAATAAAATTCCTAGAAAATCGAGAAAAAAATCACTGACAAGAATCCTCGAATAAATTCCTAAACCATGGCTCCCTCGGAAATTCAATCCGATATATGTCGCAAAATGTTTCAAAATTTTGCGAAATCTCCATAAAAAGTAAAAAAAATAATTTTTACAAAAATCGAAATTAATTTTTTAATTAAGATTTTTAAAATTAAATTGCAAACTACATGAAAGATTTTAATAACAAGTTGTAATGTATTATGTCTACGCTTGAAAATTGTCGACGCTCCGATTAGTGTTTGGAATGAGAGTGCAAATAATTTCTTAGTATGTTTTAAACATGTAAAATTACATTGTAAATGCACAATTCGAAAAAATGATGAGAAACCCAAATATTGTGATCATTATAACCAAATTTGAAATAAATATACCATAACAATTTTACTAAAAATGCAATTGAGCGTCAAATGAGACAATATAAATTCATTTTATAATTAAAACCAGTTAAAACCTTAGTTTGTTTTGTGTTTCTATAAATTTTATCACTTTAAAATTCAAGAATTCAGGCTTAACATGGTTACCACTTCCTTAAGGGGGTGGTCAGGCGAGTCTTTATGAGAACTGTGGAAGACAGATATTAAGATTTTATAATGTTTATTAGTAATTCAGTAATTAAAAAACATTGGTCAAAACTAAAAATCGCTATCTACACTATTTGTCCGTTATCGTCACGTCAATTTACACTTATTTGTGCTGATTATGCATTCATGGTGTATATTTACAGGTAAAATATTTTTAATAGTAAATATCGTCTCTGAACTGTTTTCTCATTGAAAAATTATTAAAAACTTCTGTTTCTGAGAATTTTTTTTTTAATTCGGAACAAATTTATTTGTCAACTTCAAACCTTTGTCAATATGTAAATAAGGCTTCACACATGCGCGAACATCGCTTTCTTTATTTGTAAACAATCAAAGGTTTTTATTCACACATGTTACGAACAAAATAATCTAAGGGAAAATTATAAAAATTGAATTAATTTTATCAAAATTTGAAGTCATAAAAATGAAATGAAATCGTAATTTTACTCTCACTCAGAACTGAAGTAGATACGAGTTAAAACTTTAAAAAATTCGCAGAGGTCATTTACTATAATTCTATTTTGAGATATTTCGGAGCAAAAATAAATTTTACAAGTTTTGTAAAAGTCACCTATTACGTACAAGATTTAAAATAATAAAAAAATGTACACCAGTTTTTCTTCTTAAGTGTTCAAGGAACATATATATCGTGTAAAAAATTCGCGAAAATTCACGGGGGAGATAGATTTTGAAAAAAACTAGTAAATTCAATATTTTGGCGCTCAAGAGCATTCTAGGGAAATATTTTTCGAAAAAATTACACATTTCTTAAGAAAAGTAGTTATTGCTTCAGTTGTTAAAATTCAATTAACTGTCATATAATATGACGGAGGAGAGACTTTGAAAAATTGTCGTTTTCTGAAATATTTGCTCTCTTCTGCCCAAAGAAAATTACGAAAATATTTTAAATAGTCAATTATTCGTAAAATTGTCTAGATTTTCAAAACACATTTTTTATTCTTTGTCATATCTAGTTTCTCACAATTGACATCAAAGTCAAAAATGACTAAAAAGGTTATCGTGACCCACCCCTTAATTAAAACTTAAAAAATAAGCTAGAGTTTAATTAATTTAATTTAAATTTTGTACACCATGTGTTTTAGCTTTTTGGGTGTTCCCCGAGGAGATTCACGCTTAACCAATCAGCCCAAAAGCTAAAACACATACGGTACTATTCCAAGTTGGAATTTCCAAACATTGACATTTTTTTGAAAAATTAACCAAAAACTTTTGAATATTTATTTGATTCCCGAACTCATATTTTAAAGAAAAAGTAACAGGAATATACAAATGTTGACCTTTCAAATTATTGAAAATAATTCTTCTGAAATATAATCCCAAGAATAATTAACATCAGTAACAGTTGACAAACTTAAGTACATCTGATTTGTTATGAAACCCACCAAATGGGCATCCTTTAAATAAACTGTGACATCGGTTATTTACACGAAAGCTTATAATTTGATGACAAACAGTGAACTATTATAAAACTGTTTTATTCGATATTATCACTAAAAAACTGAGAATTATCAAGTATTTCGGTAAAAATTGCTCTGATATTTTATTAAATAAACCAAAATGTCCATTTCTATACAAATGAAAATTTTTCGATCATTCTCGATTTTGAGCGTTCATTATAAGAGAAGTTATGTGTTGAATTTGGAAACCTTTTTTTGAAAAAATCATCTTCAGTAAGAATACTATAATTTATCTTTTCTGAGTTCAAATTCAATTTTTTATTAGTTTTATTTGAATCTGCCGAAGATAAATTAAGACGAAAAATCTCGCGAATGAACTGTGAGCAAAACAACATGTTTTGATAATAAGAATACCTTAATTTATTAAATGAAAGAATGATATTTTTTGAAGTATTTTACTATAGCTGATTTTCTTGGTTGATCGTTATGAATTATCCTTTAACATTTCAATTTGGTAAGGAAAAACGATCGTTGAGTTTTTCTCGGTTGCAATTTGTGCCAAAGTTTGTAGAATCTGAAAGTAGGCGTGAATACTAAGGTCCAATTAAAATACTCTTGCATAGTCCGAAATGTCAGACTATGAGCACCCATAATTATATTTTGACGCTGAACTCCAAGAATTTGATCACAACTTTAATATTGAAACATATATGAATATTACAATTACGTATTAAACACTAATTATCAGGTTTTTCACGTAAAATTTAGTTGTGACGTTTATCCTTTCTCATCTAAAAACGAACACAAGAGTTTTATACATTTTCGTGACAAGTTTTATTTATGATAGAATGATTCATAAACTTTTACCTGTCTAAAGCTAGAACGGTTTAATTTTCTACCATAGTTTAATATCCCTTTATCTGTCCCTAATAAGCAAACGTATCGTGTCTTATGAAGGAGTGACAATAAAGTAACAAAAGTGTGATGAAGAGACGTGCGGGCCAAGCGCAAGTATTTTTTCGTCCACCCTTATAAGAAGGGGGTTAAAGGGACGAAAGAAAAAGCCTAAAGAGACCTGGTGCTGCAAAAGCCTCAGAGATCAATTAAACAGATCAGGCCTATGTGGAGTTTACAAATTATGCAATTTATTTAAACAAAAACTAGGTGTACACTCGGCAAAATCAGCGTGTGTATCATCCTACACCATTATTTAATAGTACTTGAAATCTTAATAAAGTTTTAAAATATCAAAAAAAGGCGGGCAATTAAGGAATTGCAGATTGAAATTTTTGATGAAAGTTGCAGATTGAAATATTTATGAAATTTTTCAAACAATGGCAAAAAATTCAAATCTGCTCAAATTCCCGCAGGGTGGTCAATTAAGAAATAACCCTCATTTATCCCGAAATAATTATATTCAAAATGAATCAAATAATCGCAAAAAGTTTTTTATTGTGACAGACTTAATATATCGGAACAAGAATCAACCTGCTTTGTATCATATCACACAAACAGCGCAAAGGAAGTTCTTCGTGTATCATACTAAGAAGACCGAAATACTATCAGTATCATAAATTAAATGAAAGTGCGGATTAAAATTTTTGATGAAATTTATTTAATTAACGAGTTTTAAAACTTACTCTCGAAAAATAAAAGGTCAGTCAGAACTCAGACAAAAAAAAACTAACTGTTGAACCGATCCACCGATCCGATCCAATTGACCCCTGTGTTGAAAATTAAAATTCAATTTCCCAAGAAAACCGCTTTTCATCACCAGGTTTTTTCATTTTTTTTCGCGAAAAATCTAGAAAAAAGTAGAATAAAATATTTTCGAGAAATTCATGAAAAAAAATTTATTTGCATTCTTCAAAAAATTAATCGCAACACTCTATTGACAATTTAAACCTGAATTCTTAATTTTATATTTTTTGTCATTTTCGAGTTTTTTCAAAAAATTGAACGCCACTTTTATTGCTCAGAGGTTTACAAATATTACTTAGGAAAAACCCTAAAGCTGAATTCGTTCGATCATATAAAATTAGGCGGTGTGCTATTTCAGTGCTTCTTACAACCATTCCGGTCGGAATTTATATCACGTTTTTGTAAAAAATAGTAATTGCGAATTGCAAAAAATATAATTTTTTTAGGTAAAATTACGTAATTGTAAAGCAGCAGGAGAGCGTTTAATAACGTCAGTACCGCTTCTTTTAAACTTTTTGGATGCATTTCATTCTCCGTTCACTCAGCAGCAATAATCTAAACGCAATTTCTGTTATAACAGAAAGTCAAGCCTAATTGTTAAAAAACAGTTAAATTTTTTTTGTTGCAAAATTTTTCAGTAAGCTTTCTTAGAATTCCAATAAGTGCTAAGGAATAGTGCGTAGATGGAATCACCAATGAAGTGGAAATACAATTATCAAAAGATTTTGTTTTCAGGGATATTTTATTTTTGCATTATCAATCGGTCGTTTATCTTTTTGAAAAAATTTTGAAAATTTTTTTCTTGGGACCAAAAAGTTAAATGCAACAATTATTTTATTGAAATTGGATAACTTTTTTGCGATTGACATTATAATTAGCAAAATATTAAGAAAAAGTCCAACCTTAAAATTTTATTCGATCAAACATTTAGTCCGACCTAAAATTTATAGGACATTTTTGGCTAAGTATTCTTGTGAATTCTGATAATTTTTTTAACATCCTTTATCAACTGCTACCTTGGCTTATTGCTTCTCAGTTGCCTCAGCTCTGCACCATTGCTCTTTGTACTGTTTGGTAAACCTAAATCTTTACTTCACACGCTTCCACTTTGATTCCCCAATCATCGTGCCGTCATCAAGGACCTCAGCATTTCGTTACATAATTCTCCCAGCATAAAATCTACAAGGGTTCGAGTACCTCAAAAATAATTTTAACTTATTCTTATTCAAAAAAAGATGATACCAATTATGTCCAAAAAGGTGTTCTCCATTTTGGTCTTTTTTTCCCTTTTTTTGCTACAAATATTTGTAGGCCAAAATATCTACAGATTAAGAGAATCGTTGTGGAATAAAAAACAGTTCACGTCTGTTACAATAACATAGAAAGTGTAATCGAAAAATGAAAGACATTTCCAATTCGTATTTAATGTGGACTACTCATTCGGCGTTACGCAATTTCATTCAAAAAAGTAGCAAATATCTCTTTTAACACATTACTATGACTTTGAATGTGCGACTTAAAGAGCTAATCCTAGCGCAGTCCTGAGGCCATTCCTAGGCCACTCCTGGCCACTCCTGGATCGCTCAATCTCTAGACACATCATTAATTATTTAAAGAGATATATGTTAGTCACTTTGAAAAAAATTTCATAAAAATACGTAGGGGCGGAACCCTTAAAATGCAAATGTATATGGGCAATGTTTTCTCATTTTATCATCTTATCTTTCGTCAAATTAACGTGCTATCTATGCAAGTTTTTACGTTTGCGATAAAGCGATAAACCTTTCTGACTTTTACGCTATTTAAAATTTGGAACGCATTTTTGGTTGGGGAAATTTTTACGTTAAATTTTTTTGTCTTTTCATTTTTTTTTTATATTCTGTAATTAGTCACCTATTTCCATATGCTAATATAATTGTTTGGTTTAAAAAGTCGATTTACTCGCTGGTATGACCCCAATATAGCCATCTTAAAATGAAGTCGAAACTAAAAAATGGTACTTCGAAAAAATTCCCAGGAAGATTTGAATTAAAATTTTTAAGTTTATTTTGTTTTAATCTTTCAAAATAATAAATCGAAACAAGTAAAAGAAAATGTCGATTATTTTGGGGGAAAGATTCAAATTAGCACGATTTTTTTTCAAAACCTTGGAATATTTTTATCTGAAGTTTTGGAAGAGAACAATAGAATTCCCCTGAAATTGAAATGATAAATGTACAATTCGTGTTCATTTTGAATAAAGTGTCGAAATTATATTTTAGGTGTGATTATTATATTCTCAAATATATTTTAAAAATATAGAGGCATTTTTACTTCTTTGATTTTATTCTTGTAACTCATTTTGAGCTATCTAAGAACTGCACCGGATGGGTGGTTTCCGAAAGTAACGGAAATATTATGAACTATACTATATAATTAAGTATTAACTATAACATATACAGTATGTAAACCTTAAATATAGCTTATAATTATGTAAGCCAACAAAAATAATCATCAAATTAAAACACAACAAACAATTATTCAAACGGTTATTGTTACAAACTTGTTTAATTTGGGACGAACAGAAATTATTATAAAACATTCTTCATGTTATCGAATATCATTGATGTACTATAATATAAAACAGTGAATTATCAAGAATTTTCGTGAATTCGTAATTATTGTATCAATGCGCTTATTGAATGTTTCATTCAATTCGGAAATAAAATTTCTTTATTATGTCATTTAAGGGGGTAATACGACTCGATTTATCTCTTCTCTTATATGCTCGTTATGTTGAATTTGATATAACATCTAAAATATCAAAGACATCAAAAACATTCATAACTTAAAATTTCAAAACATTTTATTTTCTTTGGAAAATGATGCAAACAGTTGCATTGTGGAATACTCACAAAAGTTTTTCATATCATGGAGGGAAGTGTCCGCAAAATATTAAGTTAAGAATAAAAACATTTTGACAATTTGTCAGCAATTGCTTAACCCTTGGAATCATAAAGCCGATATATCGGATAAAGCTTACCTGAAACCTTCTGAAAAAGGCAAAAAATATGTCACAGAATTGTTTATTCCGAAAACATAATAGAAAATTTTGCGGTGATTCCGAAAAAATTACTCATTTTATTTTAAGATATTTGGTTCGAATATCACGGGGAGTTGATTTTTTGAGATTTTTCGCCGAAGTTTCACTTCCAGAGAAATTATTTCGAAACTAGACATCGAATACAAATGTGAGATGATCAAGTTTTCAGAAAAGTGTTTTGTTCATATAAAACACTCAACAGTGAAATTTATTTGTATGTTGGGACAGACAATTTTTTTGGAAGTGAAATTTCAAAATTTTCAATTTAAGTATTCCATGAAAAAATTATTTGTTAAAAAAATTAATTTAATCAATCAAAAATTGTCTACACTGTCACTTGATAACTATGAAAATTCAAAATGATAATAAAAAGTCTGTTAATCTGCTTTAATTCGGAAAATTAGCCATTTTTCATAAAAATTTGTGATTTTTTCATCATTTTTTTTTACTTTTTCAAAAATAAATTTTGATTGATGATATATAGAATCTATATTATAGATCTAATCAGATTTGAGGGGGTAGCAGCGATGTGGCAGACTGGCGTCAAATTTGATAGGTTGTCAGAATTATCATAGGGAAGTTAAATCGACTCGATGAAAAGTTGAGATAAACAGTGTTTTGAAACTTGAACGATCATCCAATTTTTGATCTCTGAATTATCACAAAAATATTATCTAGACTATATTTTATAATTTTTAAAATTTTCAAAGTATTTATGAAATTTGAACAGTATATGCTGAGCGAAAATAATACTTGTTATTTGTATACTTGAGTTATTGACCATGATGCATTTGCAGGTCATTGACATACTGCTAGGTATGTCGTTTCACTCTAAGCCCTTGAATGTCTATCGCATGAAGACCGGCTCCGAGTCGCTGAGAATTATTTATGCCGCTAATGATTTTATGGTACAATTCATAATCTTCTGGGGTCCTAGGTAATTGTCATGTCTGAATCAACGACGCTCAGACGCTATGCCTCGCTTAAAAGTGGAGATAAAAATGAGTTTTATATGATGGATTTATCTAAGATATAAGTGAGTAAATTAAGGGATGTTCACTATAATTCTGGTTGATTTTTATTTTTTTTACCTAGTTTGATGTTTTCACGTCCTAACTTTTAGAAATGTTATAAGCTAATTTCAAATTGATAATATAATTTCTATGTTTTCAGGATTGATGATTCATGTTATCTTTCTGAAAAATTGTCACTAAGTGTTCCTAAAGTTTCGATTTGTAATTCTCGTGCGGTAGATCCTCACTGCTTGTGAATTTTTAATTTCAATGTTTTGGGTTTTTTCGACAAGAAACAGGCCAAAATAAAGGCGACTTGAAAATTCTCGTAGTTTTTACACTTGTCTTTTTGATCATTCTCTGTATGTAACAATTTATCAAAATATAAGCTCCTTTTATAATCAGTGCAAATGACCTCGGGCCTAATTAATGGACATTGGCTGTATCAAAAACATCTTAGAAAATAAGTTGTGTTTAGTCCTACATTTTTTAGTTGTTATACGAGTGAAGTTAGTTGTTTAATGCCCCGGGCAATATAAAGAGTGATTCACTGTAAAATGGAAGCGGCGACCACAAAGTTTATTATGTGTATTCCTCATGAGAAACATATGTAAAGTGTAGTATATGCATTATAATTAGGAAATGGTCTAGTAATTAAATGGATGTGTAGCAAGCGGGGGCACAACCAATAGTGTGAGTTCAAAGACGCTTCTGCATTACACATTTATTTTAGTACAGTATAGTTATTATATATAATGTTAGTAGATAATTAGTGAATTAGTAATGACAAGTGTAGTTTTTAAATGCCCCCAGGCGATATAAAAGTATATTCAGAACATTCAGCGAATAACTACGTACCTCTCGGAATGTTAAAAGTTCGTACACTTATTTTTCATTCTCTGTACTAACTACTCATGTAATGTTGCCATTTGATAGTTGAAATATCTCTTCAAAATGTCATGCGATTTGTCGGTATAGAGGACATTATTTTTGATACCTTTAGTTCAGGGATTTTGCAGAATTTTTAACAAAAGATGTTTGTGCAAATCATACACAGTGATATCAAATTTTGAGTGAGCTAGTTTGAGGAAAGGTACTTTCTGAGAATTTTGATGAGATTTTGTATGTATTTTGGTGGTTGTTTTTATATGTCTGCGTTTCCATCCAAAGTTTTATTTTCTTCAGAGTGATTTTATGGAAACGCTATGATATTCCAGGAGAGCAATATTTTTTAAAAAGAATTATTTCCAGTAGGAATTGAAGACAATGTGACGCGGATGGTAAGGCATTCGAGGATATCAAGCAATGTAGAACTAAAGAGTGGTTATGTTTTGAGTTACCTGATGCAGGAACATTTTGGTCTGCTCAATCGAGTTTCATTGTCTTCTCAATCTACTGAAAAATTATTTTTTTGAAAAATATTGCTCTTTGATGGATCATAGTTTTCATAATTAAATCACTCATGAAATAAATAAAGACTTTGGATTGAATAGTGGCAAGGACAATAATAAAAGAACCACAAATTAATACAAACATTTTTCATCAAAAAATTCTTCAAATACTTTCCTCAAACTGGCTCCTCCAAATTTTATATCAACTGTATGATTTGCACAAACATTTTTTAAAAATTTTGGCAGAAATCCTAACTAAAGTATAAAATATGTCTATACGACAAATCGCATGAAATTTTTGAGAAATATTTTCAATATAAAATTTGCAAACAGTATGATGTAGTTCGAATAAACTTATTATAAGCTTTTAATTTTTAAGTCCTTATGATGAAGATATTGTTCTGCGCGTTTTCGACCCTGAAAATGCGTTCGTTTTATATAATTCAAAATGTCGCGAGTCAAGTTAAATCGTTTGTTCAATTTCGTTACCAGGTTTAGATCCTAACAACTTATTGAAAAATACCGTAAAGTAGAAGATCTTACTAGAACTTAACCGAAAATGTTTATCCGTGTATTTGGATAACAAGGAATTATTTTGAGAGATTGATAATCCAACTGAAATTCTGAATATTAGAAATTGTTATACAAGTATTTTTAGTTCTAATTGTAATGGTTGATATAGCCTCCGTGACATATTTGCCTGTAACTGAAAGTATGAATTTTAATGATAAATTATTGTGCTTGTTTGTAACATAGTCAATTTACATAGAGTTTACGTTTAAGCAACAATATAAAAAATTATTCCAGCACCATGTGATGCGAGAGAAAATGATATTTAATGACAAGCAGATATATGAATAACCGAACTTGATGGCAAGTATGACATGATTATTAGGAATGTCATATCCCTATATAATTTTTGTAAGAATGCTAGCCACAACGTTAAAATCACACATTAAAGAGTAGTGTACCACCACCTACCATTCTAACCAAAAGTGATAAAGGGATATCTTTTGCAGATCGACCACTTTTTGAGAGCTTCTACGTATAAAATGACAAATATTACTTGTTTTTTTACCTCAGATATTAGTCTTCATCTTGAAAGTTTAAAATAAATGTTTTCATTTATATACAAACGGCTCGTGTTAAAATTTTAAAAAGCAATTTTAAAATTCAACTCAAAGTTCACCTAACCCGAAATGAATTTTTTTGAAGACAGTATTAATTAATTCATGCTCCTCTGGGTCTGCTGAAAGTCGTTCTGGCCAGTTACTGACTGCCAGTATGTCATTAAAAAGTCACTAAATTTCCGATAAAATTTTGACATTCGATTGTTTCATTTGAAAAAAGCATGAATCAAAAGAGAGGTTTTGCATAAAAACTGTTTTTCATTTTGATTTTGAAAATTGTTGCAAATTCGAAAATTTAAATTCAAACTCATTATTTTATACAAAAAAGTAACTTATTAATGTCTACATATAGTAAATATATATTGCAATTCTTCGAGTTTATGGCCCCAATTAACATGATTAAAATAATTTAACATTATCTTGGAATCTAGAAAACTGAAGACTGATGATTAATAAAGTCAGAAACCAGACTTCAAAATTGAAAGAGAGGAATAACTGTGTCAAGATATTGTTATTCATAAATAAGTTTTCAATTATTATAAATGAATAATCACGTATTAACTCGTTTTTAATTTGGCTTTCATCCTTCTTATCAAGAACTTCAAGACGACATGGCTGAGTCATCTTTTAAATTTAATGCGCTTAGTAAGTATGTTAATTATAGCAGAGCAGAGCAAACGATTTAGAAATTGGCGACCCCTGGTTTCCGACCAAAAATGTTCCGCGTTGACAACCTTTTAAGACCTTGGCCAGCCAGCTTATTATGCGGCTTGCTTGGCAACCAAACGAAAGTTGCTGCTTGGATTGGCTTGTTGGTTTTCTTGGCTTGCTTTTTGGCTTGACTTGTCTAGGCTCGTTTTTTGCGAAAAATTTAACGAGTGAACAAAAATCATATTTTTCATATCTCGTCACTTCGGTGAAATCGTAGTGAAGTTAATCTTTGATCAGAGCATATGTAATACTTTGATATTCTTATGTTTTTGACCTAAGAGGTGATTTAACATTAAGAGTAAGTTGTATATTGTGACATAGGGGGGGGGGGTGAGTTAAGCCGAAAAGCACTTGTCAAGGTTCTGCGCTATTACTACTGAGAGGCACTTGTGGTTTTGATAATATAATGCTTTAGAAGATTTTTCTGTGTAAAATGTACATTTCCGATGTTCATTCAATTAATTTCCAGTTCTGATTAGTTATTGAACATGTATAAACTCGTATTTGATTTGGTGCTATTACGTTTTCGATAGCTCAAACTGAGCAAAAATATTAGTTAATAATACAGTTATAATAAATTATAAGGATTGAACAATGTTTTTGTTTTTTTCGAGATTACTGAAATTGTTTAATTAATAAGTATGGTATATAAAATTAATGAACAATCGCCTTCATTCGACCATTTGTTTCAATATTATTATTACACAAAATTTTTCTCAGTTTGACTTTCTAAACTCAATCGGTTGAGTTGTTTTCAAACGTCGAATATATAAAAGTTTGCTACAAAAATACTTGTGGCCCGTAATAGATATGACAGTTTTCCAAACTTGATTATCAAATTCAAGGCGTTACTCAGCGTGTCAGCTTATCAGTCTTGAATTTTGCAAAAAAAAACGTGAGTTGAATTGATTGGAAGGATGAATATCTTAATGAGCTGATATACTTTATTTGGTTCAGCTAACGATAATAAGCACAAGAAAATATAACGAACTAATTATTTTCGTAAGTTAAA
>SCLH01001232.1:5444-18525 GCA_004367855.1 Oikopleura vanhoeffeni
AAAAAGTGTACCACTTAGGGGTGTACGGGTAAGTGAGCGAAGACTGTATTTAAATCAATTCTTTATATCTTGCAAATACAAACAAATTTTTTTTGGATTTATATTCAAGCAAATGTTTTTGGTTTCGATAAGCTTGGTAAAAGCCAAGCCATCAGTTACCGAGTAGCCGTAATTGAGTGGTAAAATTTGTTATATTTAAAAATGTACAGTATGTTTTTTTTTCGTGAGAAAATCTAAGGATAGTTGGGGAGAACTCTCCCAGCCATTCCTTATACCCGCGAAAAAAGACATAATATTAATATTGTATTCATTATTAAAAATAGACCGATTGCGTTGACGCGTGAACCCACTTTAAATCATGCAATATTTCTCTAGCTTTATTGCCAACATGTTAAAAAATTCAAATATTTCTTTTCGGGCTAATTTTTGCAAACATTTCAAAATTCAACTTCGAGAATATTCGGATAAATTCTGAGAACATTAAACAAAAAATCACAATAATACTCCTACAAAGTTTGGCCTGATACTCCTTGCAATGACGTCGTTTTTTTTAGTAATGCATANAATATAGCAGCTATATTATAGATATATTATGGGCTATAATTAATAGCTTGCATTTAAGGAAGTTTACGTAATTATTTTATTTCGATAGCGATAAAACTCAAAACTAATAATATCATTTTTTTCAACCAAAGTGAATCTTGAGAATGATGATCTCTATAGCGCATGTTCGAATCCTACGCCGCCTTATCGGCCGAGGGGTTGATCGGCTGATATTACGCATCAATCAACTTTGGCGCTCCCAATATCAAGCACCCTCGCCTATTTTTATACCCAAGACAATCACTAAGACAACACTAGTGGGATTCGATATCTAGTGGGATTCGAGAATTTTTTTCAAAAAATGCATTTAGCCCAGACTTTGAGCGTGTCGAGCTAATTAAAATTTTGAGAATAAAAATTAACATATAAAAATGAAATATCCTGACAGGTTGTTTTTGTTCAGTTGAATTCCTGTCTCAGTTTCCTTGACCTAGATTTGACAGATCTAATTTTGTGCAAATGCTGAATCTGTGAGTACAGCCTAATTCAGTCTATTCATCACATTTTAAGGTAAAACATCGGCATATAATTATTATAAGCAGATAACTTATCTGAGATAAGTATTACAAAACGGATACATCTTGATATGCATACTTGAACATGACATCTGACAAGTAAATTGGCCTAGAACTCTCAGTCAGAGTATCTTCTCTAAAACTCAACTTCTAATTAGGCCTTCTTCACTGTACAAGAAATTCAATCATCTAAAGATAAAAAACATATTTATTTAGATACAGATACGTAAATCCCTGAAGCAACCATGCACTACACCAACCAAAAAATCCTTGTCCCTTCCTACTTTTTTTGCTTAAAAATATATTTGAAAAATTTTAGCTTAGTTTCTTAGTTTTTTGCTGAAACTAACCGCCAATAAAAACGTTCGAATTCTGAAACACGTAAGTATTCAACAAATTTAAATGCTCTTAGACCAATAATCGATGTCAATCAGTTTTCAGCAAAAAAAAATAAGAAATGGACCAAACATTTTACATACTGTAGAAAAAAAAACGGGGAAAAATAACAGTAAATAATATTTCTACGACAAAAAATACACTTAAAATGTTACCTGGTTTACGGTATATTTGCTCGTTGTTAATGGGATCTTGAAATCGATGGAATCGTTAGTTTTGCTATCAGATGTTTGACATTGTACAGTAAAAACATTTGTCTGATAGACATCAAGAGTCCAAAGCTGGTATAATGTTAAACATCTAATTTATGTGGCAATAATATTTCAAAGTTAAGACATAGATTATTTTAAAAGATTTGTTTATTTTCAAATTGAATTCAAAATTTAAAATTCATTTCAAAATATAAGAATAGGTTTTTGAAGGAAAATAGAGTCTTTCGGTTTTAGAGGCCTTATCGCGGTACTGCAGATTGGGTAAATCACGATTTTTCACATCGAGCTTAATTTGTAGGAAATTGGAATTAAGAAACAGACAGACTGTCTACCACAGCTGTGCACAGGCTTGTAAAGGGATGCATCCCCGACCGGAATTTCTATCCCCATCCCCATTTTTTCCCTATATTTTACTTAAACCTACGCAAAAAAGGGATGGAAAACCCACGCAAAACTCATCCCTTTCACAAGCCTGGTCTACCAAACGATCTAGTTTTCTATTAATAGTTTGTTGTACTATATCCCTTTATCACTTTTTGGTTAGAATGCGTAGCCACTACTCCTTTTAACGTGTGATTTTAACGTTGTGGCTACGCACTCTAACCAAAAAGTGATAAAGGGATATGAGCCCAATCAAGTGTCCCCGGAAAAATAGGTCTGGACGATTCACAGAGTTACAGGCTGTAACTTACAGCTCGCTAATGAGTTATTTTCGAATATCATATGTTCGAATATCAGATTTATATAACTATTTTTCTTCTTTATATAATCATATTTTATATTATTATTTCTACAATTTGTTTGACTTTTTTAGCACCATTTTAATCACAAAAATTACGTTTTTTAATATTAAATTAAATAATTAATACTTTCTTTATGAAATATTTTCTTCAAAATACAGCCATAAAAAATTTCAAAAATATGTTGTTCTAAAATTCCATAAAATTTAAGTCTACTTTGAAAANTCTTCTGGTAATTCCCTAGATCAATCTACAGTATCGCGCTAAGGTTTTTCATCGAATTATTATTTATTATATTAATAAACTTTATTAATTTAATTATTCATAGGTAAGATTTTTTTCATTTTGCTACAAAATTGGCAAAGTGAGTCATTTTTAAGGTGGGAGAGGATTTCTCAAAAAATAAACAGAAAGTTCCAAACATTTGACTGAATTTTTTCAATAGCTAGACAAAAAAACTTCATTATTAACTCCAATGAGCACAAAGACAGTTTTTTTTCGATTTTTAGCTAAAATCATTCCAGTTCCCATATCGCCGAAAAAGCCAATAAAACCGAAATTGCGTCGGCGTTTAAGATTTTTATCACGAATTACTCTGAGTACTTCATGAATGAGGTCATATTTCAAAATTGGGTTTTACAAATTCACTTTTCTAAATTTTGGAAGTTTATTGACGATTTGAAATAGGAAATTTCAAAACTCAAAAATGGGTATCGATGTTTTTAAACCTATCTTGTAAAGAAATTTTTTTTGGTCATTTTAAGACGTAGGTTTTTTTGTTTCTTTTCAAAATTTTCAAAAAAATGGATTTTTCGGTCAATTTTCGAGATTTATAGAGTAGTCCCCAACCCGTTTCTGGAGAAGCCGTATGAAGTGCTAGAAGGCTGATTTTTTGGCCAGTGAAAATTAAGCGTTTTTCGGTCAGCGATTTTTTGTGATTGAGGGTCGGCAACCAATTTTGACCCTCTAATGCCGGTCAAAGTTCAAGGTCAATCTCAAATTCATCGCTAACCGAAAAACGGCTTAATTTTCACTGGCCAAAAAATCAGCTTTCAAGCACTTCATACGGCTTCTCCAAAACCGGGGTTTGGGACTACCTGTAATCTCGAAAAATTGACCGAAAATCCATTTTTTTTTGGAAATTTTTTGAAGAACAAAAAAAAAACCTACCGTCTTAAAATGACCAGAAAAATTTTTTCTACAAGATAGGTCAAAAACTTCGATACCCATTTTTGAGTTTTGAAATTTCTTATTTCAAATCGTCAATTCATTTATTTTATTGTTAAACTCATTATTAAATTCAAAAACTGTTTTAATTTTGACCTCATTTCGAACGCTTATGGGTTTTTTAATTTTTGAGAGAAAAATTTAATTTCTGTCATCATATCGCTGAAAGTGTCAATATCGCCGAAAATGACCAATATCGCCAAGTTTTTTTGTCCAAAAACTTTCAGCGATTTTGGGCCTCCCCTTGTACGTGGTTATTTCTGCACAGAAGAGTAGCAAATTATCCATATGGATCAACGGCCCTCAGAGTATAAATCCTAACTATTTGAAAAATGCGAAACCTGAGCATTCGATTGGTTGATTCTTTCCTAATCTGACCAATGAAATCGGCCTATTCCTATTTCCACGGTTTTGATTGGGTGCTAATATCTTGCGTTGTTTGTATCATTCAAATAGTTAGGATTTATACTCTGAGGGCCGTTGATCCATATACTGTAAAACGCTATAAGCTCTTTTTTGTGAATAGCCATTGCAAAATGTCGACTTTTCGGAACCTCAAAAAATCCTCGGCCACCCTAGTCGGTTAAGTGGTCATTTCTTGTAAACTTACCTGCAACTGATTCAACTTTTCGTTCAACGGCTGCAAAATCGTTTTCGATTGCGACAACTTCTTGCTTCATAGCATCTGCCATATCCGAGCCAAGTTGTTCAACTTCATTAACAACATTATTCCAAATTCCACGCGAGTTCTATAAATAATAGATTTAGAGTGCGCACTGTGAGAAAATTAGCAAAATAGCCGAATTAACCGGTGCAGGGCAAAACGCCAGTCATTTTGAGAGCGCGCAACAAATGCCGCACAAAACAAATAAATGCGCGTCGTCCAGGTCAAATTGTTTTATCAATTTTAATAATAATTCCAACTCGTGAAGGACTTATTATTTCCAAAATAATTCCAAATTAACGAACCAGATTTCAAATCAATTTTGATGAAATAGTTAATTCTCAATATTTGCTCGAAAATGGAACCGGTCCAGAAATTCAAGAAATCGGAGAAAATATTCTCGTTTTGAACAGGGACAGCCCCTAACCGTTCATACAAAAAAGCCGTAATTAAAACAGCACCGGAACCAGATAATAATCTACAAATATACTGAATTAACGCGTTCGAGATGACGTTTTTAATTTTCTTTATTGTACTTAGTTAATCTCGAAAAAACTTTGGAACAAAAAATTTTTCTGAAAAACGACCACAGTCATAGCTAAAAAGCGAAAATTAAAATTTGTGTATTTTCGGAAAATGAACAACTTTTTAAAAACACTCGTAAATAGGGTAAATCGACACAAAGAAATTCTAAAATCATATTGAAAAATTTTTGAACAATTTAGTTCTTTAGTTTCAAATCGATATTATTCATTAGACGATTTGAAAAAAGGAATTTCAAAAGTCAAAAATCGGTTTCAATGTGTTTAAGCTATCTTGTAGAGATTTTTTTTTGTTATTTTAAGACCCAAGATTTTTTTCGTTTTTGAAATTTTTTCATAAAAAAATGATTTTAAGGTCAAATTTACATGACTGCCTCTATCCAGCTGTAAAAGTTGCAAATTAGCAGCTAGCGTATTTTTTTCTGCTATCAGGAGAAAAGGCTTATACAATTTCAAGATTTTCGATTTAGGGGCACAATGACCACCCGGTCAACCACAATGACCGGTCAAAGTTCAAGGTCAATCTCAAGTTCATTGTAGAGACTTGAAGTACCTTCATAAGAATCGGAAGGGTCGACTTTTTCAGAAAAATATTAGCAACTATGGGTCAATTATGTACTCAAAGGTCGCTTAGAGAGCAAAAACTGGTCAAACCTCAAGGTCAATCTCAAGTTCCTCGTATAGACTAACAAGTACCCTTAAACGGAATTGAAAGGTCGATTTTCTGATAAACTTGTTAACAACACTGGTCAGTTCTGTACTGAAGTCGCTAGAGAGCAATTATTTGACCAGTTTTTGCTCTCAGCGACTTCAGTACATGATTGACCCTATGTTGCTATACGTTAATCAGAAAATCGACCTTTTCGATTTTTTTAAGGGTAACTTGTAATCTCTATACGATGAACTTGAGATTTGACTCTGAGGGTTTTGACCAGTTTTTGCTCTCTAGGCGACTTCAGTCATTAATTGACCCATAGTTGCTAATATTTTCATAAGAAAATCGACCCTTCCAATTCTTATGAAGGTACTTTCAAGTCTCTACGATGAACTATTGTAGGTTGACCGGGTGGTCATTGCGCCCTACATTGAAAATCTTGAAGTTGTATAAGCCTTTTTTCCTGATTGCAGAAAAAAAAGTGCGCTAGCTCCTAATTTGCAGCTGGATAAAGTCAGTCATGTAAATTTGACCTTAAAATAATTTTTTTTATGAAAAAATTTCAAAAACTGAAAAAATCTTACGTCTTAAAATGACCAAAAAAAATCTCTACAAGATAGCTTAAACACTCTGAAACCGATTTTTGACTTTTGAAATTCCTTATTTCAAATCGTTTTATTCTAGCGAGGATATCTACTGTAATTACAAAAATATTACAATTCGCCGAACAAAATTAAAGATATTTATTCTTGCGTAAACTTTGATAAGAAATAAGTTAAATCAGACTAAGAATCTGAGAATAAGATGCTTATTTAAATAATAAGATCCTGAAATTTACTACTTTTGTCGGATGACCGAGAGACCACCACCGTTTTTCGCCAGTTTAGTACTATACTGTATATTATATCTGATTTTTAACGGAACTTTTCAGTGGACACTAGTAGTGTGACACTACCCCATCAACGATAGTCGAACTTGTGAAAGCCTTAACAGAAATATTTTATAATTTCAAAAAAACATTGAAAAGCAATTTTAGATAGTGTGGTTATTTTAAGCTCTGGTAAAGATCAATGATGTGTCATCTTGTCAAATGGTTAACATCAAAATTAATAAAATATGTTAAAATATCATATTTAACCCGTGTGAGCACAGAGTCTATATAGGCTCGAGCATACTTAAAATCATCTAAAAACGGCGAAAAAAGCACTGTAGAACTGTTTCGTCCAAATAAATCATGAAAAATTTTGCGGCGATTCCAAAAAAATAGTTTAATTTTTTTTTAAGAAATTTTGTTCAAATATTACGGGGGGGGGTTAATTTTTTGAGATTTTTTTCTGAACTTTTACTTCTAAAAAAAACAAATGCGACCTATTAAGTCAATCAAAATTTGAAAATAGCCAGTTTTTAGGAAAGTGTTTTGTCCATTGTTGACACTCAAAACAAAGATTAATTGGTGTACAGGAACAGATATTTTTCTTCAGAAGTGATATTTCAAAATTTTCAATTTTAAGTATTTCACGAAAATATTTTAATTATTAAAAAATTAATTCAAGCAATTAAATATTGTCCACAGAGTCACTTGATTAGTATATTAACCCAGAAATAATATCAGAAGTGTACTAATTTGCTTTTATAGGGGAAAATAACCATTTTTTTTATGAAAAATTGTGATTTTCTCATCAAAATTTAGACCTATTTGAAAATAATTTCTGATTGATTATATATAGACCAAATCAAAAAGAACGATGACGTAGGTCAGATCCTTGTGCATCGATTCCAATAGCAAAATAATTTGTGAACACCACAGTGGTGTCACCACTGTGAGCTTGTATCACGTGATATGCTGTACCTTGCTCTTATCAGTAAATTTGCTAGAACAAAAAATCAAACTTCTAGAATATCAAATGTCGGATGCAAAAATATATCGTTTGAACTTTCTTATGCAAAAAAAATTGAAACTCAAACTACCTTGGGCTTTCTGTAATCCGCATTGAAAAAATGCCTATATATAGGCTCTGGTGCCTTGGCAAAACTTTTTTTCTGTGCTCACAGGGGTTAACCGGCATTTTTACGAATTAAAACGTGTCGCATAATTACAGTCTTTAATATTGTTCAAATTTAATTGGCCAATTAATTGGTTTTACCAAATTGACTAATTGGGTTCGCTAAGCACGAGCGTGTTTAGTTTACCAAAATGGGTACACTAGACACCGACTCGAAATTATATCTACTAAGTTTTTGTTGCTGATGAGAGAATGACCGAAAAGGTCAGCTAAGACCGGGAATCGAACCCGAGTACGTCTCGTACAAATCATGATCGTTTTGAGTGCTTTAATCACTTAAGCTATCTCAGCACACATATGCAAGCGTATATTCTCGCATATTACTCGCGCGCAGCTGTATTCGAGTCGTTTCTATCGGATACCTCAATCCGAATACAGTTCGCTCACTAACATTTTTAATAACATAAAAGTTTTGTAAATTAAATAACGGTTTCTATTTTCAGAAGAACGAATCAATTCTGTAATTTATTTCACTAGTTTATTCAATTACAAAAAAGTTTTTCGCCATCTTAAATGCCTCTTGATTTTTCTTGGTACTGTAATAATTATGACGAAACATTACGGTAGTTGAGAATTATGATTTTTGTTTGAAAAACTTCTTTATTTGGGTTCTGACAGCGTTATGAAATAAGCGTTATATAAGCGTTATATAAGCGTTACAAATATATTAAATAAGCGCTATTAAATAAGCGTAAATGAGCGTTATTATATAAATTACGGACAGTATTTCACGTCGAAATCACAACTAACTTTTTTTTTTAATTGGAAAAACCTTAAAAAATAAAGAAATAATTAAATTTTTGATAAAGTAAAAGTTTAAAAATATTTCTACTCACTATTTTCGTTGTTGACATTGGTTAGTGACTTACGTCAGCGAGCTTTATGATATTTATGCAGCAACAAAATAATATCATTTTTGCTTTATTTTTATTTGTTGCTAATCACTGTAAAATTATAATTATCTTCTTATTTCTGATATTTCTTGTATATCAAAAATAAATATCGTTCAGAATTACACAGAATGATAATATTATTAGGAAGACGCTTTCCGTACAACTACCTTCAATAGAACTTTAATCTCGGAAACCATTATTTTGCGAGGGAGTTTTGTTTTTACATGACTATCCATTTGGCTTCTAAATGTCGCTGATTGGCTGATTCGCCTACAAAAACCTAACAATGATGACCCCTGATAACTATTGGACAATTATCTTTTAGTATAAAACTTTCAGTACAACTCTATACTAATTTAATATAACAAAAAGTGTGCGCACGTCAAGAACTATTTTTAATGTTATTAAATTCTTCCAGACGGGCACTAAAACTGGTCTTCGATGTAATTAGCGTGACAAAATTGAAAAATTTGAACAATTTATGTAAAAAACTCTCAGTGTTTTAGACTAATCAAATACCAGGTAGATTTATTCACAGAATTGTATAAGATTATTCGAGATCATCAATTGCACAATGTCTTAACGAATTCAAAATCCGCCTATTCCTTAAAATGTCCTTGCGGCCGCCCTAAAATAGCAATGTGTCTAAAATGTCATTTTGGCCTTCCTAGCAAATCAATGCAGCCAAAATTTATTTTCAGTTTTTGCCTGATAATCAATAGCGTCTAAAATGTCATCGTGACCGCCGTTATCGATATAAAATTTATAAAATGAGTTTATTCAAGACGTTTTGAACAAATCAGATTGTTTTCACACTCAATTGACAAACACAATTGTTAGGCAATAGTGACCTAGAATTCTTTAGCTTTGTACAATTATTAATCCTTTTTAATCTTATCTAATTGTCATTTTTTAATTAATTAACTATTTAATTTATGTTTGATGAATATTTGGTTCCACATTTTGATTCTAAAAATTTTTTTAATGTTAACTCCCGTAGTGGCCGACAATCTCTGGACCCGTAGTGTCTTTTTGCCATCCGTGGCTTTGCGTTTTAATCAAGCATATAACCGAAGATTCATTATCAACATACATTTTTTCAATGGTAATCATATTATTCAAAAAATTTTCTACAGTCCTATACTAACAATTTTTAAGAAAAATTTATAAAAAGTCATCAAATGTGAATAGGAAAATTAAAAACTCTCTCATTTTCGCCAATTCTCACAAAGAAGTGCATAACTAACACAAACTCAGGGTTAATTTGACATTTTCAAATTTGAAATATTAAACCGTCACCAATTTGGGTATTAAATCTGAAAAAAAAATGGAATGTTTTGTAGAAAATTCTTTAGTAAAATGACTCTTAAATTGTAGTGGAATATTTATTTCTCGTGATAAGAAAGATTTGCTCTCACCTTCTGCGCCTACGCATTCTTATGTAATCAGTATTTCGTAAGTTTTGACTTCTGTAGAAATGCTCCATTTAAACCGAAGGTAATGCAATAAAAGTCTCAGAAATTCGTTACGATTCTTTTAAGGGGTCTTCCAAGTGATTTGAGTACTTTAAAAAGAAAGGCATAGTACAGTAATTTGAAAAAGTACTCAAATTTTATTGAAAATTTTTTACAAGAATAAATTTTTCTAAAATTAAGTGCCAAATGGCACAAACCGGTGGTACAAAAAAGTGTTGTAAATTTCATCATTAGTTTAGAAATGATAATCGCACGACCATCTCATCAGTTGACATACGGAAATTTAATACATACCAGAAAATTTAATACATTTACCGATCATCACATGGCAAGATGATATTTCCGATCGGTTTTGGCGCGTAAAAGAGTTTATTTGTTTAATTGTCAGTATGGGACTCAAAAATATATAAGGTCTGGGTTTGTATGAAAATTTATAAATAAAAATGACCAGAAAATACTCAAAGCGTAATATTTTGACGTCAGCACAACAAAAAATATATGATTTTTGACATCAGCACATCAAAAAATATATGATTTTTGTATAGACAGCGGTCAAAAAAAATGCAGTCTTATTTGGCCACTTATTTTTCTGAAAATTCGGTACACAAATACAGAGACAAGTAGTTACTAGAATTATTGGTACTCCAGAAACCTTCAGTAACCTGCCAATGGAGGCTTTACGGCGAAAAAAAATAAGTCATCTCACCAGCACTTTTGAGCAAGAAGTTTATATTGCGATTTGTGACGCTGTCAAAATTACAGTACTGAATTATAAAAACATACTGATATTCAAATTCAAGCGTTTCAAAACTTGAAGATGAAATTCAAAAAATGCAGTTTTCTAGAAACTGGTTTTGACGATTCACCGCTTAATTGTTTTCTAAACATTTATTCGTATTATTAAATCTTCAAATTTTTAGAAAATTTAAATTAAAGTTTTTAAGTCTTTGAAACTAGAAATTCAGCAAACCACAATTCGTATTTTGTAGAAAATTATTCAAAGAATTGAAAAAACATAAAGATATCAAGAAAAAAACAATTTGCCTTTAGAAAAAAAGGTATTTTCCCTTAAAATGCGGATAATCCCCTTTGACCCCTTAAAATGCATACTTTTGTTGGAATTTTATTGCATTTTAAGGGATCAGGGACTGTAAGTTATTCTGTCTGATTCTTTATGGAGAATTCAAAAAACCAATAATAATAAAATTTGGACTTTGTTTGCGGAAAATTTACATAATATTACTTAAAAAGTCGACAAAAGATAAAAAATGTAAATTTTATGACTTTTCAAACAGCTGTCAGAAAATATGTAGGCATGAGGTATGAGAAATTTTTACGAATTTATAAATGAAAATTCGAACTAAAATCTTTCCTTTAATAGATGAAAAATGAATTTAATGAGCTGAAACACATTTATTCTGGTTGAGCTAACGATAAAAAGCACAAATAAATAAACCAACTAATTATTTTTGTAAGTTATATTGACTCCAGTCTGCCGAGTATATGCATCATTTAACGGTCATCTTGGTAGACTTGCCAAAAATATTTGTTTAATTATGAGTAGGCTTTTTCACTACTTACTGATTTTACGAATCTTGTCTTTTTGTATTTTTTTAAGATTTTCGCGTTTACATCTCAAACATAACTTAGCCACGAATTTGAGAATCGAAATAGTACATTTCATCAGTTTTTGGTCAAAGAAAAAAATTTCAATTTCAAATGTACCGCAAAAATATTTTGTTGAATTTTGAATATTTTGACTAAAAAAATCCGTCACTGGAAATTTGACTACCATAAAGGTTTTCGTGATATATGCAAAGCGATCTGGTGACTTTGAGTTTGACCTTGAAATTATATTGAGGTTATTTACTGTAGTTTTATTATCATTCAATATATTCATCTATTAGACCTTATTCTGATAAAGCCTTAGCCAAAAAATGAAATCAATCCGAGGAGACGAATTTTTGAAGACATTAATTTAGTGAGATTCAGCAACCACAAGCAGGCGAACTTGTGGTCCTAGACACATGAGACACACATTATTGGTATTTTTGGCTGATTAAGTCTGGTTTGAAAATGTAGGTCAAAATAGGTCAATGGTCTCAAGTTTTTGAAATTTCGTATAAAGGGTGATTATTTGAAGTAAACGACATAAACTTCTTTAAAAAGGGTGAATTTATCGGGAAAAGGTGACTATTTAAGGGGTAACTATTTTGAAGTAACCACTGTATATCGATACGGCATCGATACGGTATCGACGATACCTCTAACCATTGTTTCTTAAGATATAATTTCAAGTTCCAATATTTCAACCTACGGATATTATGACCGATTTAAAAAGGGTTAACTACTAAGTTCGCACGTCCCGCTCTACTCTATATCTACCTCACTAGGGGTCACTACAGGTGTGGTAGGGCTAGAGCTGCAAATTATTAAGAGGCCAGTACTTTGTAATAAACAATATGCGTAATATACAGTTTATTATACTCTTTGTTTTAAAATATATATTATAAGATATTTGTAAATAATTTGGTTAAATTGGCGAAAGTTTTTAATTTTGGAATGTATCACAAAGTTAATTTAACATAAAGAAAGTTCGGCCAAAAGATGATCTTCAATTTTCAGGTCCGAAAAAATATCGAAAATAGATCCACTGGTTTAATATTTATGCGATTTTTTAGGAGAAACTCTCCTTGGGCAGCGTTTTTGGAATTTCTGTCTTAATTTTATCTAGGCCGTAAACAAATTCGAAATTTTCTGAATTAATTCCAAAATTAAAATAAATGGTTTAAAAATGAAATATCTTTTCTTCTAGAGGTGCCTCGGAGTTTAAATTTTTGAGAAGAAGTCTTTAAGGTGTCTAAATTTCCATATTAACTGTCTCAAGTTGAGACTCTCAACTACCATTTACAAATACAGGTACATTTAAAATAATGTTAAAATTTCGATTTCGAATAGAGTTGACCACCCCTTAAAGGTGGGTACAGTTCGGTTTTCAGAATTTTCTTAAAATTTGAGACCTAACTAATTCGGGTAAAAAAATGACAATGGAAATATTATTTATTATTTTTAAAGTCAAGTTCGGCCAGGCGGCGC
>SCLH01001232.1:29419-42777 GCA_004367855.1 Oikopleura vanhoeffeni
TAAAGCAAAAATTGCATTCAAATCATGAATTTCCGGTCTGATGAGCAATTTCTGAAAGTCACAAAAATTCTTTAAATTAAAAATAAGGGGAACTTTCGGGGTCGATATTCTTCCGGCCAAAATGATACTTCCCCATAATATTATTTCTTTCTGTCTTTTAAAACACAGCAAAGCAAGGTGGAGTAATTTTTTCTCTGCATCCATAACTAAATGTCTATATAGACGGGAAGTCCATAAAAAGTGAATACTTAATTCTATCCTCCAAAATTTTCTAAGCTTATTGTTAATCTAAAAATTCATACTCTGAAATCAACAGACTTCTTATGCTAATCTCATTAAACAATCAGCCATACCGGGTTTGAACAACAGAATATCCCGCATTCATAGTCGCGACTGCTAAACCATCGCGCCACTCAGTTACCACAACTTAGCTTCTCTCTTTTCAAACTTATACTATTGCAAAAGATGAAGTTTTATAGAAATTGATGGCTTCTTGAATAATTGTGAAAAGCAAACATTAGTGGATGGGTGCTCATATCGCTTTCATATAGAGTAAGTTAATGTATGATTACTGTGTACACTGGAAGGCTGTTCATATATAATGAACTTATGTTAATTACATAAGTATCCATTACATACATTTTTGTACAGACGGAAGTTTAACTCACGAACGGTACATGCCATTTTTTTCTCTATTTCATATATTATTCTCGATTATCTAAGTAAAATTCTTATCGAACGAAATTACATTGTAGAATAATTTCTGTCAGAATTCTCGCAATCACTATTTTATGCTTATTTACTGCTACTAAAAATTGAAATATTGAAAAAGGGGCAAAAATCTTAACAATTATACTATTGAAATACTTTCATTTAGAGTTTTTTTGCTGTGATTATTATTCTTTGTAATTTGAGACTATCCTATGTCTAAAATTTCAAATAAATAAATATTTTGGCAAGCAAATCCGATATTCTGGAACTAGTTATTCGATAGTAAAAAACTTTTTCTGCTTGCAATCAATTTCTCGTGTGCTGGATGATCGGATACAAGAAAAATAATACCGAATTTGAGACCGTGGTCGAAAATAACTACTGCACCCACAATCCCCTTAAGGATACTCGAAGTCTCATACCGATAATCTATTTCAGGTCTTATGGATCCACCAAATATGAGGGAAAGTTAATCCGCCTGATTTTCGGCAAAACTTTCTCGTAATTACGTTTGTTAAAAGTAACCACCATAATGTCTGCTGGAAAAATTAACTTCAAAACTACTGGAGTAAATATAATTGATATGCTCCGATTTGACTCAAATTTTAGAGATTTTAACTTATCTGAGGAAAATGCAATTCCGACTGAACACTATGATGCACTACATTGTTTGGTATTTTATATCTTCGAAAAACATTCTTCTCTGACATTTTTGTATGTCTTACTATCAACTGTAAAACAAGAATATTTTTTTCGATAGATTTTTCTTAGGACATCAGAAAGAAACATTAATTGGGCGATCGATTTGTACTATTTTGGCAATTTTTCATTAAAAACTTTTATTTTTTAGCTTTTCAGCTTCTTAAAATGATTTTTGAGCTTATATGTAGAAATCATATAATTTTATAATTAATTTTGCAAGTTTTTGCTCTTTTAAGGGGGTGGTCAACGCAAAATTGGCCAAAAACGTAGTTTTCTAATCGGTTTCACCCTCATGAAAAAAGACAATTTTGTGTTTTTTGAGTGCAAATATCTTGAAGACTACACATTGTAGAACCCAATAGTAAAATAAAATGTAATTTTCAAACTAAAATCTCACATCCTAAATTCTTATTGAAGATCACTTATTGCTCGACCAATCAGGAACGAGCTTCAAAATAGAGTGATATTTTGTCTTCAAAAGCCTACGTCAGTTATGAAGATAGGAAAATTATTTGAAGATTTTATCGACCACAAAATAGGTACGCAGGTCTGTTACTATCATTTTCAAAAATTTGTGATATATTCGCCCCAGAATACAGAAAAAATGTTTTTTGAGCTGATTTTAAGGGTCTCAGGCAATAGCCTACTCCTTCCTGGATTTTTTAGTGACACATTTTAAACCTGTATTTATCGAAAGTCGATTAGTTCGTGGAGAGTTGTCACTATCGAAATCTAAATTTCGATGATTTTTTTCTCTTTAAAAACTGTACTTTTAATTCCTGAAAATTCATAAACTTTGATTAAAATGCTCCAACCCTCCAAAGCATATAAAAAAAGTTCCGCCGAGGCACAATAGCCTTTCAGGGGCCTTTTTTGAGCGTTATTTACAGAAAACTTTTATGAGATCAACCTTCAATTTTTCCTTTATAATCAAGTTGAAGAGTTAAATTTTCGAAAAAAAAGCATATTCTAAAACTTTTATGTTTAATTCTAGAAAAAAACGTTTGAAAAGCAAGGTTAATTAAACCAGGTGATACTACCTCATGTTAGACTCCAGGAAATGTATGTTTATCTTAATAACTGCGCAGTGCTCTGTTCTACTCAATACTTTTGTCTGATTGACTCTATCTCTTGGAAATCAATAAATATTTTCAAATAAGTTCAAAATATTCATGAAAAAATTACTTTTTTTAGGAAAAAATTGTTAGTTTTCTCGATTTAATAAAATAATTTGATTATTATTACAATATTAAGGCAAATATGGTATAAGAGAACCACTCTGGCATGATTTCCACAAATTATATATTTTTTCAAAATATATCATTTTATCAATACTAATATCGAAATAAGATATTTTGAAATTTCACTCCCAAAAAAATATTTTTACTTCAAATATGTCCAGAAGGCTAATTTTTCTTGCAAATTGTATTCAAAGCACTTTCCTAAAAACTGGCTCATTTGAAAATATTAATTCCAAATTTAGATCAAAAAATATTTTTTCGGAAGTAAAACTTAAGCAAAAAATCGCTTTTCAATCAACTCGTAATAAAATTTTAACCTTGTATCCGAAAAAATTTTAGGAAATATTCTTAGATTCACATTGTTGAATTTCAAAATGTATTGGAAGGAGAAGTTTCTGGGATCATTTATTCCATTATTTTTGGCTCATTTAAAGTGGCTTTAGCCTTTCAATATGCCTCGGAGGATTAATATCAAGACAATTTATTTTCAAAATGATCAAAAAGTACTTTTCTGACGCTGTATTTGGTTAGAAATACCACCATGTTATTTAAAAATTGTCTGAATTTTTCTCGTTTGAGCGTCAATTCATGAGGTGTACCCTCTTAAGGGGGTAGCAGCGATGTGGCAAACTGGCGTCAATTTCACTTACGAAAATAATTAGTTGGTTTATTTGTTTGTGCTTGTTATCGTTAGCTGAACCAGNCAAAAACCCTAGTTGTTTTAACGGCCTATTTCGCTACTTGTATTATATTAGTCTCTTTTGGCCGAAAAACGATGTTCACTTTCTGCTGCCTATTTTAGTGCTGCTGTGATGCATAATAAAAATATCTTAAACCTTTTTGTGGCCTTAACCTCGCACTGCCAGAATCCCCCCTTACATAGATAGGCCAGAAAACCGTAACATAACCTCCATGGTTACCGAGAATGTAAGTCTGACCGAGTGTAGAAATACGAGACTCACTCACCCCGTTTTCATTGGTGTTTTATTGAAAAAAAATCGACCTCTCGTCGTAGTTTTTATGAACATATATTCGAAATTAAAAATACCAGAACCAGACGTTTTTTTTACGAAGTTTATTCTCAAACATATTTTATTTATGTAGCCGTTATTTAGCAAATTCGAACACAAATTTCTGGAACTTAGTTCTGTTATTATTGTCACTTTTCTAGTTTGAGCTATGTCAATATTAACAGTGATCTTTATTTTTTGTAGACGAAAGGCTATGCTAAGATATACAAAGAAGCCTGAATTAACTGTCAGTTATTCCCACTTTCTGACTCTTTTCGTATAATTAAGACAAAGAACAAATTATTCATGGAGCAAAAAAATGTACTCCAGTGAAGATAGCAGTTTCGTTTCAAAATAGACTGAAAAATTATCCCAAACATTTTTACATTGGATTGAAAGTATGAACCACTTAATCAGTTGATCCTTTTTCTACCCCTACACAACCTGGCCCTTATCTTTCGAAGACTTTGGCCAAAACAAATCATGATGAATTTGTCGACCATACTATCACAACAATGACAGCGAAGCTTTACACAGACCAGTATTTCTGGCGGAAAAAAGCTGTTATAAAGTGAAATCACAGGTCACCACTTCCGATGATGACGATTTTCTTTGTGAAATTTTCGATAAAAGTTTGCCCGGGGATTTTCTTACCCGCTAAATTTTTAATTGAAGCTTCTTTACGAATTCCGCTCCAATAGATTTTTTTTAAATCATTTAGAGGATCATCCATCCACTATCACACAACACGATTTTTTGGAATAAAGGAGTATCACATCTTCTATAACAAAAAACGAATATTGTACCGAAAATGGGATTTTGTCCTCCACATCCCAATAAACGACATCGAACTACAATTATTGGAGGGATATTAGTCGCCAGCATCCCATCAAAAAACGGTCTTTTTGTCAATTGTGTTTTTGCCTGTTTTCCATTATAAAAAGCAATTTTCGCCACTATTTATAATAGGCGTTTCTGCAACACGCACCCCATTGATTTTTTATTTTGCCCATTTAGACAACGTCAAGTCTACGGCAGCTTCCAAACTCAACTTCTGCGGTCACAGACTAACTCCCAAAAAATCTTACGTCAAACTTTTAACAAGGCCCGATATTTTTAGGTCCAGTTGATCCTTCTACTCGAAAATTACACTCCGAATTTTCACAAAAAAATGCATTCCTGTATCAGCGAATATCCTGGGGCTCTACGTGGACCCTATTGTTCGTAAGGCGCTATTCGCTAATTGTAGTTATCTATCTATTACTTGCCCGAAACAGTTCACTGTTTCGTCGCTTCCTATATTAGCCCGCTGCCTCTGATGCATATATAAAAATTAAACCCTATTGCTCTTACAACCCTCGCACTGGCAGAACCCCCGCTTAATTATTACGAATAGGCCACAAGACGCTAGTAACACCACAGCGATCTGCAAACTGGCGTCAATTTCACTTACGAAAATAATTAGTTGGTTATTTGTTTGTGCTTTATCGTTAGCTGAACCAGAATAATGTGTTCATTTTATGTATATCTATTAAAATCATTTTTATCTATTTTAGTGAAAGATTTGAGTTCGAACTTTTATTTAGAATTCTGTAAATTTTCAAAAAGAATCACAATTATATTCTAAGATTTCACGCATTTTCACTCAGAATTTTTTTTTTTGTTTCTAAAATCTGTTGAATAAAAACGAAAAAATAGCTCTTTAACTTCTTCATGCATGTTACGATATTTTTCTGATTGCTGTTTGAAAAATCATAACTGTTCATGTCATTTTTGTCGACTCTTTTTAGAAATATTATGGAAAAAATTTTAGCAAATCAGTCCAAAATTTTTTATTAATGGCTTTTATTGAATCTCCTTGAAAATCATGAGCCGAATCAGTGTGTTATTGTCACGTATCTATCTGGATTCCGTATTTCAACCGATAGAAGGGTCAAGTCAAATATTCGTTTGAACACTGATGAAATTTACAACACTTGCTTGTGACACCGGTTGTCATTTGGCCCGCAATTATAATAAAAATTATTTATCCAAAAAAATTATATAAATTGCGGTGTAATAGGCTTCTTACTTTATTAAAAATCGGGACATTTTTTCAACTTTAATCATTGAAGGTCAATTTGGTTCCTAAAAGAAGCGTTTTTTCTCTATTTGATGAAAAAAAACTTTCATAATTAAGAGAATTTTTTGTCATTGTGGATAAGATTTCCTCACTAATAGTGCATTACACCCGAATATGGTCTGAGTTGTTATAACATATGCGCATTTAAAAAAATCCCCGACATCGGGTCAAGTTGGAAATGGAGTTGAATGAAAAGTGTTTTGAGTATTTTACAGATATTAAGTATGTTATGGCTAATTTGAAAATAAAAACATGTTTTGCAAATAGTTGAAACATTTTTCATTGAAGACATTAAAAAATTAAAATTAGAAAAAGTTTCTAAAATTTTTTTTCTTTCAAAAATCACGTCCGAAAAAAATGTTACCAATCTGCCACATCGCTGCTACCCCCTTAAATGACTTTTAAATGACTTATATTCGAATATCATTTTACGCGCCTTCAACAAAGTATCTTTTCATTAGAGTTTAATGACTCCTTTGAATTCAATAGCCGTTAAATTAAAAGCATGTATAACAAGGTTGAGATCTGACATTATTTACGGTTTTACTTTTCAAACTATTATTTTGAGATGAGATGTAAAGCAAAGACAATGTATAGAATTATTAGGCAGATAACTTGTCTTTGAAATTTGAATTGTACATTATGCCTTACCTAATCTGGTATAAGCGTGTAAAATAGTTACTACCACTTGTGTCAGCAGCAGTCAAAACTATCAGAAACAAAAATCACTGGGAAGGGATTAACAAGAACTTTAGTATGCCAGCCAAGACTTTCAGCTCTAGCTAGCAAACGACATCGACTAATAAGAATGGGCATAATCATGCGTATGATCAGGTGCTAGCTGGAGCTCAAATCTTTTGCAAAACTATACCATACTGTACATCGATAAAAATTCAGTTCTAAGATAAAATGAAAGAAAGTTAAAATGTCAACAGCTGAAATTGAAATCATAATTATTTCCTAACCCTTGGAAGCACAGAAAAAAAAGTTCCGCGGGGGCACCAGAGCCTTTCATGAGGCTATTATTTGAGCGCTGTTTACAGAAAACTCTTATAAGATCAACCTTCAATCTTCGACCTTCAATTTTATGTTTAATTCTAGAAAAAAACTTTGAAAAACAAGGTTAATTAAACCACGTGATACTACCGCATGGTAGGCTCCAGGAAATGTATGTTTATCTCTATAACTGTGTAGTGCTCTGTTCTACTCAATACTTTTGTCAGATTGAGTATATCTGTTGGGAATCAAAAGATATTTTTAAATTAGTTCAAAATATTCATGAAAAAATCACGTTTTTTCGGGAAAAAAATTGTTACTCGATTTTATAAGATTATTAGATGGTTATTACAATATTAAGGCAAATATTGTATAAGAGTACCACTCTTTTCAAAACTTATCATTTTTTCCATAATAATATCGAAATAAAATATATTTTGTAATTTCACTTATAAAAAAAATATTTTCGCCCCAAAACTTCCTGGAATGTAAATTTTTCTTGCAAAATTGACTCAAAAGACTTTCCTAAAAACTGGCTTATTTCAACTTGTTATTCCATTTTCAAATCGTTTATCAGAAGTTAAATTTCATGTTTTTATCACAAATAACTCTGAGTGCGTCATAAATGACGTCATTTTATAAGATTGAATTTTTATTCGTCGTTGTTAAACTCTTAATAAAACTGAAAAAAAAGTTTCAATATTATGAAGTTAATTCGAACGACTACGGGTTTCTTCACTTTTTTAATAAAAACTTTATTTATGTTCCTATATCGGTAGAAACAATTCCGTAGCCCATTTTGAGAAATTTTGCCTTAAAATAATCCTTCGATCAGGCATTAATTTTAAGCATGTACTAAAAAACGTTCATAACTTTTAAAAACAATTAAAATTTTTTTAAACCACTGGGTTTCCGTTAAACCGGTTCGGAAGACAATGAAAAATAGATAAGGAAGAAAATTATAACATTCGTTTTTATTCATTTATTATCAACTAGTTTCGAAATTTCTATTTCCTTTTCAAGATTTGATTTCAGTAATAATGTAAGTAAGTTCATGTTTTTAAAAACAAGGAATTGGATTCTAAAGAGTCAAAAAAAAATTTTGGGAATTCTTGCAGAATTAAAATAAATTAGAACAAATATAAGTGAGAATATAGGCGCTTTTGGTCATTTTGTTAATCCTACCAGAGTGCGTTCTTTAAGGGCATTGAACTTAATTAACCTAATTGTAAATTATGAAGTTGTTTTTAGCGTATTTTCTTAAAAAAGCTTCGAAAGCTTTTAGTTGTTTTTGATCGTTATTTTAGGTCTTTTTATTCGAATATGATAAGCTTCGCACCTTCGGCGATCATATTCGTTTCGCAAACCTCTTTGGATAATCGAGAAACGACTATGAAAATATAAATTTCGGGCTTTTTTAGGAATAGTAAATTTGTCTTTATTCATTAAGGAATATTTGGTGGCTTTTTTGTTATAGTGTTTGCAAACTGATGTGTAAATAAACATGGGAACCAGAACTAGGTCTTTGATGTTCGTCAGCGCGGGTGCAGAGCAAGCGCTTAGTCTGACCAACGTAAAATTCTGCGCAGTCAGATGTAAACTGATATATTAAGTTAGACGATTCACTTTGTGTGAGTTTTGCTTCTGCGTGTCCAGAGAAAATTTTTGTCAGTTTAATGGTTCGGTAACATATATATTGACTCGAAAATCAGGTAAAATTTTCGACATTATTTGGGTGAGTCTACAAATATATTGTTCAATATGAGGAGATGTATAATCTAGAACAATTGATATATCGATGGGGTCTCTGTCACGTTCTCTGTCGTTGGATAAAAATATTATGATTTTATATTCGATAAGACGAATCGGATAATAATTTCTACAGAAGACATCTTTGAGCTCTTCGAGACTTTTAAGAAAAATGTCATGCGTTGAACATGCATCTCTTTCTCGATGAAGTGCAGTGAAAATATTACCTTTTAGGTACTTCATTGACATCACACTGTGTTTAAAATTATTTAAAACTGTCAGACGCCCCCGTTTCCGATATTTGATAAACTCAATGTTACCATTTTCAATATAGATTTTAGTGTTTAAGAAAATAATTTCGTTTTCAGGGCTCATCTCTTCAAGAGTGAAATTTGATCCTTAATCATAAAAGTTTCCTTCAAAAACCTTCTAAGTGCGTTTTTTCTGATTATATGGATGCAGTCCTCTGCATAGCGGTGATAACTTATAAGTTTTCCAGAGGCAAAATAGTCCTTGACTGTTATTTGTTCCATGAGGTTTACGAAAATGGTGGCAACACATGCCGAGATTGAGGAACCCATGCCCAAACCACTTGTTAGTTTATAAACCCCAATAGGGCTTCGATAAATTGAATATCTTTGAAAAGTTTCCAAAAGAAAACTTTTTAACTTTTCGCGTGTGGGTACGGGCAAGTAAGCTCCATTTTCATTTTTAAATCTGAAATATTTTCTCGGTTGACTGTAGATTTTTTCAAGAACATAAAAAACGACGCGGGGGACGTTGACGTTTGAGTACATATTGATAACATCGACCGACACTATTTTTTGCTCATTTTCGTTAAATTTGACTTTATCTAATAAAAATTTTGTTTTAAAGTCTTTAATGTTATCGACAGTATAGGCACATTCCGCGGCTATAGGTTTTGAAATAGGTAATTTTGGCAAAAAAATTAAGCGTTCACTTGGTCGACGATGATCCCATTATGCACAGTGTAAGGGTCGAAAAAAACGCTTTAAGGGGGTTGCTTAGGCGACCTTTTTTGCATGTTTTGACTTTGAGGCAAGATTGTGAGAGAATGAAACAAGATGGAGTCAAATCAAAAAAATATATTGATCTTCGAACAATTTGAAGTCAAAATTGAGAAAGAAATTGCTGAGAGTTAATAAAATAATCTAAAAAAATGTATCAAATTCGAAAAATAAGGCCCCTTCTTCGAATTATTGATGATAATAATCAGCCTCATTTTTGATTTGACTAATTTGAAAATACATGAACACTCATTTTTAACTACAGTAAATAATTAAAAATAAGAAATAATTATATCTTTNATTTTTTCAAAATAATCAGATTTCCGAACGTAAATTAAATCGGGTGATTTATCCACCCGGAGAAGTAAGTTCTCTGGATTGTTGTTCAAAAACCTTTTTAGTTCTATAACTCGGGGGTCATTTGTTTTGCAAGCTTGTATGTTTAGTGCAGAGAGATTAGAATGTCCCTTGATGCGAGCTATCAAAAGTTCAGATATATCATTCTGTCTAGCAACATTTTCAAATCGACTAAAAAGTTTATCAACTTCGATGATATTCGAACTGTCACTAAATGGGGACCCAATGCCCGTGTTTTTTCCCTGCTGGAGTAGTTCAAAAACCTGTTCTGGGATTAACGTGTCTGTCCTATTAAATACATTGGCGGTGTTAAATGGAATATCAAAATCGTACGAATTCACCAATTTGTCAAATTTTTTATGTCTACGGTCATCAGAGCGAGATTCAAACTTTCTGACCGAATTTTTAATAAATTGTATAAGTTTTAAATGTTCAAAAGGGGCTTTGCAAAAAAAACATTTGTTTCGACAGAATATCTAGTTATTTTTCTAAAATAGCAAGATTAAGGGATTTTGAGTTGTTCATGGAGATTTATACCCAATTTTTTAATATCATTTGGTGGAATTTTGGCGAAAAATGGGATCACTCTTCTGACTTCAGAAACAGATTCTGTGGTCGGTAACTTGAGTGTATTACTGAAAACGTTGAAGCAGGTACAGGTTTCGAAAAATATTCTCTCGGCTGTCATGTGTTAAAAATTTAACATTGTTTTCAACTAGTTTCGAAATTTCTATTTCATTTTCAAGATTTGATTTCAGTCATAATGTGAGTAAGTTCAATTTTATAAAAACAAGGAATTGGATTCTAGAGAGTCAAAAAAAAATTTTGGGAATTCTTTCAGATTAAACTAAATTAGAACAAATATAAGTGAGAATATAGGCGCTTTTGGTCATTTTGATAATGATCACTATATATTTGACATATTTGTGCTTAGTTTGAGCTATCGAAAAACTTAATCGAATGAGTCGTTTTCAAAAGCCGAATTATATAAAAATTTTAGCTAAAATAGTGGCAAAAACGACCAGAATAAAAGAAATTTTACAATAAAGAAAATCTTCACTTCTCGAAAATGTTTTTTTTAACGTTTCACTTTATTGAATTTTCAAAAATTAAGAAATATATATATTTGACCACAATTTGATAATTTTTCGATTTGCTCAAGTTCAGATTTTAGTTTTTCTCACTGTAAGTTTATACTTGAAAATGCTAATAAAATAGTAAAATTGTTGTATAATTAATAATTTTTAAATATATACACATGTATATGATAAACATGTTATAACTCATAAAATTTCACTTCCCGAAAATGCAATAAAGCGGCAAAAAAACAAGTTTTGAATTGAAAACGTTTTTTTAAATATGCTTTCCATTTGCCGCGGCATGCCGTACGGTAGTAGTGTTTTCCCAAGAGATCTAAGTGGATCATCTAACGCTCAAATTATTTCATAATCTCACGGTGTAAAAGTATACAAAAGTATGAAGACCGCAAGTGCGGCAAAGATTTGTGGGTGGGTGTACACTACTATGTACAAATTTTTCTTTTAGGCTGGTTTTTTTGCTCACCACTAACAAAGTTTGATGCTATAAATATTTAAGTCCAATTTATTAACCTTATAACACCGTGAAAACCAGGAGGCGAGCCATTTTATTTGCAAATAATACTGAATCATGGAAATTGTTTAATCTTATAAATTACCAGCAAACGGTCATTGGTTAATGCAAGATTTTGCTGATGTAATAATAAACAACATCTGGAGTAGCAATTTATCTACAAAATTTTATTTGATAAAATTCGGTTAAAATGGTTATATTTCGGATTTGAAAAGATGGTGACCGCTTAAACAGGGAGAAGCCCAATATCGCCGAAAGTTTTTTGTCAAAAAATCGGCGATATTGGCACTTTCGGCGATATTATATCGAACCAATTTCGTGGAAAGTTTGCACAAAACCCAGTTGCTCCATCACTTAAACGATTTTGGCCATCTAGACTAAAATTACAAAGCTTTAAAAATAAATTTCGAAAACCGGTTATTTGACCGGTTAAAGTCGATTTTCACCTGGTTTTTGCCGGTTTTAAAACCCACTCATGCCTCCTCATTTTTTTATATCAAAAGAAGCGCAATAAACTTTAACATTAAATGTGCAAATATCTAGTCTGGATGTCTCTAGGAACACAAAAATTTCATAATGTCAAGTCAAGGAACTAATTTTCAATAATAATAAATTGATCAGAAGTGTTTTTTCTGAGATTACTGAAATTTTTTAACTATCAGTTTTTGTTAAAAAATTGGAAATAATGGCCTGATTCGAACCCTTTTTTTCAGTTTATTTGTGGTTTATTTGTGGTTAGTTTGAGTTATCTAAGAACTCAATCGGATGAGTCGTTTTCAAAAGCCGAATTATATAAAAATGTTGGCTGAAAAAGGGCAAAAAACGACCAGAGGGCCCCGTATTGATATGGTACCGTACAATTGATATAAAGGGTATTAGTAATACCCTTTATATCAATTGTACGGTACCATATCAATACGGGGCCCTCTGGTCGTTTTTTGCCCCTTTTCAGCCAACATTTTTATATAATTCGGCTTTATATAATACCGTATTACACAAAAATACGCTTTACTTCAACTGCACTGTAGTAGTGTTCTTTCTCGGGATATCTAACGCCTCAATTATTTCGAAACCTGTGGGACCGGCAGTGCCGGTGCAAAAGTGTACAAAACTTAGAAAGCCGCGGTGTGGCAAAGATTTGTGCCGCGAACAATTTTTTAAATTGATAACATAATTATTAATAATGTCTCACAAAATCCAAAAATACATGAAAAAAAGATGATCCGCATTTTAAAGGGAGAACATAATGAAAAAGTGTTTACAAAATAAAATACGGTTTCCATTTACCATGCGGTCAAGCATTTTATTAGATTATACATGTAACTAGAAAAGCACAAACTATTTTCGAAATCAAATAAATACAAGTTTTGAGGATATTTATTTGAACTTCATAAGGTTTTATTCCTTTGGAAATGAATTATCGAAACGTTGCTTGTTAAACGTTGTTAAGCTGAAAATTATTTTATCTTAAAATAATCAGCATATAATTTATTCAGGCTGAAACCTAAACTTTATCAATCTACAGATTGTTTTACATGTATACATGGCCATGCATGGCTCCCTGCTTAAAATGCTCGATCATTTAACACTATTAACCCCCACTTGCGCACGTACCCTGAATGTATTTTATATACACATTCTGATAAAATCATGCGGTGCGATTTATGTTAATTTGTGGATAAGAAAACAAAAAGTTGCGAAATTTACTATCACTCGACTATGAAAGTGCAATAATGAGATGAAATTAAACCTTAGTTTATATTTGCAATTACCTCATATAAAACTTCAAATGATTTTCTATCGTTCTGTCTAAACATAATTATATGTTTTT
>SCLH01001232.1:44422-86936 GCA_004367855.1 Oikopleura vanhoeffeni
ATGTCAATAGCCATAAATACCTATTTCTCGAAATAAGATCACGTTACGTGTTTGGAAAAATTATTATGTTCAAAATTCTTAAATTAGGTGTTTATATTGGCCCAAAATTTCGGCCGTAATTTGATCACTATTTGTTTACTTTCACCAAAACCTTTCTATTGAAGGTCACGTGATCGCTTTGACTTTGGTGTAATGGAAAAAAGTCTTAAAAACATTTCTACAAGCCACTTCTTCTTTCAAAAATTTATTTAGGCAATTTTTGAAAAAACAGTACTACTTTTACCAACCTATTCCTTTATATACGTCACGTGATCATTTTCGGGCTATGATGTAATGGAAAAAATGTCTTAGAATTTTTTTCTGATCACGATGAAAGGTTATTATTTGTTTATAAAAATTTTGTGCAAAAAATAAGTATCTGTAATACAGTGAAAATTTCAAAAAAAAACGCACAAACGTCATTTGTTTCAAAAGTTTATTGATAACTTATAACTGATCTTGTCATTAATGATTAAGCGTCGTAAAATGCGATTAAATGGTGTGCGGCAAACTAGTTGGCTAAAATCGAGTCTAAGAGTTAAGGAAGTGGGCGTGCTGATTTGCCTGTTTTTAGATGAGGTTTCTGGCCAAACTAGCAAAAGTGAAATTCCAAAAACTTTTTTTACGTAAAGAACAACTCTCGGCAATCATTTTCGGAATTTCAGTAATCTGATACAATCCAACCTACGTACTCACATGAACGTAAAATAAACAATATTAAAAAAAACTAAAAAGCTTTCTGCTTAGTCAGTTTTCATCATTTTTATTTATTTTTTTGTGTCAGGCTCCAGACCATGAATACGAAAAATAATCCAGAGTTTTTTTCGAAATTTAGCTTTTCTCGGACAAAAATTTTAAAAAACGAAATCTTGATTTTTTCTGAAAATTTAAAATTTTTATACATGCGATATCTTTTTGTCGACTTCTTCGATTCAAAAATAGCACCAAAATTCTTAAAAATGTTTGAATATATACAAAAAACAATAAAAACTATCAATTTTTTGAGTTTCAAATATTAAAAAATTATAGTAACCTTCATATGCCTCCAGAACGAAGTCTGATCCACATTTTGAAAAAAAAATTTTTGAAAAAATCAGCGACGACCACTCCCTTAAGGGGGAGTTCGTCGCATTTAAAGGGTTTAATGGCCAATTGTCGCAAAAGTACAAATCGTTAAACCAAATTTTATCTCTCTCTGATATATTTTAACAAAAATCTTGCATCCTAAAATATAATCGAAAGTGACGGATGCCTCGTTCAATCAGAAACGTGCTTACAAAAGTGACGAAATTATTTTTTCAAAATGTATCCCCTCCCTGAGTTTTCAAGGTACAACAATGATTCATGCCTTAAATTAACCGGGCAGAACGTGAGCACACCGCTATTTTTGTTTAAATATATCAGAGAGATAAAATTTGGTCTAACGATTTGTACTTTTTTTGTATTTGGGTTTTTGAGGCACAAATTATATTTGGTTTTTGCTATATTAAAATATTATTTTTACGACACTTCGAATTTATTATTCATCTTCAGGTAATGAGTGAGAAACAGAAATATTTTTTNTTTTTTAGATCGAAAAGTTGACACAAATAAGAAACAAAAGTAATTTGGCAAAAAAGTAGTAATTTACTTTTGCGACAATTGGCCATTGAAAACTCCTTTAAATGCGACGACCACCCCCTTAAAGGTCACTGATGGTATCAGCATGCAAAAAATCATAAATCAATTTTTACCTGGTGCATTATTTAAAATATGACAAAGGTTTAACTTAATAATTTATTTTATACAAACCTTCTGACCAAATTAAAATAAAGTTTGAAACTTCAAAGGATGCTATTTTATACACAAAATAATTTTTTTATAAATACTTTCGTAACCTTAGTAGTAACCTAGTAGTAACCTTAAGGTATTTTTTTAAGGAGGCCACCTTTCTCATGACGATTCCGGGAAAACCATAAAAGATATCGAGAAATGTTTTTTTGAATTCTACGGCCAACTAAAAAAGCTCAGTGGAGAATTTTTTTTCTTTTTTATCGGACAGCCGGTTCACCGGTAACCGGAGATCTATTATATAATCATTTTCGGTATAAATTTTGAGAAAAAAATCGAATCTCGTTTTTTTCTCCCGGAAATTCATCAAAATTAAAGTTCAAGCAGTTAATGTGTAGATAATCGTGATATAAGAACTAAAAAGCATAGAAATTCAACTTTACGGCTGATTTTAAGAAAAAAAATCTGGGCCCACCGAGATTCGAACCTACCAAAAAATTACTTTCCGGTTTATATCCGGATGTCAAATCAACTTGATAAAATTTATATATTGAGTTTTTTTAGTTGACAATTGAATGCAAAAAAACATTTCTCGATATCAGCTATGGTTTTCCCGTAAATTACGGGCCGTAATAGTCATGAGAAGGGTGGCCTCCTTAAAAAAAAACTACCTAAGTAAAGAGTTTTTTGTCTTTTTCTATTTATTATGCTTTTCCCAACGCGTTTATTAAAAGTAAATAAACGTGCTGGAACCGCTCAATCAGAAAGGTAGCACCAGGGTTTGGAAAAGTTTTATTCCCAGTGATGTCTAAACTTCTCTTCATTAATAACTACCTTTATTGTGAGATCAAATTGGATCTGCTAGAAATGCACGAGACTACTTTACGAGGCTTGTTAAAAGAAAAGATTTTGCGTGGGTTTTCTACCCCCCCCCCTTTTTCCCTATCTTTTACTTAAACGCATGAAAGAAAAACGAGAATGACGCATATTTACAAGCGTGGTTTCAACGTGTTATTAAAATTTCCCCACCTCCAAATATTTTCTCATGCGATACTTTAATTATTAATAACAAGAAGTTTAAACGTCACGTGTGAACCAATATGATTATTACATAACATAATTGAATTATTGTTGAAGAGAAGTTTGACATCACTAAGTTCATAATGAACCAATAAGATAATAGATATTGACCAATGAGATACTTCAAGTGGGAGAAAATATTTGCTTCCTCCACAATTTGTGTCAAGTTGAGCAAAAACTTTTTATTTATTCAAAATAAGTCGACCCAAACTAATTATTTTACATAAAATAGAACGTTTTGTCCTTATACACAACACATGATATGGGGGCGGCTGTTATTGTGAGGGAGGTTAAAATCGCAGGTGAGTTTGAGGGTAATACATGAGGAACAATTAAAAAATTTATTTGTGTTAACTTTCCGCCCTTGAGTCGCGTGGGTGAGTACACAAAGGGTGTCGCAGTCTCCTTCACACTCCAAGTCAGAAGTTTACTCTTTTCAAACTAGTCCACTTTCAAAAAAGTAATATTTATAATAATAAAACAATAAAATACGGGTACATTCGATCAAAATGGCGAATAACGTTCCATTTATCTGAAAATGCGAACAAAATCAAATTCAATTTACACTTATACTGTAGAACCAAATTTTTCCCGAAATTTCATCACAAACATGTTGAGGCCCGAGAAATTCAACACAAGAAATCAATAAGAATTTGGTCAAATTAAATTTATTTTTTACAATAATTCGTCATTTTCAAGGGTGAAATTATTTTTTTTGTCATATTTTTTGTTTAACCCTCGAGGGAATTACCCTTTGAGGGTGACCTTAAGTTTCACTTTAATCAGCCAACAATGATTGGAAAAAATGATTTACAGAAAGGCTCTCTTTCGATACATTTAAAACTCAACATGATCTGAAAATATCACCCAAAATTTTTTGAAGAAGGTTCATTTTTGCGAGTTGTTGGAAGGCCATTTTTCTTAAGTCTTACTTCCAAAAAATAACTTTGGACCTTCCAAATCTGGAGTTGAAATTTTAATAGATCAGGATTTTAAAAAAGTGTTTTGTAGTACGATTTGCGAAAAAAAAATTAGCATCCTAGACATATCTGGAGCAAAGTATATTTTTTGGCGAGTGAAATTTTCAAATATTCGATTTCTATTTTTATATGAATAACCTGATATTTTTGAAAAATATAAATTTTGTGATAATCATGCCAGAAGTGATACACTTATCACATCTTTGGCTTAATATTGTAAAATCAATGCAAAATTCATTTAATGGAAAACTATATGATTTTTCTGATATTCTTGAACTTATTTAAAATATTTTTGATTCTCGACGATACAAGTCATCAGACAAAAGTATTAGTAGAACAAGGCACTGCGCAGTTCGGATCATCAACATACATTTCCTGGATCCTACCATGACGTAGTATCAGCTGGTTTAAATAACCTTGCTTTTCAAACGTTTTTTTCTAGAATGGAACTAATTTCTGCTAAATTATATTTTTTTCAAAGTTTATCTTGAACTTGATCAATACGGGAAAAATTGAAGGTTGATCTATAAGATTTTTCTGTAAACAACGCTAAAAAAATGCCCTTCTGAAGTAATAGGTAAAATTGGTACGTTGTTAGCTGCACCAAATGAAGTCCCAGCGAGCCGGATTTTGGAGAGATCACGTTGTCTAGACTCGTTTAATTCTCTTCATGCACGTCAAAAACTGCAAAGCTTGTAAGCACGTTCTTGACCTTTCGGGTTATTATACATAACGAATCTAAATTGTGGAAGTCGTGAAAACGGTCGCACGGTTCGTTTTTGTTTATCAGGCTTTCGTCTGAGGGCGGTTGGAGCACACATTGGAACGAATTATTTTAGCCAAATGATGGAGAGTCCTTATTTTTATGGAGGACGTTCGTTTAACAAGGGTTGGCTATGACAAAAATTTGGATTCATATTACATGAAATCTATCTTTGAAATCAACCAATGCCTTGGCGGAACTTTTTTTTATATGCTTAATTAGTTTATTTTGTTCAAACCCAAATTGCTTTCGATCATGCACCTGCTGAATTTGATTTGAAAACAAATATCAATGTCCCAAAACGGTATTCTAAAGTGAGTTTTTTGTATTAGGATCATTCTATTTAGTGACGACAACCATCCTAAGGCCGAAGAAAAATCACGAAAACCTATTATTTGGTCATTGGGTCTCCCTTTGCGCACGCTAGCTATACCACCTACGCAATTTAAGTCAAGTCTGGCAAATACCACCTAAATTTTGCCGATAACCGTTTTATACTTACAGTAAAGGGTCTTTAGTAGGATGCGCCCTAAGGATTTTCAAAGAACTGTCCTGCGAAAAGTAATATATTGTACTTTAAAGAGATGCGTTGGTATAATACATANATACATACGTATCATACGATGGCGTATTTTTAGGGAACAGTTAAGTATTTTTCGCAGGACAATACTTTTAAAATTCTTAGGACGCGTCCTACTAAAGACACTTTACTGTACGTAAAAAACTTTCGACTGGAGAAAAATTTCATTGCATTAACCTGCTTTCTTGCCAAATCTGAATAAAACAGCTACTCAAATCGCATAATTTTACAATCGATTTTTATCACTAGAAATCGGGTGGAACTTTCAGTGTTTCCAGTTTGTGAGGAAAGAGATGCCAGTTATACACAGTAGAAGAGAACGTTTTTTTGGTTGTAAAAGCCCTACAGTTGGCACACTGTTAAAAGGTTTCTGGTACACCCTTTAAAAGTTTCCAAAATGGCAATGTAAATTGATTGAACTTTGTCGGAGACAGTTTTCAGGTTGAACTCAGCTGAAATTCATCAATTCTTTGAGAGAATGTTCCGTGATATGTTCTGACATTTCCGGTTCTGATGTCGTTACATGATTACAGATCTGAATAAAGAAGGTTAAGGGGGTACCCCTCGTGAATTGAGGCTCAAACAAAAATAAATCAGAATTTTATTCTTAGTTTTTTCTGAAAATATGGACAATTTGAAATAAGCTGGTGGTTATTTTAACACAATACAGCGTTAAAAAAGTAGTTTTTGATTATTTTGAAAGTATATTGTCTTTATTTTAAGCATTTCAATCAAAATTTATGGATTTTCAGGAATTAAAAGTAAAGTTTGGGAAGAGAAAAAATCATCGGAATTTAGGTTTCGATAGTAACAGCTCTCGACGAACTCCTTATGTTTCGATTTATTCGGGTTTCAAATGTGTTACTACAAAATCGAGAGAGAAATAGGCTTTTGCGCGAGACACTCAAAATAAGCTCAAAAATCGTTTTTTGGCTATTTTGTAGCGAATTTACAAATTTTTGTAAAAGATAGTAACAGACCTGCGTACGTGGTTTTGGTTGATAGAAGCTACAAACAATTTTCCTACCTTCAAAACTCACGGAGGAATAGGCCTTTTGCGACAAAATATGACTCTGTTTTGAAGCGCGTTCCTGATTGGTCGAGCAATCAGTGATCTCAAATTATATTCTAGGATGTAAGATTTTCGTTTAAATATTACATTGTTTTTAACTATTTGATTCCACAATGTGCAGTCTTTTAGATATTCGCCCTCAAAAAATACAAAATCGTGTTTTCCCATGAGGGTTAACGCTTACCCAAAAAAATCAATACACATTTTTCTCCAAAAATTTTTTCACCTAAAGCCTTTTATTTGTTAAATTTTTTTTCGGAATCTGGCTATCTAGGGAAAAAACTCAGGCTGTAGTTCCCAGAAGTCCTTGGCTAAGACTAATTGTTTATAAAATTTCACACAAGATTATACTATTGTAACATCTATGTTTCACTATCATTTAATCAAGTAACTACTTCATTGACTGCCACATATACTGGAAGTAGTATGTAATATGTATTTACTGAGTTATTTCTGTATTACGGGTTATTAAGGGGGTGGTCAGGGCGAGTCTTTATGAGAACTTTGGAAACAATGATTAAGATTTAATAATATGTCAATTATCAATTCCAGTTAATTTAAACAACACTTGCACGTCAAAACTAAAAATCGCTAATCTACACTGTTTGTCCGTTATCGTCACGTCAACGTACACTATATTTGTGCTGATTATGATTCATGATGTGTATATTTACAGGTAACAAATATTTTTATCTAATATGCGTCTCTGAACTTTTTCTCATTGAAAAATTATTTAAAACTTTGATATTCTAAGGACAATTTCTTTTATGATATCGGACGAAAGTTATTTGTTTCACACTCCTCACACCCTTTTTCAAATTAAATAAGGCATCTTAACCACCACATAATGCGCCAAATACATCGCTGTCGCTTACCTTATATTGTAGTACAATTCAAAAGGTTCTTCTTATTCACTACGACGTATATCAAACTAAAAATTACTCTGAAGTATAATTATTGAAAATTTAAATTAATTTTTCCTTTCACAGAACTTGAGGTCATAACAAATGAATGAACAATCTTACATTTCTAACTCTCACTAAGACTACCTAACGTCGATACGAGGTTAAAACTTTCAAACTAGATCTCGCAGAGGGCTCGATTTCTATAAATTTGAGCTGTGCTGAGATTTTTGGAGCAAAAATAAATTTTCAAGTTCGTACAAAGTGCAGCCTGTGTTACGTACAAGATTGAAAAATTAAAAATGATGCACCAGTTTGTTCTGTTCAAGGTTTCAAGGACTATAATCTGTCAAAAAACAGAATTCTGTCGAAAATTCCACGGAATGAGATAGTTTTGAAAAAACATCAGTAAATCAATATTTTTGGCGCTCAAGGCTTCCTAGGGAAATTTCGAAAAATTACATTTTTTCGTCGAAAGTAGTTTGCTTTCAGTTGTTAAAATTCAGTTAACTTCATATAATATTGCGCAGGATAGACTTTGAAAAATTGTCGTTTTCTGAATATTTTTTTCTCTCTTCTGCCAGAAGAAAATTACGAAAATATTTTTAAATAGTCAATTATTGCGTAAAATTGTCTGGGGTTTTCAAAACCATCAATTTTTATTCTTTGTCATATCTAGTTTTCTCACAATTGACGATCAAAGTCGAAAATGACCGAAAAAGCTTACCCTGACCACCTCCTTAATAAACCATACTTTTTGAGTGCCCTTAGTTTTTTTGAAAAAACTCATACTATCAAACAGACGATTTTTATTTTTCAGTAAAAAACTAATTCGAGTACCATAACTTGTGTCAAATTTCGATTTATTGACATTTTCACTTTTGTAAAATTGTTGCTGATTACAAAATTATCTTGCTGCAAATTAATTGATATGGCTAAATGCTGATTGGTCGAAATTAAAACCAATCAAAATCGATAATCTCGATACATTTCCAAACATAGTTTTTAACACTCATCCCGAAAATATATTGAAACACATTCATGATCATTTTTCACTTTTAATTAATGTATTTTAAAAATTTCAGTAATCTTTATTAATATTCACAAGCAACTGTTGAAATGATGTTTTTTCATAATTTTTGGGAAAATCCTAAAAAAGAGAAAGAAAAATGTATATAAATTTGTTCGGAAATAAAATTGCGAACTATATCTAAGATAGAGATCCCCTGTTCCTTATAAATATAAAATCAAATATTTTCCGCCTACACATTTCTCTATAGTTAAAGATAGGCTTTTTTAAATTCCCGGCGAAAATAGTATACGTCGTTTCAACACGTTTGAATCAAAAACGATTTCGTATTGCACAATACGTATTGTACAACTACGTATTGTACAATACGAAATCGTTTTTGATTCAAACGTGTTGAAACAGGATATGACACATTGTTATCAAAGTCTGTGAGGCTACTGTCTGTAAGGATTATTATTTCTACGCCGTTTGGACGCTTGAAAAAATGTGAGCCCATTAATGGGGTTTGGTGTAAGGAGGTTACAAAAATAATTTATTCGTGCAAAATAATTTTAACAAACTGACCTTGCATCTTTGTGAAACGGAGAGAACTTGAACTTTGACAAAAGAGTTATAATATTGATTTTGTGTTTTATTGTCCATTTTTATGGCACCATTCTCCACCGAGAAATTAAGATTTTTTGGATCCAATTTTGGCTTTTCGATTTCCATTTTGAGTACAGCATGTTCATTAATTGCACCAGTTGAATAATCACATATTTTAAGCAAGGGCGACTTCAATTCACTTTGAACTGAATTACCATGTAAAGAGGGGGCTTCTAAAATATAATTCGTAACAAAAATAATCCCTCTGAATTTTCAAAAAAATTAATAAAAAAGGGTCGCGTTCTCACCATAAAATAAGACACAAGACGCGATATGTTAGATAGTTTTAATGAGGTCAGATTACATTATATAACGTCGCCTCAATGTGTTCCCACACCGCCCTCTTCGAGGCGCGACTGTGGTTGGTTGGCTAACGTTAAAACGGGTGTGGAGGCCGCAAAACTGCCGAGCTGCGAAAAATCCACATCTATGATAGGCGAGTGTAGATGTGAATCTGTTCATCAATAGAAAGTTTTTTTTATAAATGTAATCCATGGATTTATGGCCCAAAAATGAAAAAAACCCAGAATGGCCCAAAAATTTTTCGGACGATTAAGCGGCTAAATTTGAATGAAAATTACTATGACATTTTCATTCCCTGGACCTTACTAAAAAACTCATCCTGTATACATGGAGATATTTCTTACAAATTGAGATTCTAGAAATATTGAATGTATTGAACTCAATGTAATGAACTCGGTTTATATCGAAAATCATGTCCGCCACAAGTAAATTTTTTCATCTATTGGGAAATTCACGAAATAATCTTACTTATAATTTTCCAGTCAAGATAATTATGACGTATTTCAAGTTTTGAAGCTAATCTTTCAAAAAACGAATACAAATTTTATAACTTGTAAGGGGCATCATATTCGATATAAATTTGGCCATAAAAATTTATTATTAACACTTGGAGCCAGGGGTCGGCAATACCTGTCCTGTCCTTGTCCTGAATTTCAGGACAAGGACAGAAAATATTAAAATCTGTCCTAATTTCTGTACTAGGCCCGAGGACAGGACAAGGACAGAAAATAATAAAACCTGTCCTAATTTCTGACCTGTGAAAAATTTTTCAATGAAAATAATATATTTTTTGAGTTTTAATCTTAAAATAATATTATAATTTTATTTTTAAGCAACGTTTCGATAAAATATTATTCTTACTTAAATAAATCACTTAAAATAATATGTTTACATAATATGTCTCAGTAGCTCAGTTGGTTGTTTGCTGGACTTGTAACCCTGCCCCTTAGGGTTCAAATCATCCTGCGGTTATACTTTTTTATATATTATATCTTTTTTAAAAATATAGAATTTTAATTCTTTACAATTATTCAGCCGCAGCAACGTGAATTCAATATTTTGTGCTAAATTTCACCCGAATAGTTTCGTAAGATTCTTAAAATGGTTAAAATTATTCACAAAAACACTGTGAAATGCTTGAACATTTTTCGCAAAACTTTGACCATTTAAAATTTCGGTTATAAGGAGAGAAATGGAATCGGACAATAAAAACGCCCAATTTCCGCTATTGTGCCAAATTGTTTTTCCTCAAAAATGAAAGGATCGGTCACAAAAGTTTTTCATTGATAAATTAAATAAAAAGTATCATTTATTGGTAAATCGAGTCTGATGAATCTATTAATACCATGCTTCCAAAAGGGATGCATCCCCGTCGATTTTCCATCCCTATTCCGTTTTCATCTCCCAAAACGGGATAGGGATGAAGGGATAGATTATCCCCTTTTATCCCGGGCCCGGGATAGAATTTAGCCCTTTTTTATCCCATTTTTGTAAATACGAACAAAATTTTAGCATACAGACGGAATTACTTGGGGGTATATTTGAAGGTGAAATATTGTCAAAAAAATTTGCGGCATTTTGGATGACTCATCACTTCCGGTTTAACCGGAATTAACGTACAAATCGTGTTTATTAATTTGTTAATCAATTGGGGGGTATATTTGAAGGTAAAATTTTGTCGAAGAAAAATTTGGCGGTATTTTCGATGACTCATCACTTCCGGTTTAACCGAAAGTGAGGTTAAAATTGTGTTTATTTATTTATATATCACTTGGGGGGCATATTTGAAGGATAAATATTGTCAAAAAAAATTTGGCGGTATTTTCGATGACTCATCACTTCCAGTTTAACTGGAAGTAAGGTGAAAATTGTGTTTATTAATTACTTTGGGGGTATATTTGCGGATAAAATATTGTCAAAAAAAATTTGGCGGTATTTTCGATGACTCATCACTTCCGGTTTAACCGGAAGTGACGTAAAATTTTACTTTTATGAGTTCATTTATAAAGGTGGATTTCCAGGTTAAATCATTTAAAAAAACGGTAGTATTTTCGATAAATGGTCACTTCCAGTTTACCAAATGTTGTTTTCAAACTTCATTTTGAGTTGAGTTGGAACATTTTGACTAATTTTTTTGATTTTTCTAGGTCATCTTGAGTTGACCATAAAATTTTCTGCCCACTAGTTCCAGAGTTAGTTTTTGAGGCCATTCCCGGAATCAACCCTATATTATATAGGCTATATATCGTGGCCATATATCGTAGGCTATATTGACCATATATCGTAGGCTATATATCGTGTCCACCATTAATTTCGACTTATAGAAATAATGGGTGGATTGTTCCGAAACTTCTTGAGGGTGAATAATATATTGCANCTTATATTAATATTCTTATATAAGTATTTCATTATTTTCTTGAGTTTTACTTTATAAAACTTACAATTGCATATTAATGTTCCTTAGGGGTTAAATCGAAAAAAGTAACAAATTCCTCGATTTATGACTCATTTTAAACCTACGCATTTAGAAAATTTTCATTTGCGATTTTGAAAGGTCAAAATATTTTTTTTACAAATTTTTATTATACCAGAATGCTTAGAAACTTGCAAGGAATTCGTTTCTGGCAACGGTTTAACCTTAATGTGCCTCAAACAGGTCCTCCAATCAGCGACCAGAAACTTAAAAAAATCGGCTCGGGCAAAATTTTTTTTTTCGAAAGTTAAAAACCGTTCTCCTTCTTTCATATCAATTCATCATATGAATTTTAATGTTTCTTGTTCGCCCTAAAAAAAAGCACCGTGCGCCGCGGGATTTGAAAATGCGGAAGGGAGTAAGTTGAGTGTTTTGCGAAAGATTTTGCTCAAGACAGAAGTGGTCAAAAGGCAGCAGTTAGTTCCTGAGAAAAATAGGATGGGCTTCTACGTTCTCAACTCCGAAAACTAAAAATCCCATTTTATAACTTCGAACATGTTTACACAAAAACAGCAGGAGTGGTAACTTAAAAGAAAAGTACTGATCAAACAGACAATATCTTTTTAATTGTTACTAATCAATTGACTGAATCATTAAATTGAATATAATGTCACATAATTGAAAAATATCAAAAGCACCAGAACTTGAAAATTAAGCAAGATATTAAAATTTCAGAAACAGTTCTAGAATCTGCTCGTGATGACAAATTTTGTGTACATAGGAATTTGACCAAAAATGTCATTTTAGTCGGTTAACTTGAGGCCATTTTTTAGCTTTGACGGACAAAAATACTATAAATGAGAGCGCAATTTTGAGCTCTTCAACATGGTTGAAAAATATTTGATCAAAACGGTTACAAACGAAAACTACAGCAGTTTCGATTTTAAATTTTACATTATTTATAAATTTATAGAACTTATAACTTGAGAATTAAGCAAAATATAAAAATTTAAGAAACAGTTTTAGAATCTGCTTGTAATGACAAATTTGGTATAAATAGGGATTTGACCAAAAATGTCATTTTAGTCGGTGAAATTGAGGCCATTTTTGAGCTTTGACAGACAAAAATACTAAAAAAGAGAGCGGAATTTTGAGTTCGTCAACATGGTCGAAAAATATTTGACCAAAACGGTTTNTTTGACGGACAAAAATACTAAAAATGCGAGCGGAATTTTGAGTTCTTCAACATGGTCGAAAAATATTTCACCAAAACGGTTTAAAACGAAAACTACAGCAATTTCGATTTCAAATGTTACCTTATTTATAAATTTATAGAACTTATAACTTGAGAATTAAGCAAAATATAAAACTTTAAGAAACAGTTCTAGAATCTGCTTGTAATGACAAATTTGGTGTATATAGGAATTTGATCAAAAATGTCATTTTAGCCGGTGAACTTGAGGCCATTTTTGAGCTGTGACGGACAAAAATACTAAAAATGAGAGCGGAATTTTGAGCTCTTCAACATGGACAAAAAATATTTGACCAAAACGGTTTGAAACGAAAACTACACCAATTTCGATTTCAAATTGTACCTTATTTATAAAATTTATAGAACTTANTACTGATCAAACAGACAATATCTATTTAATTGTTACTAATCAATTGACTGAATCATTAAATTGAATATAATTTCACACAATTGAAAAATATCAAAAGCACCAGAACTTGAAAATAAAGCAAGATATTAAAATTTCAGAAACAGTTCTAGAATCTGCTCGTGATGGCAAATTTGGTGTAAATAGGAATTTGACCAAAATGTCATTTAGCCGGTAAACTTGAGGCCATTTTTGGGCTTTGACGGACAAAAATACTAAAAATGAGAGCGAAATTTTGGGAAATACAAACTCCTTTATTTTTAAAAACTCATTCATATCCCCCAAGAATTAAAAAAATCTGTATCAACCTCGGCCAATTAAAATGTATTAAAAAATGAGAAAATCGACCTTTTGTTCCGGTACGATCATGGTTCTGGGTACTTTTTTTGGAAAATTCAGACAAATATCTCCTGGCTCCCAAAATATGAAACTCGAAGGACTGCTATTCAGCTCAGCATAGACTCCCTTAAGTTATTTGTTTATAAATTTATAAATGAGGTAAAATAAAAAAAAGAAGATTGCTGTAGGTTTCGTTTTGAACCGTTTTGGCCAAATATTTGTCGACCATTTTAAAGAGCTTAAAATTCCGCTCTCATTTTTTGTATTTTTGTCCGTCAAAGCCCAAAAATGGCCTCAAGTTCACCGGCTAAAATGACATTTTTGGTCAAATTTCTATTTACACCAAATTTGTCATCGAGAGCAGATTCTAGAACTGGTTCTGAAATTTTTATTTTTTGCTTAATTCTCAAGTTATAAGTTCTATAAATAAGGTAAAAATCGAAATTGCTGTAGTTTTTGTTTAAAACCGTTTTGGCCAAATATTTTTCAACCATTTTGAAGAGCTCAAAATTTCGCTCTCATGTTTAGTATTTTTGTCCGTCAAAGCCCAAAAATGGCCTCAAGTTCACCGGCTAAAATGACATTTTTGGTCAAATTCCTATAAACACCAAATTTGTCATCACGAGCAGATTCTAGAACTGTTTCTCAAATTTTTAAATTTTGCTTAATTCTCAAGTTATAAGTTCTATACATTTATAAATAAGGTACAATTTAAAGTCGAAATTGCTGTAGTTTTCGTTTTAAACCGTTTTCGCCAAATATTTTTCGACCATTCAAAAGAACTCAAAATTCCGCTCTCATTTTTAGTATTTTTGTCCGTCAAAGCCCAAAAATAGCCTCAAGTTCACCGGCTAAAATGACATTTTTGGTCAAATTCCTATTTACACCAAATTTGTCATCACGAGCAGATTCTAGAACTGTTTCTGAAATTTTAATATCTTGCTTAATTTTCAAGTTCTGGTGCTTTTGATATTTTTCAATTGTGTGAAATTATATTCAATTTAATGATTCAGTCAATTGATTAGCACTAATTAAATAGATATTGTCTGTTTGATAAGTACTTTTCTTTTAAGTTACCACTCCTGCTGTTTTCGTGGAAACATGTTCGAAGTTATAAAATGGGACTTTTAGTTTTCGGAGTTNAGAACGTAGAAGCCCAGCCTATTTTTTCAGAAACTCACTACTGCCTTTTGACCACTTCTGCCTTGAGCAAAATCTTTTGCAAAACACTCAATTTAATCCCTTACACGTTTTCAATGCCCGCGGCGTCCCTTTTTTTTATTATAGTCCTCTCTTCCGTCGTATAAGATATAACTAACAAAACGAGTAATTTCAGAAGAGGCAGGTAAATTGAGAAGATAAATTTGGTCACCATGCAGACAAACTTTCAATTTCCTGTTTCACAGTAGCTGGTATGCAATTTTTCTTTGATATCAATTTTCCATCTTTAAAGCGTGATCCCGAGTTATTTAGGTCACAATTTGTGTGAGTTGAAGCTAACCTTGGACAGCCTAAACCTGGGTTCCAAAAAAGGCATCCCTTTGGCGATTTTCCATATCCTCAAATTTTCCCTATCTTTCGCTATAAAAATGAATAGAAAAGGGGATAAAAGCCATCTCTTTTGGAAGCCTGGCCTAAACTTGTATACATATTTTCATTGATGTATTCTGACTTGGTATGAATATTGAAGCCAACTGGTGTTTATCCCCAATTCACACTTTTGTAAATATTCCGGCCCTACTACTTACAAACGCACTACGTTTCCTAATCAGGGCCGGAATATTTACAAAAGTGTGAATAAGGGATATATCATATTAACTGACTGTAGCATTACCTGAACGATTTGTGGCCGAGCTGAGCTGAGGTGTTCGAATAAGGGGACAGTCAGTGTTATTAATATATACATATCATGTCTATATATACAGGTCAAAGATATGTATATATTGAATGAAGGTCAAAAACAGAAAAAAGTATATCCTGAATATATTTAACTTGTTTTAGAATTTTTTTCCGAGACAACGGAAGACAATTGTTCATATATGCCGACAATAGTTTCACGACCATAAAGTTTACCAGGAACCCCACTGAGCAAATGAGAGTTTAAGTTTAAAATATTTGGCGTCACGAGATCATCTACAAAACATCATTCTGATTTAAAATACAGTAGGACCAGCCTACTGAATTATTATTTTAGACAATAGTTCCACTATAAAGTCTATACACAGAAGGTTAGAAAATAGACTACCTTTATTCGGAATAATTTATTCCGCTGTATATAGACTTTATGGTCGTGGATTCCACGACGTGGAACTATTGTCTAAAACCACAATTCATAATTCTGGAGGCCGGTGCTTTCGTATTTTCAGCTCATAATGTTTTTTTGTGGATATATATATGGATCACCGACCCTCAGAGCTCAGATCCTGAATATTTGAAAAATGCGANCTGTACGTTTTCGTTTGGAAACCGTTTTTAATCGAATATTTTTCGACCATGTTGAAGAGCTCAAATCCGCTTCATTTTAGTATTTTGTCCGTCAAAGCTCAAAAATGGCCTCAATTAACCGGCTAAAATGACATTTTTTGGTCAAATTCCTATGTACACCAAATTTGTCATCACGAGCAGATTCTAGAACTGTTTCTGAAATTTTATTATCTTGCTTAATTTTCGAGTTCTGGTGTTTTGATGTTTTTCAATTGTGTAATAATATCGATTAATGATTCAGTCAATTGATTATACATAAATAGATATGTCTGTTTGATCAGTACTTTTATTTTAAGTTACCACTCCTGCTGTTTTCGTGGAAACATGTTCGAAGTTATAAAATGGACTTTTAGTTTTCGGAGTGTGAAGAACGTAGAAGCCCAGCCTATTTTTTCAGAAACTCACTACTGCCTTTTGACCACTTCTGCCTTGAGCAAATTCTTTTGCAAAAACACTCATTAATCCCTTACACTTTTCAATGCCCGCGGCGTCCCTTTTTTTTATTATATCCTCTCTTCCGTCGTATAAGATATAACTAACAAAACGAGTAATTTCAGAAGAGGCAGGTAAATAGAAGATAAATTTGGTCACCATGCAGACAAACTTTCAATTTCCTGTTTCACAGTAGCTGGTATGCATTTTTCTTTGATATCAATTTTCCATCTTTAAAGCGTGATCCCGAGTTATTTAGGTTCACAATTTGGTGAGTTGAAGCTACCTTGGACAGCCTAAACCTGGTCCAAAAAGCATCCTTTGGCGATTTCCATATCCTCAAATTTCCCTATCTTTCGCTATAAAAATGAATAGAAAGGGATAAAAGCCATCTCTTTGGAAGCCTGGCTAACTTGTAATACATTTTCATTGATGTATTCTGACTTGGTATGAATATTGAAGCCAACTGGTGTTTACCCCATTCACACTTTTGTAAATATCCGGCCTACTACTACAAACGCACTACGTTTCCTAATCAGCGCGAAATTTACAAAAGTGTGAATAAGGGATATATCAAATTAACTGACTGTAGCATTACCTGAACGATTTGTGGCCGAGCTAGAGCTGAGGTGTTCGAAATAAGGGGACAGTCATGTTATTAATATATACATATCATGTCTATATATACAGTCAAAGATATGTATATATTGAATGAAGTCAAAAACAGAAAAAAGATATCCTGAAATATTTTAACTCTGTTAGAAATTTTTTCCGAGACAACGGAAGACAATTGTTCATATATGCCGACAATAGTTTCACGACCATAAAGTTTACCAGGAACCCACTGACAATGAGAGTTTAAGTTAAAATATTGGCGTCAACGAGATCATCTACAAAACATCATCTGATTTAAAATACAAGTAGACAGCCTACTGAATTATTATTTTAGACAATAGTTCCACTTAAAGTCTATACACAGAAGGTTAGAAAATAGACTACTTTATTCGGAATAAATTTATTCCGCTGTATATAGACTTTATGGTCGTGGATTCCACGACGTGGAACTATTGTCTAAAACCACAAATTCATAATTCTGGAGGCCGGTGCTTCGTATTTTTCAGCTCATAATGTTTTTTGTGATATATATATGATCACCGACCCTCAGAGCTCAGATCCTGAATATTTGAAAAATGCGAAATCTAGCATTTGATCGGTTGATCCTTCTAATTACCAATGAAATCGGCCTATTCCCATTCAGGGTTTGATGGTGCTAATATCTTGCTTGTTTTGTATCATTTCAAATATTCAAGCTCTGTACTCGAGGGTCGGTAATCATATATAACTCGCGTGACGCCTAATATTTTTTACTGACGAGTTGTTTGCTGTAGTTTCTTGCTTCGCACCTCATTTATACAGTATGACTACAGTAATGTGAAAGAAATAATTTAATATCCCTATTATCATTTCTTTATAATAAATTCCACTATCTTGATTGAGTATACAATGCGACGCAATTCTGATTTCTGAATTACATATTGTTCAAATTCATATTTTAGCTAAAAATTTTAGTAAGGTTCTTATGATCACATTAAATAAATAAATTCGTTAATTTTTTCGTAAATTTTTACTCGCATTTGTTTTATTTTCATGTCAGTATATTTTTATTTTTTTTAATTTGAATGTTAAACTACAGCCTGAGTTTTCTCGTTCACAGCGCTTTTTTTATTGTGCAAAAATGAGACAATCAGGATATTGACCAATGACCACCAAGTATTTTTGCGGAATAAAAAAGCGCGGTCAACGAACAAACACAGACTGTAAGCTTTTGTCTTCCGACTGTTACAGATTCACCGTCGAGAGGTTATTTAGTGATATCATTTTCAACCTTGAAAAGCGTATTTTGACAAAATATTTGAGCTGAATATTTTTTGATCCTATTTTTTAGTCCGAAATAACTACAAAAGTTAAACCGTAATTTATTTGACAGAATTGCCCTGACTAGGCTGTTACAGGCCAATCTACCTCGTCCCAATTTTTTTTTATAATTTTTTTTTCAATGTAATGTGTACGCATTCACGAGAGCTATCTTTCAGTTATAGTCGCACAATTTCCACAAGCCGATTTTTTCAATTTATGCAAAAATGTCGTAAATTTCTCATAAACTTGAATTTTCAAAAATTTTAGTTTCCATAATTTCTTCGTCAATTTTTGATACAAAACAAGGCAAAAATATGCATAATAAGCGCTTTATCATATTCAATCATATAAATTGCTAAAAAACATTGTAGATCATAAAATTTAAAAATTNAGGGTTAGGAATAGGGTTAGGAATAGGGTTAGGAATAGGGTTAGGAATAGGGTTAGGAATAGGGTTAGGAATAGGGTTAGGAATAGGGTTAGGAATAGGGTTAGGAATAGGGTTAGGAATAGGGTTAGGAATAGGGTTAGGAATAGGGTCAGGTAAATTCGTGCTCAGTGTTCACGCGAAAACTGTATTTCGAAAAGTTAGGTTAGAAATTCTTTCAGAGGCCACCTCAATCGATAACCTCTATAATTGATATTAATTGTTGTTACCTTTTAAATATTCAGACAGTTTTTTTTTAAATGTCATAGTTTCATATGCGGGAAAAAAACCTTTCTTTTTTTCCCGTATGCGGGAAAAAACGCTCTCAGATCGAATTTAACGTAAGAGTCAGAACAGTTATCTGAAACGGGATCGAGATTAAGATTTTCACTGAGGTCGGACTTGAGCTGTGAATAGGATTTGATCAGGATCCTGAATCCGGATTCCCTATAGTGTTTCTAACTAGAGTGTTTTTATGTTTTCTGTGGTTAAAAATTATTATGCGAACCCAAGTCAAATTGAAAACCATAACTATTGGTTGGAAAAACATTTGAGATTTTTTTTCTTGACGACCTCAGCAATTTTGGGATTAATTATTTTAGTCCCCAGAAATGTTTATAATTTATCAACGTACAATGCCCTACGTGTCTTTGGCTTTTCGACTCACTTTTTGTCTATTACTTTCAGACCAAGTAATAGTGATTGATGTAGTACTTGCGAACCAAAGACATAATGGGCCATTTACCATGTATAGGGTGCGCACCAAGAGGACGAACTAAAAAGATATTTCTGTTCACAATTATAGGTGAATAGCGTCATTCAAATTGTTAATTTTTGCACGGTGCGTTGCCTAATTATGTAACATAGTCAGGACGTTTGAGAAACTGTCAGGACGTTTGAGGAACCGTCAGGACGTTTGAGGAACCGTCAGGACGTTTGTACATTAATAACGTTTGAGAAACTGCATTATTTTGAGATTTTTGTCAGATCGTTTGAAAGTCATCGAGTAAGTGTTAAACTACCGCTTAAGGGGGTAGCGGTCGTAAAAATGTACCTTTGCACTCGACTTTATCAAAATACAAAACTGCTTCGAAAATTTTGAGAATAGCCATTTGGTGATCTATCCTTAATCTACAAAAAAAATCAATCAGAAGAATTTTTGGCCGACCCTGGTGACCACCATGTAGCAAATTCTAGAACACTTAATCAAAATTTCAAAATCCATCTCCTCCTAGAGCTCGCATACGATTTCACTAAAACTTAGCATGAACCACGGAAACACTTATAATTGTAATTTCATTAATTGGATTTTTTAATTTCCGACGAGTTTTTTCTAGAACTTCGAAAAAGCGCCTAATTTCAAAGTTTTCGCTATTTAAAATCTATCTCCTCCTAAGTTACATTTAAGAATGCAGTATAAATTTGGGGAAAGATGGAGAAATATGTTTTTGTTATTTTGATGATTCTAAAATGTTTTGTTCAATTCTAGAAATTTGCATTTTAGTGAACTGGAAATGAAAACTCGAAAATAAAAGTCGTCGGATTTAGTCAAAAGTACCATCAAATTAAAGTTTGGGTGATGCCGAGAATAAAATCTGCTTACAGCTTTTTATATTTTGAGTTTTTTTGGTCGGAAATTGGGTTTCAATGGTTTCCAAAAAAAATAACTCTCAAAAATTCTCAAAAAATGAAATTTTCAAACTTTGTTTTGAAATTTTTTTTTTCAATTAATTTATGCTTTTTGAGTGTGCGCCCCTTAACTTTCGTCCCTTTAGCCTCCAGTCCAATAAGGGTGGACGAAAAATCTACTTGCGCTTGGCCCGCACCGCCCTAGCAATGCCTTGCTATTTTCACACCCCAAAGTACCCTTAGGGGCCTCGGTGCATTTTGACAGATACGGATATCCGCGGATATGGGCTCTTGATGAAAAACTTTTTACTGGGTTTAAGGGGGTACTCAACGGTTTTTTAATTCAGGTGAGGGACATAATAACTGCACCAAATAGCCTCAGAAAGGACACAAAATGCATTTCTGTTGTTATCATAAAAAAAATTCGAGATTTTTCTCAAAATTTTCGAGTTTTTGTCAGATTTTTTCTAAGTATTTTTTTGAGACAAAACACATAAACCTCAATTTTAATGAAAAATTCTAAAATTAAGCAAAAGTGAATGGCACCTTTTTACTTCAGTTTAGCAGTAGCTTCAATTTGAGGGTACTTTCGGTACAATCGGATGAAAATAAATTTCTAGAAACTCCAAAAATTGACTTCCGGTTGAACCAAAATGCAATTTTCTATTATAGGAGCAATGATTAAAAAAAAAATTTACACTAGAAATTGAGAAGACATGTTTTTCCGAATAATACCTAATTTAAAAAAAAATCGACCAAATCGTTTTTGAGAAAATTGAGCTACAAATTCTAAAATATCATAAAATAACGGTTTTTCATAATTCTAGAACAAGTCCGATCGAAATTTCTGCAAAATATTTTCGATAACTGTTGACGTAGTAGCAACCGTTTTTCTTACAAATTTTCATCAATTTCCATTGAGCCGTGTCTGAGATAAAAGACATTGCAGTCAAAATCAGTGTTCTAGAACACTTGGTGCTGTGGTGCTCAAAAACATTTTTTTCTACTTTTGGTCGGGAGCAAAAGGATGGATCTTCATTGTAGGATTTTCAGAATTTCGATAACTTGTTTCGTTTCCATCTGAGCCCCGATCTAAAATCTCAAAAACCGTTGAGTACCCCCTTAAATATTCTTCTCAATATGCCATCAAAATGATGTTTCATAATCAAGGCAACTTTGGTAACCACAGAATTTTCGAATTATTGCTCTTAAAGAAAATTTTGAGTTCGAATTAAACTTTCCGAATTCGACAAATTATGAGAATTTTTTGAAAAAAGTTCCGAATATTATTTAAAAAATGCCTTATTTTGGGTTCAAATATTTTTTGCATTTTTTTTTCAAATCAACGAAAAAAACTCTTCAATATGGCTGATTTAACTTTTCGCGTAGGTGACCACATATTTTTTTATGCTATTTGAAAAATCATATGACACTTTTTTGAGAATTTTGGTCGAAACTTTTTGGAAATATTTTGAAAATTTTCCTTATTTCTGGTTCAAAATTTTTCAAACTAATTTTCTGGAATCGTTAGCTGNAAATATTAGGAATGCCTACTTTCACTATATTTAAACATGTATAAGTTTTGTTTCTTCGCTCTTGTTTATACTCTGAATCATACTTTTTTGAATGAAAATACGGTTTGTGCGAAATGTACTTTAGACCTCTTTAATCAAAAATTAAAAAAAAATTATTTCACCGAGACTTGCCTGATTGGTAAGCCGCCCCGTTCACCACGCAAAATTTTATAAATTTAATTCATGAAAATAAATATTTCTTTCGATGTGCTAAAATTTCGTTTTTTTCGTTTTTTTTAGGAAATTTTAATTTTCGATTTTGACGTAGAAATCATATGAAATTAAATTATATAAATTTTCGATGGTGGTCGCGACCATTTGTTGAAGCTTCTAATTAATAATAATAAAAAAAAAATGTAATGTAAAAAAACAGATTATACAAAGTGAGCTCAAAAGTGGCAACTAACGTTTGAAATACTTTTTATTTGAAAATTATGAGGTGGCAAAAAGTTTTCTATGAAGACAAAAAAAATTGAAAAAGTGCAAATCTGCCAAAATGCACCGAGGCCCTTTTAATTTGTTTTGTCCTGAAGAAAAACTTTTTGTCACTTCATAATTTTCAAATAAAAATTTTTTCAAACGTAAGTTGTCACTTTTGAGCTCACTTTGTATAATCTAATTTTTCAGATCAATTATTTTTACTTTATTAATCGTTTTTTGAAAAAACACTCAAAAAAACGCGCGATTGCTACTTTAGGTGTCTAAATTACATTAAAATTTCCTTTTTCTTAATAAGAAGCTTCAAAAAATGATCTCGACCACCATCGAAAATTTAAATAATTTTATTTTATATAATTTCTACGTCAAAATCGAACAATAAAATTTCCGAATAATGACAAAAAAAAAGAAATTTTAGCAGATCGAAAAAAATATTTATTTTCATGAGTTTAATTTATTAAATTTCACGTGGTGGATGGTTCGGCTTACCAATTGAGCAAGTCTCTGTGAAATATTTTTTTTCTATTCTTGATAAAAGAGGGATTAACTAGATTTCGCGCAAACCGTATTTTCATTCAAAAAAGTATGATTCAGAGTATAAACAAGAGCGAAGAAACAAAACGAAAGCATATTTAATATAGTGAAAGGTGTCATTTCCAAATATTTTCAGCTAAGGATTTCTAAAAAATTAGTTTTGAACAAGAAATGAGGAAAATTTTTAATATATTTCCAAATAGTTTCGACCGAAAATCCCAAAAAAGTGGCATATGATTTTTCAAATAGCATATAAAAAAATATGAGGTCACCAACGCGAAAAGTTAAAGTGGCCATTTTGAAGAATTTTTTTCGTTGATTTGAATAAAATACTGTATAAAAAATTGAAAGAAAAATAAGGCATCTTTTCATAATGTTCGGAAGTCTTTTCCAAAATTTTCTCTAATTTGTCGAATTCGAAAAGTTTTAATTCGAACTCAAAATTTTCTTAAAAGCAATAACTCGAAAATTTTCTTTAGTTACAAAAGTTGCCTGGAGTAGGAAACATTTATATAATGAGTCAATTAAAAAATTGTATTTTTTTTAACGTTCAGGTTTATTCAATCGTCAGAAGTGAGAAAAAATAGATTTACAAATACATAGAAAATATTTTGTGTCAGAGCAATTAAGCGAAAAATTGCGAAATAAAAACTTTTTTCTAGCGGTTCTAACGAATCGGGCCTCAGGTGCGCACAGTTAATGCCCGATTAGTATCATCTAGGTTATAGCAGTATTGTTTGATTTGTTGAGAAAGCATGTGCATAACAAATTTTAAAATTTTATGCTCTTTTTGTTAATTTTAAATTTTCGAAGGAATTTTAATTTGTCTAAATAAACCGACTCTAAATAAACAAAAGAGCATAAAATTCTAAAATTTTTATGCACATGCTTTCTCAACAATCAAACAATACTGCTATAACCTAGATTATACTAATCGGGCATTAACTGTGCGCACCTGAGGGCCGATTCGTTAGAACCGCTAGAAAAAAGTTTTTTATTTCGCAATTTTTCGCTTAATTGCTCTGACACAAAACATTTTCTATGTATTTGTAAATCTATTTTTTCTCACTTCTGACGATGGAATAGACCTGAAACGTTAAAAAATACATTTTTAAATTGACTCATTATATATCATACATGTCTCAAACAACCCTACAATATGAAACATTTCTTTGGTGGTATATTGAGAAGAATACATTCTTATAAATAAATATAATGTATATAAAGTTTAGTTTATTATATTATAAACCCAGTAAAAAGTTTTTCATCAAGAGCCCATATCCGAATCTGTCAAAATGCACCGACCCCCATAAAAGAGTAAGACCGCTACCCCTAATAGCAATATAAGCTTCTTTATTGGTTATTTTTAGGGTAGGATCCTGACTGTGAACGTCCATCTTGACTCTATATAAGTACCACACTAGAGCCGCGACAGGTGCAGAGAGGCGTATATTGTATTATACAATATACAGTATAATTTGATAATTTATATTACGTAATGTTCGATAAAATATAATTAATAAAAAATTAAAGGATAAATAATATGGTTCAAATATATTTAATTGATATTATTTCGTAGTATTTATTGAGATTTAAGATAAAAAATAAGGAAATTAACCATAAACAAATTCAACATAAAGAAACTACTATTTGAAGGTGATTTTTAGGAATTATTGATAATCAATAATTGATTCAAGAATTGAAATCATAATAAAAAGATAAAAAGCAACAAAGTGACAATTTGCAAATTTTAATTTGACCGCACATTTTAGGTCTTTGATGGGAAATAATGTTTCTGACAAAAACAGATGTACAGCTGAATTTAATAATTAATTTTAATTACAATTATTTCGCTGAAATTTTACAGGAAATGCGGGCCGACAAATAAATAATAATGTCACTTAAAACAGTGAATTTAGTGTTAGAAATTTCCACATAAAAATTGGTATTTTTTTCTATGAATTNTGTAACATAGTCAGGACGGTTGAAGAAACTGTCAGGACGTTTGAGAACCGTCAGGACGTTTTGAGGACCGTCAGGACGTTTTGTACATTAATAACGGTTAGAAACTGCATTATTTTGAGATTTTTGTCAGATCGTTTGAAAGTCATCGAGTAAGTGTTAAACTAACCGCTTAAGAGGGGTAGCGGTCGTAAAAATGTACCTTTGCACTCGACTTTATCAAAATACAAAACTGCTTTCGAAAAATTTTGAGAATAGCCATTTGGTGATCTATCCTTAATCTACAAAAAAATTAATCAGAAGATTTTTGCCGACCCTTGGTGACCACATGTAGCAAATTCGTAGAACACTTATCAAAATTTCAAAAATCCATTCCTCCTAGAGCTCGCATACGATTTCACTAAAACTTAGCATGAACCACGGAAACACTTATAATTGTAATTCATTATTGGATTTTTTAATTTCCGACGAGTTTTTTTCTAGAAACTTCGAAAAAGCGGCCCTAATTTAAAGTTTTCGCTATTTAAAAATCTATCTCCTCCTAAGTTACATTTAGAATGCAGTATAAATTTGGGGAAGATGGAGAAATATGTTTTTGTTATTTTGATGATTCTAAAATGTTTGTGTTCAATTCTAGAATTTGCATTTTAGTGAACTGGAAATGAAAAACTCGAAAATAAAAGTCGTCGGATTTAGTCAAAAGTACCATCAAATTAAAGTGGCTGGGTGATGCCGAGAATAAAATCTTGCTTACAGCTTTTTATATTTTGAGTTTTTTGGGTCGGAAATTGGGTTTCAATGGTTTCCACAAAAAATAACTCTCAAAATTCTCAAAAAATGAAAATTGCAAACTTTGTTTTTGAAATTTTTTTTTCAATTAATTTATGCTTTTTGAGTGTGCGCCCCACCTTAACCTTTCGTCCCTTTAGCCTCCAGTCCCATAAGGGTGGACGAAAAATCTACTTGCGCTTGGCCCGCACCGCCCTAGCAATTGCCTTGCTATTTTCACACCCCAAAGTACCCTTAGGGGCCCGGTGCATTTTGACAGATACGGATACCGCGGATATGGGCTCTTGATGAAAAACTTTTTACTGGGTTTAAGGGGGTACTCAACGGTTTTTTTTATTCAGGTGAGGGACATAATAAACTGCACCAAATAGCCGTCAGAAAGGACACAAAAATGCATTTCTGTTGTTTCATAAAAAAAATTCGAGATTTTCTCAAAATTTTCGAGTTTTTGTCAGATTTTTTCTAAGTTATTTTTTGAGACCAAACAACATAAACCTCAATTTTAATGAAAATTCTAAAATTAAGCAAAAGTGAATGCACCTTTTACTTCAGTATTTTGCAGTAGCTTCAATTTGAGGGTACTTTCGGTACAATCGGATGAAAATAAATTTCTGAGAAACTCCAAAAATTGACTTCCGGTTGAACCAAATGCAATTTTCTATTATAGGAGCCAATGTATTAAAAAAAAAATTTACACTAGAAATTGAGAAACATGTTTTTCCGAATAATACCTAATTTAAAAAAAATCGACCAAATCGTTTTTGAGAAAATTGAGCTACAAATTCTAAAATATCATAAAATAACGGTTTTCTTAATTCTAGAACAAGTCCGATCGAAATTTCTGCAAAATATTTTCGATAACTGTTGACGTAGTAGCAACCGTTTTCTTACAAATTTTCATTCAATTTCCATTGAGCGTGTCTGAGATAAAAGGACATTTGCAGTCAAAATCAGTGTCTAGAACACTTGGTTGTCTGTGGTGCTCAAAAACATTTTTTTCTACTTTTGGTCGGGAGCAAAAAGGATGGATCTTCCATTGTAGGATTTCAGAATTTCGATAACTTGTTTCGTTTCCATCTGAGCCCCGATCTAAATCTCAAAAACCGTTGAGTACCCCTTTAAATATTCTTCTCAATATGCCATCAAAATGATGTTTCATAATCAAGGCAAATTTGGTTAAGCCACAGAATTTTTCGAATTATTGCTCTTAAAGAAAATTTTGAGTTCGAATTAACTTTCCGAATTCGACCAAATTTATGAGAATTTTTTGAAAAAAGTTCCGAATATTATTTAAAAAATGCCTTATTTTGCGTTCAAATATTTTTGCATTTTTTTTTCAATCAACGAAAAAAACTCTTCAATATGGCTGATTTAACTTTTCGCGTAGGTGACCACATATTTTTTATGCTATTTGAAAAATCATTATGCACTTTTTTGAGAATTTGGTCGAAACTTTTTTGGAAAATTTTGAAAAATTTTCCTTATTCTGGTTCAAAAATTTTCAAACTAATTTTTTGGAATCGTTAGCTGAAAATATTAGGAATGCCTACTTCACTATATTTAAACATGTATAAGTTTTGTTTCTTCGCTCTTGTTTATACTCTGAATCATACTTTTTTGAATGAAAATACGGTTTGTGCGAAAGGTACTTTAGACCTCTTTTAATCAAAAATTAAAAAAAAATTATTTCACCGAGACTTGCCTGATTGGTAAGCCGCCCCGTTCACCACGCAAATTTTATAAATTTAATTCATGAAAATAAATATTCTTTCGATGTGCTAAAATTTCGTTTTTTTTAGGAAATTTTAATTTTTCGATTTTGACGTAGAAATCTATGAAATTAAATTATATAAATTTGTTCATGGTGGTCGCGACCATTTGTTGAGCTTCTAATTAATAATAATAAAAAAAAATGTAATGTAAAAAAACAGATTATACAAAGTGAGCTCAAAGTGGCAACTAACGTTTGAAATACTCTTTTATTTGAAAATTATGAGTGGCAAAAAAGTTTCTATGAAGACAAAAAAAAATTGAAAAAGTGCAAATCTGCCAAAATGCACCGAGGCCCTTTTAATTGTTTTGGTCCTGAAGAAAAACTTTTTGTCACTTCATAATTTTCAAATAAAAATTTTTTCAAAACGTTAAGTTTCATTTTTGAGCTCACTTTTGTATAATCTAATTTTCAGGATCAATTATTTTTACTGATTAATCGTTTTTTGTGAAAAACACTCAAAAAACGCGCGATTGATACTTTAGGTGTCTAAATTACATTAAAATTCCTTTTTCTTAATAAGAAGCTTCAAAAAATGATCTCGACCACCACGAAAATTTAAATAATTTTATTTTATAAATTTCTACGTCAAATCGAACAATAAAATTTCCGAATAATGACAAAAAAAAAGAAATTTTAGCAGATTCGAAAAATATTTATTTTCATGAGTTTAATTATTAAATTTCACGGTGGTGGATGGTCGGCTTACCAATTGAGCAAGTCTCTGTGAAATATTTTTTTTCTATTCTTGATAAAAGAGGGATTAACTAGATTTCGCGCAACCGTTTTTTCATTCAAAAAGTATGATTCAGAGTATAAACAAGAGCGAAGAAACAAAACGAAAGCATATTTAAATATAGTGAAAGTGTCATTTCCAAATATTTTCAGCTAAGGATTTCTAAAAATTAGTTTGGAAAATTTGAACAAGAAATGAGAAAATTTTTATATATTTCCAAATAGTTTCGACCGAAAACCAAAAAAGTGGCATATGATTTTTCAAATAGCATATAAAAAAATATGAGGTCACCAACGCCGAAAAGTTAAGTGCCATTTTGAAGAATTTTTTTCGTTGATTGAATAAAATACTGTATAAAAATTGAAAGAAAATAAGGCATCTTTTCATAATGTTCCGAAGTCTTTTCCAAAATTTCTCATAATTTGTAGAATTCGAAAAGTTTAATTCGAACTCAAAATTTTCTTAAAAAGCAATAACTCGAAAATTTCTTTAGTTACAAAAGTTGCTGGAGTAGGAAACATTTATATAATGAGTCATTAAAAAATTGTATTTTTTTTAACGTTCAGGTTTATTCAATCGTCAGAAGTGAGAAAAAATAGATTTACAAATACATAGAAAATATTTGTGTGTCAGACAATTAAGCGAAAAATTGCGAAATAAAAATTTTTTCTAGCGGTTCTTAACGAATCGGGCCTCAGGTGCGCACAGTTAATGCCCGAGTTAGTATCATCTAGGTTATAGCAGTATTGTTTGATTGTTGAGAAAGCATGTGCATACAAATTTTAAAAATTTATGCTCTTTTTGTTTAATTTTAAATTTCGAAGGAATTTTAATTGTCTAAATAAACCGACTCTAAATAACAAAAGAGCATAAAATTCTAAAATTTTTATGCACATGCTTTCTCAAACAATCAAACAATACTGCTATAACCTAGTATATACTAATCGGGCATTAACTGTGCGCACCTGAGGGCCCGATTCGTTAGAACCGCTAGAAAAAAGTTTTATTTCGCAATTTTTCGCTTAATTGCTCTGACACAAAACATTTCTATGTATTTGTAAATCTTTTTTTTCTCACTTCTGACGATGGAATAAACCTGAAACCGTTAAAAAATACATTTTAAATTGACTCATTATATATCATACATGTCTCAAACAACCCTACAATATGAAACATTTCTTTGGTGGGATATTTGAGAAAGAATACATTCTTATAAATAAATATAATGTATATAAAAGTTTAGTTTATTATATTATAAAACCCAGTAAAAAGTTTTTCATCAAGAGCCATATCCGAATCTGTCAAAAATGCACCGACCCCCATAAAAAGAGTAAGACCGCTACCCTAATAGAATATAAGCTCTTTATTGGTTATTTTAGGGTAGGAATCCTGACTGTGAACGTCCATCTTGACTCTATATAAGTACCACACTAGAGCCGCGACAGGTGCAGAGAGGCGTATATTGTATTACCAATAACAGTATAATTTGATTAATTTATATTACGTAATGTTCGATAAAATATATAATAATAAAAAATTAAAGGATAAATAATATGGTTCAAATTATTTTATTGATATTATCGTAGTATTTATTGAGATTTAAGATAAAAATAAGGAAATTAACCATAAACAAATTCAACATTAAAGAAACTACTATTTGAAGGTGATTTTTAGGAATTATTGATAATCAATAATTGATTCAAGAATTGAAATCATATAAAAAGTAAAAAGCAAACAAGTGACAATGCAAATTTTAATTTGACCGCACATTTGGTCTTTGATGGGAAATAATGTTTCTGACAAAAACAGATGTACAGCTGAAGTTAATAATTAATTTTAATTACAATTATTTCGCTGAAATTTTACAGGAAATGCGGGCCGACAAATAAAATAAGAATGTCACTTAAAACCAGTGAATTTAGTGTTAGAAATTTCCAACATAAAACATTGGTTATTTTTTCTATGAATTCGCTGTAGAGCAAGTTTTCAAACTTCTTGCGAATTCAAATGTCGTGGACAAATCTTGTAAAGCAGATCTAAATGCAATTTGTTCCACACCGATTTAATTTCAACGAAAGGTACAAATTCGAAAAGATGGCAAAAACAAAAAATATGTACCTTTGTTGATGATTAATTATCTCTTGCATATATTATATTTATTTAGAATACTGGGTGTTTATCAGGTTTGATATATTACGTTATAAATATAACAAGTACTGCCTCTCAATAATATGCAGCGCTAGCCTCACCACACCTGTCGGGCCCCTAGTGTGGTACTTATATAGAGTCAAGACGGACGTTCACAGTCAGGCGTCAACCATTTTTAGGAGACCATAGTCTAAAATTTATGGTATCTTTAAACGAGGGGTGGCAAAATGATTCAGCCACTTATGGTTTATAAAAAGTTTTATAGTTACCATATAAATTTTCTTTATAACATCTTTCGGAATATATTTCCAATAATATGACGGGTGGTGCTTTTGAAGCGGGCTTGAATTATACTGATCTCTTAATTCTGGTTTCGGTGGTCCCATTCGATCCCAAGCATATCCGTACTCATGGTCAACCGTCTCCAAATGCAAAATCATTTCATACGGAAAATGACATGGACTGCATTCCCAGTGAATCCTGAATTCGAAATATAAAAAATATTCAGGGATAAAAAACAAATAAATTAGTCAAATTTTCGATAAAGGTCAATAATATTTCTTACAGAAGTCGAATGAAAAACTTGATTTTGAACTTTATGTCTAGAATTTCGAAAAGTGGAAAATTAAAGAGTGACAAAATATATTGATATGGTCTCCCGAATAATTTAGTTGATTATGTACAATTTACTACAAACAAAGATTTTCTAGACAAACACAATTAGAAGTTCACGCTAGCTCACAAAATCATCCGGGAGGGTCCGCCGGGAGGCACTATTATTATTTTTTAACATTACTTGTTACCAGCCGTTTTTTCTATTCAACTATATTATTTGTTAACAGAATATTTTGATGGTTAATTTGATAGCTTTCATTTTTTAAATTGATGATAATTACAAATTCTTACGTTCTCCAATGACGATTATGCGTAAAATCGGTCGGATTTGCTGCTCTGAATTGAATGAAAGCTTCAAAAGACGCCGCGAAATCGGTAGGAATTGAATACTTTGGTTCAAATGTTTTGATACTCGGTAAGAAAATTGCTTGGCGTTCGGGATTGTGATGAACGTTAAACTTGTCTCTCCATGCAGATAATAATCTTTGGAATGGATTTCTGGTATTCAGGACTTTTTTGGTTGACAATGATTTTTATCATTTTCTGATTCAGGCCGTGCGAACAAATTATTTGTTCGATACTTTCAAATCTCGATATGATGCCAATTCTTTAATTTTTTTAAAACGTAATCGTGTGAGCTTAGAAATAAAATTGAAAATTAAACAAAAAAAACTTTTTGTTATCGCTTCGGAAAATCTGGGTTCATTTAAAAATAAATTCGTTTGGAGTACAAACTTTGTACCATTGAAATAATTCGACAGTGAGTGCCACTAGTTAGCATTTGAAAATTTGCATTTAAAAAAAAATCTCGAAAAATTTTGGGAAATTTTTTTTAAGATTCTTTGCAAAAAATTATATAGAATGGCGTCCTTGGATCTTTTAAATGGGTCAAGGGTGAAATGTAAAAAAGAGGAAATGTAAAAAGTGGAAATGTAAAAAAGTGGAAATGTAAGTGCAAAGTTTAAGTGAAAATATGATATCATCTGATAGGGAATTTTATTGAGTGCCGTGTCATCTAGTTTTTTATGCGTTTAAAAATAATTGCATGATTAATTTTTCCATTTAAATTTTTTTTCACTTTTTTACATTTTACCATTTACCCGTTTTATATACCCTCTTGTCTCAATTTTATCCTCGAGTCGAGGCCCTCGACATGTGAAGTCCTAATTAGTGGTCAAAATTTATATTTAGTTATTATTTGTTATTAGTAAAAAGCCCATTTGGACTTATTTAAACTGCGCATTTTGAGAAAAAGTTCGAGGAAGTTTTCATCTTTTTCAACATTTCCATATTCGCTGATTGATTTGTCGCAAAATATTCTTATTATTGAGAACATAATAATTTTGTTAACCATTTCCCGAAAATTTTCGTTTTCTTCCTGAGATCTGTATAATCATGATAATCTTCTGGATAAATACTTGGAATCACAGCTCGGCCTTTTTGCCCTCTTGGAAAGGGTTAAAACATAATTCCAAATTTTACGAGGCTACATGGTACGTCTCAATTGGCTGAATTTTACATAATAGTAAAAAATTAGCAAAAGTTTTGAGTAGCGTCTAAATAAGAAGGTGATTAGTGCCAAGATTAAGAGCCTATTTAATTAAAGCTTAGTAACTGAGCCTTAGCAGTAAGCTTTTATGATTCAACCCCGAAACTTAATGTTGCCAGTGCATTTTGCCAATTTGTGGTACCACATTTTGGAGGTAGACATATTGTCACATTTAGCAAAGAATCATAAAATATATCAATATGGTTTCTTCGTCTTGCCTTGATAAATCTGGCCTTATTCGAAGTTTTTGAGAAACTTGGAGTATCACACTGTTTTGGCTCGAAATCATCATTAGGAGGTTCTTTTGATAAATCATATATATTTTTGTGTAGTTTCAGCAATTCATCAAAATTCTCTTGATCTACTAAATTTTGTATTTTTCGACGTAAATTGCAAGTTCTTTTTAAATAAATAATTCTATTTGACATTTCTTCATTTATATCGACTTGAGAGAGTTTTAATTATTGAAGATTATTTTTATCAAATAAACACAAACAATGATATTTTTCTGAATCGAATTAGCCAAATAACAACGAAAAAACATATGCATACATGTACAAATATATTAAGTTTACGATTAAAAAATTGTATTTTTTGACGTTTCGGTTCATCTCATAATCATAAAATGAGAAGTAAATGCATTTGAATATAAGGAAACCTTTTTTGTTTTTTTCGAGAGCAGGTTTAACTAATTAGCGGAATCTTTGCAGGTTTAACCATTACACACCAATAATTTTCTATCCCATTGCACACTTATTGTACTAAATTGTACAAGCCTTTTTCAAAAAGTCATAAAATCACTATCACACAACCGATCTCAAAAGTTACGCTTATTAGAAAGTTTCAACAAAATTCTTCAAAAATACTTTCTCGTTTTTCTCTAAGTTTTTGTTTCGATTAAAATAATTGTTTTAGATTTAATCTATGAAATGCATTTTTTGATAACGTATATTTTTTAACTTTGAAATGTATATGAGGCGCTAAAGAGCACAAAAAGGCGCAATAAATTTGGGTTCGATCATAACTATCAAAAAATAGATTATATAGGGATGATTTGTCCCTGGGAATCTGGGTAAAGCGTCTGTATCACGCCAAGACCTATAATATAGGGCCGAGCCGATGTTTGTGTTTATTCAAAAACAGATCAAAATGAAAAGGATCTCAAAAAAATACTAAATAGAGGTAAAGCTGTGAATGATTAACTTCAAAAAGAGACACATTTATAATAGAGGAAATATTATCGGTTAGTGGAGATTAATATTGTATGATCCGAGTTTTACCAAATCATACAGTAATGATATAAATATTTTTCGGCTTGTATTTCAAGTTGTTTTTGTGAATTTTTTATATACCGGTATGGCACAACTTCAAATCCCCATGTGTTGGACAAAGTATAAGTCTTGATTAGAATTTTGAAAAAGTCAGTTTTGTTCCTTGAAAATTGTCATGCATCAGTGACTGGAGTTTAAAAAAAACATTATTGATAATAGTTTTTGTCAATCGTCAGTTTGTTGAGACAAAGGTGGTCAGAAAAAAACTTTCTTCATTTTTAGAACGCTCTCATTTGACAGAAGATTATGCCATGACATTTAATTAACGATAATCTCCAAATCCCGTACCAATTTTGTATCGTCTCTGATGGTTTTCGATTGAAAAATATTTCATACTAGACTTCTAACGTATTTGGTATGAAGCGAGCTCAACTTTAAGAGGAGAAGCTCAAAATTATATTTTGTTTTGTCTTTCGGTCCGCCTCAGCAAAACGGAGCGTTGCAATTAGTTTTATAAGTCGAATAATTTGAAAATTTCGACAATTTTGTGTAATTATCAGTGAATTCTCATAAAAATACTAGCGGCTTAAATTCTACATCCGAATCTTGATTAAAAAAAAACTTTTTGTACAAATGCTACATTCGTGTGTAAATGGGATTAAGCAGTATAACGATCGAGCAAGAAATAGTACATTATGTTACATAAATTTTATGTACATGGTTCTGCAACTGCTTGACTTTTTAAAGACGGTCAAAAACATATGTTAAAAATGTTAACGTTTAGGAACGTCATACAGTATGAGTCATACTGTATGACTCAAACAACAGCGTACGACAATTCTAAAATCTAAAGGGATTCACGCATAGATTCACGCCATTAGACATTAAAACGTTAGAATATATAATATAACAATAGTTATTCATTAAATTTGGCTTCATTTTTTTCTATTTATGTCGGATTTTGAGAACTTAAACGTTTATTTAAGCGGTTTAAATTTTCTAAATAATAAATCCAGGCAAATTTCTATTCAAACTATTTCCTGATTTTTCATCAGCCATGTTTGGTTCAACTTCTATGGGAAGTCCTGGCGATAAAATTTGTATTAAATTCTCGGTATGATGATTGTCATAATCTTGATTTTGTGCGCGTGTTTTAATTTCTTGATTATTTAATAATCGTTCTTGTTCTTCGAGTATAAATGCATTTGAATTACTTGCAGATTGAAACTTTTTTTCATCGGATATGTGGAAAATACTTACAAGGTTTATATTACCCAATCTAGATTATAAGTTCTGGGAGTCTTTTTAAACTCAAAATTTAAAATCTTTAAAAATTCATAATACTAATAATAATAATACTGATAATAATGTTTGCCTGAAATGATATAGATGATCGAAAACGTTAGCAATAAAATAAAAATGAATAATATAAATTCGAATTTTTAAAAATGGCAAACACATGTGGATACAAAACCATTAATATCAATCGTTAGTGATAAAATAACCTTTCCTGAGTGTGACCATAACCGTGAGCAACGTTACAAACAGAAGTTTTATCAAAGACATTAAATCCATTTTCTGCATTTCTTTAAACACGCTTCAGAATAAAAAACTAAATATTTGATAAAATTGTGATAATTACATATAAGTTTAATCTAAAAACTATATTTATTGTTTCAATTTAAATCGTTAAAATTTCTCTGCATACGAATTGTTTAAAAAATGGAATCTCTATGAATCTGAAAATTTGATATCGATGAAAAAAATATTTTGGATTCTAGCAATATCTCGAAAAATTGAGATTCGAACGTTTTAAGAACCTTTGAAAGATAAACTGTTTTCACACATCAAAGCTCTCTAAACAACCGACAAGTAGAGCTTGATATTTTTGTTGAATTTAAAATCTTCTGAATTCGAATGATAACTTGAATTACTTGATTATTTTAAATATTGAAATATAAATAAAATAACGACTAACAAGGTCAAAAATTTCTGGATAACGTTTGAAAATTTGACTTATTTTAATAAATTTTTAATATTTTGGAATAAATGAAATACGGTCAAGATCGAAAGAAACGTATTTTCAGCAAAAAATCGAATATATTATAAATATATCATTTTTTCTTAAATATTTGATATTGGTTGTAATTAAGAAATAAAAAAATTTATCATAAGTTTAAAATTTAAAATTAATGTTTATTTTCCTGATTTTATGATTTTAAACGTCTGTATAATTTTCTCATTCTTTTATATCCTAGTACAATTTCTTTTTAAAATAAACTTTCGAAAAATCTACTTGGACACGCACTTACCTTCAAATTTTCTTATAAAAATACTTTATTTCTCTTTATTTATCATGATTTGTCCCAAAGCTTTAAAAATCAACACTTCGGTTTAATTTGAACCAAAATCTTGAACCATTGCTCCATTTTTAGCAAAAATCTAAATTGAAGTGACTCATTAGCCGTTTTATCAGCGTTTTTTGACATGCAATTTCCCCCATCTGACATATTGAGAAGTCATGTAAGTGTTACGAGACATGTTTAAGCAGATTTAAGTGCTTTCAAATCAGAAAGAAATATTAATTCCTTATTTTTCGATAACTTATCGCACTCTTGAATTAATGGTAAAATTTTGACTGCTAAAAGTCGCAACTTCTTTTAAATTTTATAAACATATCGATATTATTGGAAAGTCGTTCTAAGTGACTTTTCTTCATTAAATGAACGTGTGAGTGATAAACGGAGGTGATCTTAGCTAAAACCCTTTCTTAATTTTGGTTGAATAGAGAATAAATAAAATAAGAAAAAAAATACAATGTGTCAGTCAGTGTTTCCAACTCAATTTTAGCCGTATTTGTCTATCGGTTAATCGATGGAAAATGATGTTTTTTTGTTTCAAAACAACAACTGATAATCACCAACTAATTATATATGCAGATCGGAGGCACTTTGGTTCGAATAAAGTTATCTGTTTAACCCCTAGACTGATAGAGCCATAAAAGTGGCTTTCATTTTTTGAAAAGACCGGAAAGGACAAAAATAATCAAAATTGAAGTTCGAGGTTCAAATCGCCCATAGAGTTTGCAATTAATTTTTGAAAAATAAAAATTCTTTTCGATGAGCCGTTCGAAATATATTTTATCCTACTTTTTTATTAAATTTCTCCGAAATTTTTCTTTATCAGCTTTATCTCATAATTCATTTTGAAAAAAACAAGGTCTTAAATTCTCAGTTTTCAGGAATTCGTCTTGACCATCTTTAAAAAAAAATAATAATGTTTCTTCTAAATGTAAATTTTTCTTTATTTCTTTTTGTTTGAAAACAGAAAAATTGCTCATGAATGAGAAAGCGGGCGGAAATATAAGGCGCAGACATATTGTTTACTACTAATTTAACAATTTCAGAGGTGAAAATTATCGTTTCATAGACAAACCTGATAAGGTATTTTGAATCGAAAACCAGGTTTAAGAACATAAGGTTTCACTCAATTTTATTTAACTAGCATCTCATTATAAAAATTGTATGGTTTTCTGTGGAAAACAGTTTGAGTTAACTTCACTTTTTCACAGCGGAAATGAAGTGATTAATTTTTTAATTNAAAATTTGAGTCTATCCTTTATCTCAATGGTTTCATAACAATTAATTACTTAACACTTAAACTTTTCCCATAATATGACTTCAAAGTCAAGCCAAAAAAATGGCTCTCATGCCTCTGGGGGATATCAATACTCAAATGTCTGTGAATAGGGTTTTTGTGTGGACCCTCTAATTTATAGTTTAACTTTCTTCCAAAGTCAAAAAATGGTGTTTTGGACACCTAGGAGTTAGAATGGAGAAAAGTCCATATAAAATTTGTTCTTCTCTGGGGTCGATTACCCCACCTCCAGGCATTTTTAAGACGATCTGAGAACTTTCATTTTTTGACTTGGCTGAATCGCNTGGTTAAACTAAATCGGCCAAGACAAAACGATAAGTTGTGGTCTCGCTGCTCTGTGAAAATCTGGAGTTTTGCTAGATGGCGCCAAAGGGAGAAATTGAAGCTCAACAGGGGTTCATTTTCTAGCTTGATGAGTTATATAATTTAATCAATTTACGCCACGTAAGAACCGGATCAAAACTGAGAAAAAAAATCCGGTTTTTTTATTTTTTTGTCGATACAGTAGATAACCTCAAAACAACTTGAAGGTCAACTTTAAACTCATCGCATCGCTTCAAAAACATCACCAAAAGATTTCTCGGAGTCGATTTTCTAATGACAGCTCATGCAACTATGGGTCAATTATCTCCACGAGAGGCACAAAAGAGCAAAATTAGATCCATGCTTTAGCGCCCCACGTGGACATTATTGACCCATGATTTCATCTACCGTCATTAAAAAATCAGCTTCGGGAAATCTTTTGGTGATGTTTTCGCAGCGATGCCTTGAGTTTAAAGTTGACCTCAAAATTATTTTTAGGTTATTAACTGTATTGAACACATTTAAAACACATTTTAAAAGCCATCCGGATTTTTTTTCTAAATTTTGCTCCTGTCCTTTTACGGCATAAATTCATTCAATTCTTTGTGTCATCAAACCGAATCTCGAAAACATCATAAAAGTTTTGCACTATTTTAACAGTTCGCCAAAAATTTTAACTTTTCTTTGTCCACACAAAAATATTTTTGCAAACTATAGATTTCAAATCTATGAAGTCTTGAAACTTACTATTTCCATTTTTCTTAAAAACCTGAAAGATACTAACTCGAAACGTTGTTTAAATAAAATATATTGAATTTGATTATTGTTTAATAAACTAAGGGATACTACGAATTACATATTTAAAAAATCGCGATACTCAGGAAAGCTAAAAAACGTGAAAACATATTTTTGAAATGTTTTTCCGTCTATGTTCAAGGTCACAATGTTTCTTATAACAATATTTGATATTTTTTCGGTTAGCATATTTATTTACAGTCTTTGAAATCAAAATATAAGTTCAGATAATGGTAAGGAGAGCAAATAAGCTATAAAATATAATCACAGATAGCTCAGAACAAAAACAGAGATAGACATTTTATCAACAATGGGTCGTTTGGGTCATTTGGAGACCTTGAAAATCCTCCTTTCTCAGGTTCACCCATCCTAATAAAGTTATCGATTAACTTGAAGAAAAAATGACATTTGTGCGTTTTTTTTTTGGAAAATTTTTACTGTATTACAGTACTTATTTTTTGCAAAAAATTTTTGAATCACCAAATAAAACTTTTCATTGCCAGAAATCGAGTCTGGGTACAGATTCATGTCTAAAGTCTACTAGTTAAAATGGTTTTGTTATAAACACATTTTTCAAATATTTCGAAAATCGGGCTGGTTGTCAGGGCGGATAAAAATTAACTTTCGTCAAAAAGTTAAGCAGTAAGATAATGTCCGACGAAAAAGTAAAATTATCAATTATACTCTTTTTGCGCACAACAATGAGTTTATTTGAAAAAAAGGACATGAATACAATTCTTATCAGGTTAACCGTCACATTGTGTGGAAATTTCCGCTTACGCCAATGGTCGCCATTAAAAGATTAAAATTCTGTGATGCACTTTCGTAACCTACATGAGGTGTCTGAAAATATCGGACCATCTTATCAGTATTGTACTACATTTTTTTTAGAGGTATTTTTCAATTTATATCAAATACAAATCAATCTTTGATAGTACATTTTGAATAAGGCAAGATAAAAATGTATTATTCAAAATTCAGTCGGTCATAAGTGAGGAGATTGTGTGATAACAATCGGAAAAAATAGGCTTTCAAAAAATAATACACAGTATGTCAGTTTTTGTTTTCTTTTTTTCAATTAGCACATTTCTGAATTTCACTGTTTTGATTGGTTTAATCTGAAAAAGACGTGGCATACTGTAGAAAACGTCAGGGCTTTAATAATATTTTGTTTTATCCTGGGCCTCTAAATCCGGTAAAATCAAAGCCTCCCACATTGTTGCTAAGTTCATCATCAGTTTGTTCTGAGAAACTTGGATGTGGTCTTAAAAGTGCATGAGCTTGAGGATGAGGCCGGTTCATAATTAATCTTTCCGGTTTGTCTATCCAGTACGAAGCCGTTGGATTAATTATGCGGTCAACATCGCTTAATCTGAACGTTTTTTCTTCAACCAGAGGACTTTTTGTTGTTCGCTTTCCGAACAAATTCCATCCACTTTGTTCTGGATGTTGTTGTAGGTGGTTAGTTATGGTTTTGATGGTGGTGGTTGTTGTGGTTGTTGTGGTTGTTGTGGTTGTTGTGGTTGTTGTGGTTGTTGTGGTTGTTGTGGTTGTTGTCTTTGAAGTGGAAGTTGTTGTTATTTGTCGCGAAGTGGTTGTGATTTTATTGGGTTTTGCACCGGAATTCGGTGAAATCTGGGAAATTGTTTTGGAATCAAACCGATTTATTTCCCATTCGTTATTGTCTTTTGGCTTGATATTTTTCATACAACTTTCAGTATGGCAGCAAGTTCGACAAACTGAAAAAAATCTATCTGTCAGACATTGGCCAAGATTTTGGAGTTGATTTTTACGACAGGCCCAGAATCCTTTGCAGCCCATTTTTATTTTATTGGAGCCCGCTCTTTTTCGATCGCGTTTGATAAGAAAACAGCCCTAAAATTAATTATTTATTGATGTGAAATTTCTTTGCTTAGGAAAAAGTAAAAATTTTACATTTTTGACAATTATGTTTCCAAAAATTTTTGAGTTTTTTCGAAATTATGCTGTAACGTTTGAAAATCATATAAGAATAATTAAAAAAAAAAAAATTCCGAAGATTGATTAATTAGGAATGTCAGACGGAAACCAAACTTTGAGCCCCAATATTAAATAATTAAAAAAGATATCGGAAATCGCTCTCAAACAATTTTACTATTACCCACTTTCGAAAAATTGCTTTTTGTTCCGAAAAACTCTGATATCAGTGCTCTAAATGAAGTTGTACTGACGACAAATATGACCAAAACAGCCATTTCAATGTGTGATTTTTCTGATTTCGACCAAATTTATCGAAACGAAAATTTCATTGCCTATAATTTCCCAGGAATACGATTTCAAGTGGGCGTACAATTATTATTATTATTATTTGTTTATTTGCAGCCATGATAAGACCGTCTACAAAATACAAGTTTCGCCTAATTTAAGGAAAAGTTGTCTTTTGAAATTGAAAAATTATGTATTTTGCTCGCCTCATGAAGTTGTACCACAAATTGGAAACACCATGTTTCCAGACTGGTAAGATTATACAAAAATGAATACTTGAACAATTTTAGTTAGCTCATCGAATATAGATATCAAGATCGGTATTAATTTTTGCTGAATTTATTCATCGTCAAAAATTCACATAGAAAATAATCTATTGGATTAAATCAAACGTGTATCCGTATTGCTGATTAAAATTAACTGTTTAATTGGCTTTAGAGACATTTTTCGCAATTCCAATGGAATTATTCCATCTAAAAAATGTTTTTTCAGGCCCGTTGGATATTTTTTTTTGTTAAAATAACGCAAAAGTTGTGTATATTTGAGTTGATTCGAATTAATAACGTTTAAATTAAATTTTGAAAAGTCGAGGTTGCTGAAATAAAAATTGTTTCAAAATATACAAAAAAGGTTGTACTAGTACTAGCCAAATTCCGTTAGAAAGAGGTTGCAGTCGAAATGTTGTTAGGTAAATATGAGGTATATATGAGGCCAAGACATTGTCCTTAATTGCTCGAGAACGTTCAAGCACATAAAAAAGAAACAATTATTGAACATTTTATTTTAAATCTTAATTTTAGTTCGAATCATTTTAAATTGTTTTTCATCAACACTTAGACATTATTTTTGACCGGAAGCGAAAATATGAAAAAGTTGATCGGATTATATTTTTGTTTTCAAAATTTTAAGTTACAGTTCTGTTTTCAGAATAATTCTTTTGATTAATGTATAAAAAACACGCACATTGAATCATTGTATATCTATATCATATGTATATCTATTTTGATCATAGTTCTATTCTCAGTTGAAGTGGAGTCATATTTCCAAGTCGTGAAATCGAAAAAATTGGCAATTTAGACGATTTGAAATAAGAAATTTCAGAAGTCAAAATTCGGTTTCAATGTGTTTAAGCTATCTTGTAGAGAATTTTTTTTGGTCATTTAAACACTCAGGATTTTTCTTGGTTTTGAGATCTTTTCAAAAAAAAGTGTTTAAAAGTGCGAAAAGTGACCTTTTAGTCCGCGGGTTCTCACGGGAGTTAGAATAACGGTATCAGGAATAAAATAATTGGACTTGACAGCGAAAAGTTTTCTTCAGAAGAGGGATTTTTTGCAACGTTATCGGATGTACCAGCTGGTCAAAATTAACCGGTTAAGTATACCTACCGGTACCGGAAGTCAAATATCTTCAAGCCAACTATTTGGCAAAGTCCTTTTTTTATTAATTATTCAATTTTAATGCTAGAAAATATGTATTTCAGGTGAATCTACGAGTTAAAAAAATTTAAAATGTGATTGAATATAGGTAATTTTAAAACATAGATTTTTGAAAAAAATAATTTAACGTTTTAACCGATTATGTACCACAAAATGTACTGTTCCTAATATTTTTCTGCTAAATTACTTTATATCCCTTTATCACTTTTTGGTTAGAATGCGTAGCCAC
>SCLH01001232.1:86961-103687 GCA_004367855.1 Oikopleura vanhoeffeni
GTGGCTACGCATTCTAACCAAAAAGTGATAAAGGGATATAAAGCTGTTTTGTAAAAATATTCAAAAATTTCATTGGTATCTATTAGTTTCGAATTCACTTATTCAATGTCAAGATTTTTTCAGAATAATTAAGACCTAATTATTAAGTTACACGAAATAAATCAAAGTGAAGAAACTCAGAGTCTAGAAAAATGCATGTTACAAGTAATTTTGTCAAATAAAAATGTTTGAAAACAAAGTATATGATAAATTCAATTTATTATTTAACGAATTATTAAGATCTTTATCAAGTTGACTTTTATCCGTCAAAAATTGACGAAAAATTTTAAAATCGTCCAGGATTTTTTTGCTTCATTTGTAAAGAACCGTGATTAACAATTTTGAGGTATATTTAATCGTTTTAAACTTACTGCATCTCCGCCATTGCAGGTTTGTAAAAATCCCGTTTCTCTGCATCCCTTGTAAGATTTAGCATCACATGTCCAACAATCCAAACAACTCGCACTTTTGATTAAAACGAAAATTAAATAAAAATTATAAAAAATTTTCATAATCGAAAATTATTTATTTTAATTAACTGCTGATTACGAAAACATCGAGGCGTTTTTATATTTCCTTTGACCTACCTAGACTTTTTAATTGAGCTAAAGGCATGTTTAGTCTAACAATATATTTTAACTCATAATAACATGATTTTACTAACCAAGATGTTAGGGGTAGTTGTAACGAAATAAATGACTGAAAGTTTAACATACTACTAAACTGGCAAGAAAAATCATTAGTGGTGGTCCCAAAGCAAATAAAATATTATTTTTAACACTTTCTTTAAGAATTTCTGTGAATGCTAAAATTTTTCACAGAAGTTTCGATTTGTTCAGAAGTAGCTTTTGCCAAACTTGTCCCAACAGAAGTTCAGCCCACTATCAGCAAATTTTGCACGCATTAAAAGCTTGTTTTACATACTGGCTAATGTTAATAATATCCTCGAAGCCCTGTATGGTTAATTTTAATCGATGAAATTCAATTTCAGCGACCTGAACCCCCTTAATACATTAGCGAAGCGTTGTATTAACAATGTTTTGTGTGAAAAATTAAGGGTGTTAAAATGTTTAACAATGTTTTTATCAATTTCACAGAATATTTTCTGTTTTGAGCAACAAAACATTTAATAAGGTACTTTACAAAACTACGATATTATTCTTTAGACCTTTTAATACGGACGATTAAAGTTATTTTTTAGACCAAAATGAACCCAAGAATTTTGTATTTCATGTTTTGGCTATTGAAAATTTGCTTGAGTTTGCCCACACTACGTAACTGTTGGTCAAGACCGTTTTTACGGCTCCTNATTTAGACACCTAAAGTAGCAAACGCGCGTTTTTTGAGTGTTTTTTCAAAAGACGATTTATAAAGTGAAAACAATCGATCTGAAAAAATAAGATCATACGAAGTGAGCTTGAAAATAGCAACTTAAGTTCGAAAAAGTTATTATTAGAAAATTTTGAAATGGCAAAAAGTTTATCATCAAGAGAAAAAAATTAAAAAATGCAAATCTGTCAAAATGCACCGACCTCCTTAAGGGGGTGGGCAAGGTTTTCGTCATGTTATAATCACCTTGGTAATTTCTTTGATTTTTAGCAGAATGTCGGATCTCAAAGCCAAATTATCTGGCTATCAAAAAGAGTAATTAGGGTTTAATTTTCAAGCAGACGGAAATAAAACAAAGTATGGTTTTTCGTCACAATATGACAGTTCTAGAAAATTTCTAGAGAAGATTTGGTTTAAACCATTGATTTTCTCATGGCCGATTTAGTTATAATGATATCAATTTTTATTNTAGCGAGAAGTTCGTCTGATATTTACAATGTTTTGTTCTCGTGAAAAATTAACTGGCGTGTATTAAATGTCTGTTTACAATGTTTTTATCAATTTCACAGAATTATTTCTTTGATTGAGCGAACAAACATTTAATAAGGTACTTTTACCAAACCTACGATATTATTCTTTAGACCTTTTTATACGGCGATTAAAGTTATTTTTTAGACCAAAGATGACCAAGAATTTTGTATTTATGTTTGGGCTATTGGAAAATTTGCTTTAGTTTGCTCCCACTACTTACGTACACTGTGGTCAAGACCGTTTTTAACGGCTCCTAATTAATAAAAAATAAAATTTAATCATATTTAGGACACGCTAGAAGTATGCAAAGGACGCGTCGTGTGTTTTGAGTTGATTTTTTCAAAAGACGATTTTATAAAGTGAAAATACAATCGATCTCTGAAAAAATAAGATCATAGAAGTGAGCTTGAAATAGCAACTAGTTCAGAAAAAGTATTATTCGAAAATTTTGAAATGGCAAAAAGTTTTATCTCAAGAGAAAATTAAAAAATGCACAATTGTCCAACAATGCTACCGACCTCCTTAAGGCGCGTGGGCCCCAGGTTTTCGTCATGTTTATAATCACCCTTGTATTTCTTTGATTTTTTTTAGCAGAATGTCCGGATCTCAGAGCCAATTTATAATTGGTATGCAAAAAGAAGTAATTATGGTTTATATTTTCAAGCAGACCCAGGATACATAAAAAAAAGTATCGTTTATGTTTTCTTCACTCCAATATGACAGTTTCTATGAATTTCTAGAGAAGATTATGGTTTAAACATCATTGATATTTTTCATGGCCTCTGTTTTATTATAATGATATTCATTTTTATTTAAAATTATCATTTGAAGACCCAGGAGGAGTAAAAATTAAAGGGAACGAAAAATTGTTCAAAACTTCTAGAAAATTCTTAGACAGGAGCATAGTGAAAATTAGTATTAAAAATCCATTTGATTTTTCGGATGGGCCGATTTACGGTTCCAGAAACTTAATTTCCCTCTATTTGACAGTCATATGTTCCCCGTTATGGGGCGTAAAGGTCGGCCCTATGCCCCTACCTTTAACGTGAGGGATGGTCTCGTCGCCATTTTTAAGTCAAAAAACGAGTAATTTTCTATCCCATATTTCGTGCTTAAAAGTACACAGATCGATGGATCCAAATATACCTTTCATCATGATAATATGGTTGCAACAAAAATCTGGACCATCCTAAAAAAAATCAAAAAGTATGACGCGATGGTCTCGTCCAAAATGCAGGAAACGTGCTTTACAAAACTGATACGGTTCAATTTTTACTATAAAATTTATCTACATCTTCGGTTTTTGTTTTACTGCGATCAACTATTCATGAATTACTAATCAAATGTGATCTACCTCTTGAAGACGATCGTAAAGTTAATTAACAGTCTCGACACGACTAGATGTGAACTGACCATAGTTCAGTGTGATGTCCGTGACTTACAGAGGTGAGTTGTGTCCATTATTCTTAGTAAATATTTTATGAGCTATCTCTAGGGCTTATCAACAGAAAAAATATCACACCAAAAAACAGGTATTTTGCCCTATTTTAGCGTCTAAATCAAATGTAACTCCTCCCTGATTTTATTCGTAAACACATTCGTAAATCTTTTATATATTAAGAGATTAATGTGCAGCTGTACAAATTGCGTGGCAGACAGCCTACAGAAGAGTTTTCTGTCCAATTTTCACTCAGTTTTTTTAAAATTCGTGTTTTATTGTTCCCCAAAAGAATTGATAAATCAATCTTATTTTCACGATAAACAAAGGTATTTTTCCGAGTATCACTCCAAGAATAGTTTGTCCTCGAACCCGATTGAATTACAACATAAATACAGACTAACTCAACCTTACTCCGCTATTCGTCTATTATTTTTCAAATAAAAATCAATTAATGACATAGTTTTAATGTTGGCGAATAATTGTATGTATCTTAGAGCCTTATATTTTGGCGACGACCACCCCATTTAAGGGAAATGAGCAGGCGAATTTTGCGGCGAGATCATGGGATGTCATGTGTAACTTAACCCGAAAAAATGTATGGTTATCTATATTTTGTGTTGCACTTTGACTGTATTATCTCTTGCTGACACAGAATAATAGAGAGTATCATCAGCTCATACATAAAATGATTTTATTCTAATTATATACAAAACAATTAAAAAATAATTTATGACCGTGCATCGTATCTCGGAACTATTACTGTTTGAATTTCGTTCAAAATTATTTCAAATATAATTTCATAACAATAGTATAAGCAATTTTCACGTCATTTTTTTTCACCGCGCAAATTTTTCTTTCTTGAATCTTGTGAATAAAACGAAAAAATAATGGCACTTTTACTTTTTTTCATGCATGTTTACATATTGTTTATATGTTGCTTGGAATGACTGATTTTATATAAAAATATATAACTATGTTCATTTGTCTTTTTTTGTCGGACTTTTTTAAGAAATATTATTGGAAAATATTTCGCAAATCAAGTCAAAATTTTTATTAATGCTTTTTTGAATTCTTCTTTGAAAAATGAGGGGCCGAATCAGTTGTGTTATTTTTTGTATCTATTTTTGATTTCTATTATCGAAACGATGGATAGATGTCAATCGTATATATTCGTTTTTCTGAACTTACTGATAGAATATTACTCACAAATCAGCCGTGACTTATAGACGATTTTTATTGTGCTATTTTGGCATGGCGCTCCTGTGTAAACTGAAAATCAGACAATTTACCTGTGCTCTCAACCAAATTTTCAAAATTTTTTCCGACATTAACTTCTTGGATCCTTTGTTTTGCTCTCTTTGAAAAAAGCTTAGGGACAATTACTGTGATAGTTAATACCGCGGTTAACCAGATGGTTGGTGTGCGTTTGTTTCTATAACATAATTCTTAATGAATCGCGATGTCAAAGATAGATCTTCCTAATGATGTTTCAAAATGTCCAGTCTGACATTTTCTGACCGTACGAAGCCTTTGAAAATCCCAAAATCACTTATCACCACCCCCTTAGGGTCTTATTCTTCGATTTCATTTTGTTGGCGTATATTCTAATTCGATCTTTTCCTTATTTTTCCGAGTGTTTGCATCTGGTTTAAAATTTTGGTAAAAAGTAACGTCAAGCCAACAAATTGTTTTCGTGCTGTCAAGCCAAGCCGAAGCAACGATTTTTTTGTCCGGACAAGCCAAGCCAGACAAAGACCAATTGGTTTTTATTCTGAATGGGAAATATGAAATTCCGGTTTGATTGAACAACAAGACGAGGTTTTAAAAAAAAGTCTTTGGTTGTCATAATTGCTCAGATAATCAATTTAAGCCTCGTTGCATTTTGACAGATTTGCACTTTTTCGATTTTTTTCTTGATGAGAAACTTTTTGACACTTCAGAATTTTTGGATAGAAACATTTTCGAACAAAAGTTGTCACTTTTGAGCTTAGGTCATTTAATCTGATTTTCTTCAGATCGATTATTTTAATTTTATAAATCGTCTTTTGAAAAAACACTCAAAAAACGCGCGTTTGCTATCGAAGGTGTCTAAATTACAGTAAAATTAATTTATATTATTAATTAATTAGGAACCTTAAAAAGACGGTCCTGACCACCGTTTAAAATTTATTTAATTGGTTTTCAAACAACTTCTACGTCCAAATCGAAAATTTAAAATTTTTAAAAAAGTCGAAAAAAACCGAAATTTCAGCACATCGAAAGAAATATTTTTTTTATGAGGTGAATAAAATATATTTTTAACAATGGTCAGGAAGGCTCATCAATTTGGCAAGTTTCAGTCGAATAAAATTCTTCTATTTCTTGATTTAAGAGGGCTTCAATGGATTTCTCCCAAAAAGTAGTTCATTCAAAAAATTATGATTTAGAGTGAGAACAAGAGCGAAGAAACAAAACGAGGACATATTTGAGGATAAAAAGGTGGCATTCTCAATATTTTAAGCCGATGATTGCAAAAAAATTAGTTTGAATAATTTGGAACGAGAAATGAGGAAAAATTTCAAAATATTTTCTAATATTTTCGATCAAAAATTCCAAAAAAGTGGTATATGATTTTTCAAATAGCATAGAAAAAATATCTGGTCACCTACGCGAAAAGTAAAATTGGCCATTTTGAAGAGTGTTTTTGTTGATTTGAAACAAAAATTGCAAAAAAAATTTGAATGAAAAATAAGGCATTTTTTGATAATGTTCGGAACTTTTTTCAAAAATATCTCATAATTTGTCGAATTTGAAAAGTTTAATTCGAACTTAAAATTTTCTAAAAAAGCAATAATTTGAAAATTCTGTAGTTACAAAAGTTGCCTGGATTATGAAACATTACTTTGATGGTATATGAATCATATAATATGATGGTATATTGAGAAGAATATATAAGCCCAGTAAAAAGTTTGTCATGAAGAGCCCATATCCGTATCTGTCAAAATGCACCGAGGCTACTTAAGGGGGTGCCATTAACGGCTACTTAAGGGGGTGCCATAAGTCTTGCAGATTGGTACATTTTTTCAGAGCGATAAATGAAATAAAAAAAATGTGAAAATTTATTTTTTTATGTTTTATCTTCAATTAAAGTGTCCATTCTTGCAAACGTTTATATTTTTAATTTCTTAACATAACTGACTATCTGTGAAAATACTAAAAACCACTTTCATTGGAAATCCATTTCCAACTTAACCCGACCATAGAAGTTTTTTTGAAGACGATATAAATAAACTTCAGACATTGTCGGGTGTAATGCGCTAAAAAGTCTTGTTTCTTTGTTGCTAATAGAAAAATTGCCTTGATATGAAAGTTTTTTTCCCAAGAAAAATGGTCAAAAATGGCAAAAAGTAGAGAAAAACAACTTTTTTTGAGATAAAAATTGACCTTCAATTGTGTTTTGATATTAAAAAATATTCTTACTATCTAAAGAAATGGCGCCTATGACACCCACAATTTTATTTGGAATTTTTGACCAGCATAAAATTTTAAAATATTTGGTGCCAAATGGAACTTATCGAGTGTACAGCCGAGTGTTAAAAATTTCATCGATAGTTTAGAAATGAAAATCGCGCGACCAACTCATTAGTTGACATACGAATATTTAATAGATTCATAACAATTAAATAATTGATTCTACTTGATTTTTCATTGATAATTCGAAAAACCACAAATTAAAAATTTTGGACATGATTTGCGGAAAATTTTCATAATATTTCCATAAAATTCAACAGAAGATGAAAAATAAAGATTTTATGATTTTTCAAACGGCTGTCAGAAAATATGTAGGCGTTTTTGAAAAAAGTTAAAGTAGCCATTTTTTTACGTTTTTTGTCACAAATTGAAATATAAAAAAAAGGAAAAAATTTGGCCGAAAAATACGGGAAATTTTCATATTTCTTTGATTTTTTTCAAATTTTTACGATTTCAAAAATGAAAACTCGAACTCAAATCTTTCCTGAAATGAATAAAAATTATTTTAAGAAGCTGAAACATATTTATATCGGTTCAGCTAACTATAATAAGCATAAAAACATATACTGAGTTATTATTTTCGTAAATTATAATGACAGTCTGCAGGGTTTATGGCACCCCCTTAAGCTTTCTGCGTTCACTTGCTAGTATTTTGGAATTTTGAAATGTAACTTTTGAATTTATCGAGAAAAATAAACCTTAATTTCGAGTTTTTAAAAATAATTCATCTGATCGGATTGGATCGGATCTTCTCACAAAATTAACTTGATCGGATTAACCTGATCGGACTTAGGAGGAGTTTCAAAAACTTGGTCGGGTTAGATCGGATCAAAAAAAGTCGATCCAATCCAATTCGATCAAGTTCAATTTAATCAAATCCGATCTCATTCTGCCGACCCCTGCTTCGTCTAACGATTACACATCTCAAACACAACATTTTCACATCAAAACGCTTTTGATTATTCTTTGTATTGATGGTCTGGACTCCAGACTCTGGAGCCTAACACAAATAAATAAATAAAAGTGATGAAAACTGACGGATAAGAAAGCTTTTAGTGTTTTTTGGCAAGGTTTATTATACGTATATGTGAGTGCGTAGATTGGATTGTATCAGATTGCTGAAATTCTGAAAATGATCGCGAAGATTTTTCACGTTAAAAAAGTTTTTAAAATTCCACCTTTGCTAGTTTATCCAGACACCGCATTAGTAATGCGGCATTACAAAACAGGCAAATCAGCGACTCTCACTCCCTTCAATTTATAAAAAATATAAACAATTTTTAAAAAATCAGTGTTTTTACAAAAAACTTGTTTATTTTATCTGCAAACAAAAGTTTTTATTCGAAGGAAACTTTATTAGTATAGACGAAGTTTCCAGGGAAAAAATAACTCATAATTAGACATAATAAACATTTTCGAATATTTGTTAATTTTAGAAAAAAAGGTGTATGGAACATNCCAAGAAAAATGGTCAAAAATGGCAAAAAGTAGAGAAAAACAACTTTTTTTGAGATAAAAATTGACCTTCAATTGTGTTTTGATATTAAAAAATATTCTTACTATCTAAAGAAATGGCGCCTATGACACCCACAATTTTATTTGGAATTTTTGACCAGCATAAAATTTTAAAATATTTGGTGCCAAATGGAACTTATCGAGTGTACAGCCGAGTGTTAAAAATTTCATCGATAGTTTAGAAATGAAAATCGCGCGACCAACTCATTAGTTGACATACGAATATTTAATAGATTCATAACAATTAAATAATTGATTCTACCTGATTTTTCATTGAAAATTCGAAAAATCACAAATTAAAAATTTTGGACATGATTTGCGGAAAATTTTCATAATATTTCCATAAAATTCGACAGAAGATGAAAAATAAAGATTTTATGATTTTTCAAACGGCTTACAGAAAATATGTAGGCGTTTTTGGAAAAAAGTAAAAGTAGCCATTTTTTTCATTTTTTGTAACAGATTGAAATATAAAAAAACGGAAAAAATTTGGCCGAAAAAAAAGGGAAATTTTCATATTTCTTTGATTTTTTTCAAATTTTTACGATTTCAAAAATGAAAACTCGAACTCAAATCTTTCCTGAAATGAATAAAAATTATTCTATGAAGCTGAAACATATTTATATCGGTTTAGCTAACTATAATAAGCATAAAAACATATACTGAGTTATTATTTTCGTAAGTTATAATGACTCCAGTCTGCAGGGTTTATGGCACCCCCTTAAGCTTTCTGCGTTCACTTCCTAGTATTTTGGAATTTTGAAATGTAACTTTTGAATTGATCGAGAAAAATAAACCTTAATTTCGAGTTTTTAAAAATAATTCATCTGATCAGATTGGATCGGATCTTCTCACAAAATTAACTTGATCGGATTAACCTGATCGGACTGAGGAGTTTTTTTGGCAAGGTTTATTATACGTATATGTGAGTGCGTAGATTGGATTGTATCAAATTGCTGAAATTCTGAAAATGATTGCGAAGATTTTTCACGTTAAAAAAGTTTTTAAAATTCCACCTTTGCTAGTTTATCCAGACACCGCATTACAAAACAGGCAAATCAGCGACTCTCACTCCCTTCAATTTATAAAAAATATAAACAATTTTTAAAAAATCAGTGTTTTTACAAAAAACTTGTTTATTTTATCTGCAAACAAAAGTTTTTATTCGAAGGAAACTTTATTAGTATAGACGAAGTTTCCAGGGAAAAAATAACTCATAATTAGACATAATAAACATTTTCGAATATTTGTTAATTTTAGAAAAAAAGGTGTATGGAACATTAGAAAACTTAGTCTAATAATGAAACAATATTGTCGGAGTTTCCTGTCAATCGCACTCTATAATTAAAGTTGTATGCGATTTTTGAGTTTGAATGCTTTTCAAACCCTAATAATTTAATGAAGCAACAGAACCAAGTTGATTTTTCAAAAGATTTCTATCCACAAGATTAGTACAAACACGTTCATTGAGCCCTTTTATGTCACAAAATTTGTTCCTTGAAATAAGTTTTTACGCACCCTTGATAAAATTCATAAATCTACGGTTAATTTTATATATACTTAAGTATCATAGGGTCAAATAATATTTTTTTCCAAGGTTTATTACTTTCGATTTGGTGCATTTTAATGACATAATAACTGCAGAAAATGTAAGAACCACCATACTCTTAATCCAATAGAAAATAACTGTGAATAAATCTGTTCTCAGTATAAAATTGGAAAAAAGACCAAGAAGTACCTGAAATTTAAATAATTTTAATTTTTCGGTAATTTACCAGTTTGCATATAAAAAGAATTATTTTTCGAAAAAATTTATTTTGAAAAAAGCACGAAAATTGACTTCCACGAACCTTAAAAGCAAATTTTTGAAATACAGAGATATCGATTTCATAAGCGAACTTATAAACGTTGGTCAAAATTTCTAAATCGAAATGTTCACCACCAGTAAAATCTCAAAATAGAACAATAATTTATCCAAGACTATATGTTACTTCCTCCGTTAGTATGAATATTCTCAGGCGAAATTTCTCGAAAAGATTCTACTATATAAATTAAAAATGTTTATTACTTAACATGTTTCAGTTTTTCATCATTATTCAAGTAGACTTGAGAAGTGGGAAATCTAGATTGTCTGCAGAAACATTTTTATATACTACTACTGTAGATACTACTGTAGATAGTGGAAGATTTTAGATACTACTACTGTAGATAGTGAAAGATTTTAATAAGTTACAGAATGTTGTAGAATTAATGCTTTCGAATTTTCTTTATAAAATAGTACCTTTATATCGAAATATATTTTTTAAATCGAAAGGTAGTATTTTTATAAAAATGCAATTAATTCATCTTGAAAACCTCATAACAATTATTTTGATTAAGTAGCGCAAAAACCAGTATAATTGTGATGTTTATTATTTCAAATATTGTCATAACTTGTAAATTTATGGGAATAGAGTTAACGCAGTTATCGTTAAACATTTGTGGTACCATTTAAGGGGGGGGGCTCAACGGTTTTTATGTTTTTAATCAGGGATGAGATAGTGATAGTCTATTCTCATTTTATATTGGAATTATTCTGATCAAGTTTGAGAGATTTGGAAAATATTCTGATTATAATAATAATAAGAGTTAAAAAACGGGTTTCAAAAAAGTTTAAGACCGTTAAAAGGAGCTTAAAATACCAAGCAAATTGTTGTGTGAGCACTCAGAACCCTTTCAAGGTACTATGACTAAATTTAACATGAATATTTGGTCCAATTTAGGGAGTCAATTTCACGAAAAACCAGAAAAATAATATTGGCGATGATGATCTTGCGATCGGACGAGCTTACAGTATATATTCGCCAACTTCAAAGTTAGTGCCTTTACGAAAACATTTCTCCTTCAATTATAATGAAAAATTTTATTTTACCAGTTCTTACCGAATAGATAATACTTGCAAATTATATAACGTTTTTCACAATTTTCAAAACACAGTATATATGGCAAAAAACGTTGTTATTTATCCTGAAATACCATAATTATTGCTGCTGACGTTATAAGTTTTTAGATCAAGCTCCCGGCTTTGACACTACCTATTGATAATTTATAAGTAGGTTATGCAGAGTCAGACGACGATTAGTTACAATATATGAATTAATTAAGCAAGATTTTATTATTTTTATACGAGGCAACTACATGTAGCTACAGCCTAGGCAGATTATTTTCTATTAATTTTTAATTATTGTCTTGCATTATCATCTTAACTTTTTCAAAAAATTTTGACCATACTTTCGTGACAATATATTTGAAAAATGAACATATTAATATTTATCTTTGGTTTTTCAGGAGAATATATTGAAATAAATTCAAGTCAAAGATTCTTAGTCGAAGTTCGGAACTTGAAAAATAAGTACAAACTGCGGGTGACTAAAGAAGTACAGATGGTGATGCATTATAAATTATCTGATTTACCAGAAAAATTAGTAGTTAATCCTCAGGGATAGTCGAAAATTTTCTCGCTTGTTAAATTTTTAGGAATGATCTACTTGTCTGTATGAAAATATACTATATGATTCAAATAGTTTGAGACACCAAAAACGCGCGCTGATCGGATTGAGTCAGTGTGCGCGGGCGCTCAATCGATATCGCAGTTAGACACCAAAATCTTGTCGGTAAGTTTTTGACGAAAATCAGTTTTTGTTGGTTTGTAATTCCAAATTTATAATTTTAGACAATTTTCAAATTTATATCGACGATAGTTTTATGATTTTATAGATGAGATTTTTTAAAAAAATTAAGAAAATTGTTTAAGTAAATTTACTTATTTTACTTTTACCAAAATATTATTATTTATTTATAATTCTCATTTTTCTGGTGCTAAAGTTTTCGTATTGTTTATCAATACATTATCAAGCAATTTTTCATTTAAAATGAATACAGTAAACTTCAAAGAAGCTAATAAATAAAATCTAGAAAACATTTTTGGCTAAAATATTTGTCTAATTTATTTATAAATTAATTATATTTCACAGTACCGTGTTCGGCCTATATGATTCCACAGACGACAGAGGATCAAAAACTGCGAGAAGATGTAGAAACAATTTTATCTTATTTGATGGCACCGAGTTTCTTCAACGCCATTCAAAACTGGGTAAATTTATCTCTCATGCATCACAAGGAGTGTATTTTTTTCCTCAACCAAAGTGCCTCTCATTAGTAAATAAGGTGTCCGAACTGTTAAGATTTTGGCTTTTGGAAATATATTAAGGGAGTGCCATAAACTCGGTCGATTGCAATCAATATAAATTGAGAAAAATAATAAGTTGGTTAATTTTTTTATGCTTATTATTGTTAGCTAAGCTGATATAAATATTTTTTGACCGAAGAAAATCCCTTTTAACTCTCCGAGGCATATACCCTTTTGTAAGGGTTAAGTCACTTTAAATCAGTCAAAAATGATGGAAAAATGATTTAAAAAAGCTCTCTTTCGAATACATTTTAAAACTTAACAATGTTAATCTGAAAATATTACCCAAAATTTTTCTGAAAAAAAGGTTCAAATTTTATGACGAGTTGATTAGAAGGCGATTTTTCGCTTAAATCTTACTTCCGAAGAAATAACGTTTGACTCAAATCTGGAGTTGAAATTTAAAATAAGCCAAGATTAAAAAAAATGTTTTGAGTACGATTTGCGAAAAAAATTAGCATCATAGACATATCTGGAGCAGAAATTTTTTTTTTGGGAGTAATTTTAAAAAATTGAATGATGTGGCGAGGACTTAACTTACCAACTTTTTTCAACTAAAATTTTGAAAGTTAAAATACTTTTATTTTCAATTTATTGAAATTTATATTGAAATTAAGTTCCAAAGATTATAGACTATAATTTATAGTTCAATTATAATTTTATAAATCGGATGAACCGTTTTGGTGCAAATTGTACCCTCATGAAAGGGTATTATGCCTCGGGGGAACTTTTTTTATGCCTCGGTTGGTTAATCTATTTTTGAGAAGTTTTGAGATCGAAATTTTATTTTGGAATTCTTGAAAATTTAAAAATTAAATTATTTCTAAAATTTTCCTCATTTCTAGTCCAAAAATGTTTCTCATTTTTTATTGAAATCTGTGGGTTAGAAAAAGTGATAAAAAATCTAATTGATCCCTCTTTGTTATATCTTTTGCTTTAAGAAATTAAATAAATGCAAATTTAAAACTGAAAAAACCACTTTAATTTTTCATAGATGTCTACATATTTTCAGATCGTTTTTTGAAAAATCATAAAATTTTTATTTGCCATTTTTTGTCAACTTTTTTAGAAATATTTTGTAAATCTTTCGAAAATCTAGTCGAAATTATTATTGTTTTTTTGAATTCTCCATTAAAAATCGAGCCGAATCACTATTTAAATTTTCTGGTATCTATTTAGTTTCCGTATGTCAACCGATGGAAGGGTCAAGCAAATATCATTTCTAAACTTTCGATAAAATTTACAACACTTTTTTGTAACAGCGGTTAGTGCCAATTGGCACGCAATTTTTAGAAATTTTTTTTTAGCAAAAAATTTTAAATAAAATTGTGGGTGATATAAGCGTCAATTCTTTAGATAGTCAGGATATTTTTATATCAAAACGCAATTGAAGGTCAACTTGTATTGCTTAAAAAGCTTTTTTTCTCTATTTTTGGTCATTTTTGACCAATTTTTGGATGAGTTTTAACTACTGAGAGGTAATTTGGTCAGAAAAAGGATATTTTATAAGAACAATTATGCATTAATTGTATATGGTGAATCTGGTTCAGTTAAATAGATGGATTTTAGTCTCCGTTCTACCGTACGAATCAAAAGAACGATCTAAGTAGGGATCAATTTATGTTTTTCTAATTACCAAAAGTAAGTTAGTCAAATACTGATTGTCATACACCGGGAACATGTGATATACCGTATATACGTGGCTCCATGGATTCAAACTCAACATCGCTGGGCAATAATTGAAACAAAATATCATAAAACAGGTGTCATGCGATGAAAAAAACTTTATACTGTTTGCGCTTCGTGGCCAAAATAATAAACCCAATTATATTTTTGCAATTCCCATTATTGAAATGTTCATGATCTATCCTGCAAAGAACTTTAATTCATATAAGTTTTATGTATTGATAACAAATTTTTACTAGTTCTTGTTTACGGAATTCATAACCTACAGAGAAGTGTTTAATTTTAGAGTAGTTTTTCTACCGTATCCAGTTTTTTTGAGAACAGTTCAACTTGAGATCCTGCTATCCACTCTGTATCGTGCACCGTACACTCACAGAAGAACTAACGCGTCACTAATCTAGTTGAATACTGTACATGTTAATAGGATACTGCTTAGTTCTTTATTGGAGTACAGTAAACGGGGGTTGCCGTCAAAAGCTTTGACAATTAACTTTTTTCACAAAAATAGATCATATGAAAAATACAGCGATGGCATATATTTTATTTGCATGTCATGGATATGGATATATAAGCTTCAACATGATGGAAAACAAGCCTCCCATCTCACTTGAGGGTCCATTGTGAAACACCAGGGAACTCCGCTTTTGTTTGGATCTCGGCAAAAGTTATGCGATGCAAATTTGAAAAAGTCATCTCGAAAATGCACTTTTGAAGGTTACCTTTTTTGAAAATATGAAAAAAATGACAAAAAATACGTCAGTGAAATAAATTGATGGTTATTCACATAACAGAGTTCGCTCTAATTGAAATATGCTCAAAAAGACGTGCTTTAATCAGTCGACCAATGTAGTAGGTTTTAAAGTTACTGGATGAAAGTGTAACCTTAGTTGAATCGTCCGTCCAATTTGAACAGTTCAATCCAGATTTCGTTTCGTTTTTCTTCCCGTTGTAAATTTCAAATGTGTGCCAACATTGAGTCTCGCAGACAACTGAGTAGCTTATTAAAACATGAAAGAAAAAAAACTTGTAGAAATTAACATTTTTGTACAGACTGCTTTTGTTTGTCAACTTTTTATCCTGTTTCAGACTTTACTTGAGTGGTTAAATACCAAAATCAACAGTTACCCAATTCGCCCACCAAATAAATCACATAACAAAACCTTAAAAACAAAGACCATGATAATTCCCTCGAAGTTACAATTTCAAAAAAAAATCAAATTCTGATGGTCGGAACCAAACAATTTATGAATAAGTTCGAGAAATTTGTTAATTTTTTTATTCTTTCACAATGATTGCATAACCCTATTGGCTTTATTAGTATTGTTTATTTTAACTTGCGAGCTAATTTTGTTTTCGAGTTATCCAAAATAAATTGTATTTATCATCATTTTACTTGAAAAATGAAAACTGAACCTGGTAAAAAATAATCGACTTCATTAACAGCTTTATAAATAAACGTCCCTGAATGCTTGTTATCGCTCTTTGATAGTGACGAATAATTATTATAACTTTCATCATACAAATAAACTTTAATATATGTTGTGTCGTCATTTGCTTTTGCAAACCACTCTGATATTTCACCAGAAACGATATTAACTTTTAACGGGAATGTTGAACCTTAACTTAAAATTTTCCGATGGCATTTAATTTTTATTAAAATTTTTCTATATCTGTAACTTAATGTTAACCAAGGATTTCAAACCCTTATCATTACAAAGTAAAAAGCAGTTACAAATCACTATATTTTGACTTCGCTAGTAGTACTGTTACACTCGGACAAAAATTGGCGGGTTGAATTGTTTTTGTGATTTTTGACGTTTTTTTTAAATTTTCCATATTTTTAAGACAAAATTGATCGATTGTTTTTAGAATAATTTTTTGCACAATTTTTTTTGTATTGTCTTTTTCATTCTTGGTGATATCGGAGTCGCAATTTGTGGCGTTGTTCAAACGTTTTTAATTTTCATAGAAAAAGGATTTCCATTTTTAGGCATAAATATAAAATCAAATTGTGATTGAGTAGTAACTTGTGTTGAGTAGACTACCGGGCAGTGGGTAGATAGTCTTTCGGGTGAATGTTTTTCGGTTAAAAGTTTTTCGGGTTTCGCTTTGTAGTTTTTCTGGTAAAAATTTTTTTTCGGGTTTTTGTATTTTGTGACCACCGTTTTTCGGTTAATTTCGATTTTACTTCAAATTTTTGAAAAAGTTTTTCGGGTTTTTGTTTTTTTTGACAATCAGTTAATAGTTTTTCGGGTAATTTTGATAATAAAAAATTTCTTAAATTAAAGAAAAAAGTCAGGTATGGCCATGGGCATTTTTAACTGAAATTATTTTATAACTTTATAAATTAATTACTAACTAAGGCCGATCGAACACAAATTTCAATGTTATTTCATTTAATATGATGACTGATTTTTATTTGATCAAATAAAACAGGAAATATATAT
>SCLH01001232.1:103708-113902 GCA_004367855.1 Oikopleura vanhoeffeni
TGATAGATTTTGACTTCGAACATGTTAAGGAAGAACAATCTTAAGAGGGTAGTCGTCACAAATAGATTTCGCTTATAATTTGAGACTATACTAAATCGGCCAAAAAAACGACAATGAGCTTGGTCTAAGATTTTATGAAACATTACTTTGATGGTATATTGAGAGGAATCTATAAACCCTGTAAAGAGTTTTTCATCAAGAGCCCATATCCATATCTGTCAAAATGCACCGAGGCCCTTAAAGTGGCTTTTCAAAATTTAAATCCGCTGAAATCGGATGAAAAAAAAGTCATGGAAATTTATGAATGGTATCAAACATAGTTTTCCACGAGGAATTCAAAAATGGCAGTTAAATTTTTTCGGTTCACAGGTTTTATCTTAAAATCTTGAAAAATTGACTTTATCCACATTTTTTGGTTTCTCTAGACTTTTAAAGTTTTAATTGAGGCTTTTGTTAACTGTATTTCTTCACATGAAAATAGAATAAACCGAAAAGCGGCGTCATTCCTTTATTTATTTCCGGTATGCCGGTTTTTCATTTATACCTTCACGAAGGCTATTCACAACTTTAATTAAAGTCAAGAGCCGTTATCAAAATGCAATTTAAAACATTCCTGTCGAGCTTATTTTGAAAGTTGCATCGGCGAATATGCTGAAATTTGTCGGCGTATGTTTAATCCATCGCATAACACCAAAGACGATCATATCAGTTGTTTGGCTTTAAAGCCATTTTTTATCATTATCGGAGGTCTTCGGAAAGAAATATTCTGAAGATTAAGATTGGGAAAATTTACACTTTAATTGTTAACCCTTGGAAGCATAGAAAAAATTTGTCTGATGTATCTGAAATCTGAGGTCGGCACATCTGAAATTTATTTTGGATCGGATCAAAAGGCTCGCGAAAATTGGATCGGATCAGTCGGCTTTCAAAAAACGGGTCGGGATTGGCAGGCTCGCAAAATAATTGGATCGTATCGGGATCGGATCGGTTAGCTTTTAAAAAATTGCATCGAATTGGTCATCCTGAAAAGTCGATTTCAGGTCGAAATTTATCATAATTTGGAGTGAAACATTGGATCGGATCGGAAGCCTTGTTGAACAATTAGATCGGATGACCCCATAAAATATGATCAGATCTACTTGCAATTGTGCTGAAGTCCTAGTCACAACCCTGTGGTCAACCCTAGTCTGAATTACACCGTTTTCTTGATCGGGCTTCGGCATTTCCGTCTTCAACAATTTGGTCTTCTGCAGTTTCGTTATTTTCATCAATGATCAAATTCTCGGAGAGGTTAAAAATATCAAAACTCTCATCCAGATTTTTTATGCTCATTTTATCTGTCAAAATATAAAAATAAAAACTTTTTGTTTGAAAAAAAACTTGAAACCCGAAAAACTAAATGTGTTCACTTCAAAAACCCGAAAAACTTTATACGTCACCCGAAAAACAAAATACTCGTAACTTCCAAAACCCGAAAAACTAAAAAACAAAATAACTACACTTTGTGCAAGTATTTTGTTTTTCGGGTTTTTACCCGAAAAATTATCTACCCCGGGCAGTCACTGTNTCAACGTGCGCAATTGTGCCATAAAAGCTAAATTTAAAAAGTTTAAAGCGACTTTCTGATGAAAACTCGCTAAATTTGCATGAAACTTTTTCTTGACATTCGGCGAAAAAATCGATTGTTTCAAACAGTTATTTCAATAATTTGATCAAATCCATTTTTTGTAAAGTCGAAATTCAATTTCAAGTTATTTTAATTCAAAGTTTTTATAATTGGATTTTTTTTTAATTTTTCATCATTTTTTTTGAATTTAATATCGAAAAATTTTTAAATTTTCAATTTGAACGTTCTTTTTAATTTTAAGTTGATTTAAGAAAAATTTCGTTTTAATAAAGTTTCCATGCGGTTTTAGCGTCTCTACTTATTGTAAGTAGGAAAGTTTTGTGCTTGATAAAGCGTTACTACTTATTTAAATAGATTTTTTTGCTTGATTAAGTGGTATACTACAGTCACTTAGGACGGATGAAAAGTTTCTGCTGCTAGAGCGTCTCCACGATGAAGTAGGTTGGTTTGCTTAAGAAAACATCACTACTAATGATAAGTAGAAAATTTTGCCGCAAGAGCGTGTCTTCGATAAAACGTAAGACAAAGGGCAAGCCTCTTCGTGTATCAAATACACGGTACAAATATAAATTATTATAATTGGTTTTCTTTTTTTTAAATTATTAAAAAAAATAATTAATTCTTTTTTGTGCCCCTTTAACTTCTGGTATCAATTTGTTACACTCGGTTAATTGCGTTTTTGGCAATCAGAATGAGCGAAAAAACCGTTTTAGTTCGTTGCTCGACAATGATCAGCAGGCGCAAAAAACACCAAGTTCGTCCTTCACGAGATACGGTATTCGATCACAGTACGTATGAAAGCTTTTTGAAATAATATTTGAAATTATTTTTCATCTCAAAGCCCAAAATGAATAAAGTATTACGAAAGAAAATAGCTCAGTAACTTGTGATCTCATCTTTTCTTGTGAATCGTTTACTCACGGCTTTGATTGCAATTGAAAAAACTTTAATTAATAAAAACTGGAATTTTAAAGCATTGCGAAAAATCGTTTCGAAGCAAAATATTATAAAGAATTTAGTAACCCAAATTTTAGAATTTAACAGAATTTGACTGTTCCGTACCACATCTCTGTGAATCCGCAACATGAATGCTCTATAATATTTTCCGAGAGTCTTTGACTCATGAGTCATGACCGTTATTTTTTAATAATTAATAGACTTGAAATTATGATGCACTCATTGGTGTACAAAAACTGTAAGACCGATGAATAAGCTTTATTTATTTTCTTTAATTGAACTACAGAGATTTTTATGTTGCACCAATTGGTACAAAAATTTCATCAGTTTGGATCCGTGGAAATAAATATTTTTTTTAGTATAATCTATATTTATAACAAAATCAATCATGGTTTTGTGATGGCATTTTTTCACCACTGAAAACGTCGAAGAGTCGAGTGTTTATGTTATTCAAGTAATAAACTTGATAATTGTTGAAAAAAATTAAATTTTTTAATCTTTGGACAATAGAAGAACACCTTTTTTTAATGATATAATGTTGATCTGATCAATTTGATCAGTTCCCTCGCCTAAAGTTAATTCGATTTTAAGATAATATCCAATCCAGTGAGCATTAGAAGGCATCTTACTTTGTATCACTGAAGGCAAATACTTTTCATTTCTTGGGGTATAAATAACCGAATTCTCCAGTTTACATATTTCGAGAGCAGTATTGAAATCCACCACAGATTTCGATACATAAATACATTTCGAATCAAACGTAAACCAACCTGAACTGGGTTCGCCAAGCAAAGAACATGTTTGAGCAGGTGTTCTCAACATTGTTCCCGGTGCTTTTTTTGATATATCATGAAATCGTTCAAAACTTGTTGAGATTGTTGTTGAAGTGGTATTCAAAATTGTTGTTGAAGTAGTTTTCGAAGTTGTTGTTGAAGTTTTTGCGGACATTGCAGTTAAAGATGTTGTCGAAAATTTTGTTGAAGTTGTTGTTGAAGTTGTTGCTGAATTTGTTGCCGAAGTTGTTATAAAAGTTGTTTTTAAAGTTGTTGTTGTAATGGTTGTTTGTGTTGTTTTTAATGTTGTTGAAGTTGTTTTCGAATTTCTTAAAATGGTTGTTGAAGCTGTTGTTGAAGTTTTTCCTGAGATTGTAGTTGAAGATGTTGTCGAAACTGTTGTTGAAGTTGTTGTTAAAGTTGTTGTTGAACTTATTCTTGTTGCTGAATTTGTTGTCCAAGTTGTTAAGGAAGTTGTTTTTGAAGTTGTTGTCGTAGTGGTTGTTTGTGTTATTGTTGAAGTTGTTTTCAAAGTTATAAGATTTGCTGTTGAAGTTGACATTAAAGATTTTGCTGACATTGTAGTTGAAGTTGTTGTCGAAATTGTTTTTGAAGTTGTTGTTAAAAGTTTCGTTGAATTTATTGGTAAAGTCGTTGTAGAAATTGTTGTTGAAGTTTTTATAAAAGTTGGTTTATAAGTTATTGTCGAAGCGATTGTTGGTGTTGTTATAGATGTTGTTGTTGAAGTTGTTGTTCCATTTGTTCCGCTCTTTGTCTCTCAAATAGGTTTGGCAGTAAACGAACAAAATAGAATGAGGCTAAAAAATCAGAAATTCCGATTATTTGAAAACAAAGAAGAAGTTTTTTCAAGAAAAATGTTGATATTCTTGTTCGCAATCAAATTTTGCGTTTCTTACAATTGTTTTAATGAAAAAACAAAGGTGAATAAAAGTTAATTCGAAATTGGTCTTTTTTCAAGAAAAAATTTCGTTTTGTAGATTTTCTCGACAAATTTTCATCAAAAAAAATTGTTAAATTCACTTTTTTGTTCTAAATTTTGCTCAAATTTAAATCAATATCATTTTTTCTGAAGAAATATTTTACTTCAAGAAAGATAGAAAATATCGTTTTTGGGCCTTTTACTATTTTGACCTTCTACTGCTACCCCCTCATATATGTTTGATGAGCTTGTACTACTAATTGTTGCAGGAATTGTAATCAAAATACCGGATACCGCTCCACACACCGGTACATAACAATCATCCCAACCACGGCTGTGTTCCGTATAGCACCAAGGGATTTTGTTTGGATTATCAGAATTTCGGCAAAATGAGTGAGTTTCTGATTTGAGCCATTTGTGTTTCTAAAAGTTTTTGTCATAAGTCAATTTAAGAATATTTTCAACCGACCTTATATTTTTCATCATTCCAAGGCACGCAAGGGATTTCATTTATTGTTACTGAAATTGAACCTCTGTATGCTTTTACTCGGCTTAATCGAAGAAAAGTTTAATTACAAAATATACAGTGGGTGAGAGCAACGGGCAACAGTGAGACCAATCCGCATCACTTTTGAGCCAAATTGATGCCAAAATTGAGCTGAAATGATGCCAATGGGCAACACTTTCGGCTAAAAGCTCGTGTGTTGCTCATAAATCTCACCCACTGCAGTTAACCCTCGGAAGGGAAAATGGCCTTCCACACCCATAAGAACGTTATTCTTGATAACTTACATAGATTATTGTCACGAAAACCCGACGAATTTAAAGTGGAGAATGCGGGTAATAGAACTTTTTGGATAAACTGTTGATAAAATATAACTTAAATCATAGACAAAAACAAATTATATAATTTAAAAAATGTCGCCGAATTTTTGCTCATTTCATGCAGAATATATTCTTTATAAAATCGAATGCTAAATGTCTTTAAATTATAAGAAGAAATTTGTAAAATTTAGTAACTAAACATTATTAAGCCTTTCCTAAAGCATCAAACTTATGAGTTTCCGGCGCCCAACAATTCAACGGATCACCGGGTGGAACTTTGATTAATTTAATTTCGCAAATAAAATTTGCACGTTTCAATTTTCCTTTTGCCAGTGTCCAAATTGCATCTTTCGACAAAATATTTGATGCTTTTATTTTCGAATTATATCCCATTAAAATGAAATCTCGAAATGATTTACCCCTGAAATGGCCCCAGGTGACATGTTTCAAGTGATTTTCTCTTTCACGCAATGTAAAAAGTTGCACACTGACATTATTTTCATCGATAAGCTTAACTGGTTTAAAGGACTTTAAAAATTCAAGATTATTTTCATACGAATTGTTGCGCTCTCCTACAATACTAATCAGGGAAGCTGTTTTGAGCGGTTGACTTTCTCTCATTTTTTGTATTAAATAACTTAACCTACGCACTGCTCAAAACAGCCTTCCACATGAGTATAGTAAGTGATTCATTCGAGAAAAACTGAAACACACTGGCTTCTAATGAGAAGTTCAAGAAAATTCCAACATATAATAAGCGCCATTAGTGGATGACGTAGAAGTAAGGTTCAAACAGCATCGAAGATAATTTTTAATTAAAAAGCTTGAAATTTTTGATGATTTACATTCACGATCTTCTCACGATAGTTCAATTTTTTATTCGAACCACAACCCTGTGGTGGAAAATGTTTGCTATTTGTATTTTTTAACGTATATCCCAACCAATAACCATTTTCTAACTCGATATTCATATCAAATAATAATTTGTCTACAATGTGCATTTCATATTCAGTATCTGGTCTATAAATCCGGCCACTTTCACTTTTGCATATATTGTTTGCTTTTTCATAATTCTTGACCAAATAATGATTTTTGTTTCTGGGAACCTAGTGATGAAGTTTTTAAATAATTAACATTTAAAGGGGTGTGGGACTCTGATTTGACATATTCAAGATGATATGGGAAAAACAAAAAAATTCTTATTTGTACAAAACACGTAACGATAGCATGCCAAAATTAAAGCACGAGCTTTTTTTGATCCGGTGTCTGACCAATTTTAAACCGGCAAATAATTGACGTTTTTTGGCATTCTTAGACTGTAAGTACAAAGAATTCCTTCATATTTTTCAACTGCTCTTTGAATAATCATGGAATTTTTATTTGTCATTTTTTGTCAAATTTTTTTAAAATATTTAGATAATTTTCCGCAAATCAAGTGATAATATTTTATAAGTGGTTTTTGAATTCTTCATAAAAAATCAAGTCGAATCAATGTTTAAATTTTTGGTATCTTTCTGGTTTCCGTATGTCAACCGATGGATGAGTAAAGTGAATATCATTTCTGAACTATGGATGAAATTTTAACACTTTTTTGTAGCACTGGTTAGTGCCATTTGTTACTCAATTTTCAAAAATTCCCAATAAAATTAAGGGTGTACTAGGCGTAGTCTCTTTTAATTGTCAGCACATTTTTTCTGATGAACGCTTATGCAGATCAATTGTCTTTAAACAAAGCTCTTTTCTCTATTTATGGTGATTTTTGACCATGTTTCATGGGTAAAACTTTGATATCCAGAAAATTTTTAAATGTGCAGAATTCTCATTTTTTTAGCGAAGTACACCCGAAAATGTCTAAAGTTAATTAATATCGTATTTTTTTTAAATCTCACATCGGATTAAGTTGAAAATGGAGTCCCCATGAAAGTGGTTTTTTAAACTTCAACAGATACTCAGTCATGTTAAAAAATAAAAAAATCGAACGTTGGCAAAAATTAACACTTTATTATTGAAAAAAAAATTCTCATTTTCAAATGTCCAACATTTTTCTTTTTAATTATCACTTCGAAAAAAATGTACCCCATCTGCCACACTTATGCACCTCGTTTATTCGAAATTGTGATAGTGAAAAAATCAGAAGGTGTTTTGAACACCACAAAAAATATGGTTTCGAAAATTTTAAGGAAGATTATAATATTTTATTCTAAATTTAGGAGAATTATAATATTATTTCTATCTGAAAATAACGATGCGAAATATTTGATTGTCCATCAAACGTTCTTCAAAATTAAATCAATTTAACTGGATCATACCGATAAACATTTTATTAGCAGGAACCAGCCATTGAAAATTCCGAGAACTGTAGTAGCGATAAGCAAGCTACACAATTGAAAAACACACCGCCATTGATGTCTTATGTTCATTACTTCTCTTTATTATCCAAATACAAGGTGTACAAAATGAACTTGTTTTTATTAGAACTAGTCTGTTATTTAACTAGCTTATAAATTAATAACTAAATTTGATTCATCTAAACTTGACATCTAACATGAATAAATTATTTATATATTTGTTATTATTTAATTCGTATTAATATGAAGAACAATATGTGCTATATCTATGGTTGTGTGGAAAAATTTGTGGATATATGTTGTTAAAATTGGTTGTTGAAATTGTTGTTAAACAGATTCGTTGAAGAAGTAATCGGTGAAATCGGTGTAGAAATTGTTGTTGTGAGTTCTTATAAAGATGGTTTCATAAGTAAATGTCAAAGTGATTTTGAGATGTAAAGAATGTTTTTTGTTGAGCTGTTATAAAAAGTTGGTTTATAGTAACTGTCGAATGTGATTGTTGTGTTGTTAAAAAAAAAAGATGTTGGAGTCAAAGTGTTTGTAAAAGTGGTTAATAATTACTGTCCAAGTCTGATTGTTGGTGTTTTTAATAGATGATTGTTGTCGAAGTTGTAAATAGAAGTGGTTTATAAGTATCTGTCAAGATGATCTATTGGTGTTGTTAGTCAGAGGTGTCAAAGAAGTTGTTTTGAAGTTGTTATTAAACTGTCTCGAAGTGGATTGTTGGTGTTGTATAAGATGTTGAAGTCGAGTTGGCTATAAAAGTTTGGTTTATTAAGTAACTGTCGAAGTGATGTTGTGTTGTTATATATTGTTGTTGTCAAAATGTTTAAAAAGTTGTTGTTGTGTGTTATAAAATTTTGTAGTCGAAGTTGTTATAAAAGTTTGATTTATAAAGTTACTTTCGAGTAATTTTTTTTGTGTTTGTATTAGATGTTGTAGTCGAGAAGTTTTTAAAAAGAGTTGGTTCATAAGTAACTGTCGAATGTGATGTTTTGTTTGTTATACGATGTTTTGTTTCACAAATTTGATTACCAAAATATCGGTAACCGCCCATCAACACTCGGTAGATAACATTCATTTCCAACCCACGGCTAGTGTTCCCGTATAAGCACCAAGGGATTTTGTTTAGATTTCACAAAATTCGGGGTCAAAATAGTGAGTTTCTGATTTGAGCCATTTGTGTTTCTGAAAAGATTGCGTCCAAGTCATCTTCGAAGAAACATTTTGACTGACCTTATATTTTTTCCATCCATTTCAAGCATCCGCAACGATTCTTTATAGTGTTTCTAAATTAACCTGTGTATGCTTTATTCGGCTAATTTAAAGAAAGGTAATTCAAAATATACAGTGTTGTGTAGACCAATGGCAACAGTGAGACAAGTTGCAACAGTTTTGGAGCCAAATTGATGCCAAACATTGGGCTAAATATGATACCATGGGCCAAACACTTTCGGCCAAAGCTCGTGTGTTGCCCATCAGTCTCACCCAACTGCAGTTAACCCTCGAAAGTGAAAATGGTCTTCACAGCCATTAAAGAACGTTATTTTGATTACTGCCAATATATTAATTGTTACCTTAAGAGGCAGTCCAGTCTGATTTGCAATTTTGCAGAGTCATTTAAGAAAATCTGAACCCTCGAGCAATAATTCAAAACTGCCAAATTTGTTAGACCTAGCCTTAATCCTTGTGAAATCAAGACGGGTCAAACTGAAATTTTGATGACTACAACCAATCGCTTATAGTCGTAACAGGCAGTCAAAATTTCAAAATCTATCTCCTCCCAGATCATATCTTGAAATTGTTCGAAAGTTGACATAATAAGTGACGTAATTTTTAAGTATTATAGGTTCACATAAACGACGAATTTGGCCGTTTTTTTAACTGATTTTTGGCTTAAAAATCTAACTCTCCTGCCGCTATTTAGTTTCAAAATATAACCAATTTTTTCAAATGTACACCCTGTGCCATTTTGAAGGATTGCAGTGGCGTTTTACCCAAATTTCGAATGCAGAACCTTGGAAAGTTTTCGAGAAGTAGCTCTAAACGAAAGCCAAGTGGACACNCCCATCTGCCACACTTATGGCACCTCGTTTATTCGAAATTGTGATAGTGAAAAATCAGAAGGTGTTTTTGAACACACAAAAAATATTTGTTTTCGAAATTTTAAGGAAGAGTTATAATATTTTTATTCTAAATTTTAGGAGAATTATAATATTATTTCTATCTGAAATAACGATGAGAATATTTGATTGTCCATCAAACGTTTTTCAAAATTAGATCGATTTAACTGGATCATACCGATAAACATTTTTTATTAGCAGGAAACCAGCCATTTGGACATTCCGAGACTGTAGTAGCGATAACCAAGCTAACAAATTGAAAAAACACCGCCATTTGTCTTATGTTCATTACTTCTCTTTTTATACCAAATGACTAATGGTGTACAAAATGAACTTTGTTTTGATTTAGAATAGTCTGTTATTTAACTAGCTTATAAAATTATAACTAAATTTGATTTATCTAACTTGACATTCTACATGAATAATATTTATATATTTGTATTATTTATTTGTATTAATATTGAGAACAATATGTGCTATAATCTATGGTTGTGGTGGAAAATGTTGTGGATAATATGTTGTTAAATTTGTTGTTGAAGTTGTTGTTAAAGATTTCGTTGAAGTAATCGGTGAAATCGGTGTAGAAATTGTTGTTGTAGTT
>SCLH01001232.1:114728-133176 GCA_004367855.1 Oikopleura vanhoeffeni
TTATAAGTAACTGTCGAAGTGATTGTTGGTGTTGTTATAGATGTTGTTGTCAAAGTTGTTATAAAAGTTGGTTGTTGGTGTTGTTATAAATGTTGTAGTCAAAGTTGTTATAAAAGTTGGTTTATAAGTTACTTTCGAAGTAATTTTCGGTGTTGTTATAGATGTTGTAGTCGAAGTTTTTATAGAAGTTGGTTCATAAGTGACTGTCGAAGTGATTGTTTGTGTTGTTATAGATGTTGTTGTCAAAATTGTTATCAAAATATCGGGTACCGCTCCACAAATCGGTAGATAACATTCATCCCAACCACGGCTGTGTTCCGTATAGCACAAAGGGATTTTGTTGGGATTATCAAAATTTTGGCAAAATGAGTGAGTTTCTGATTTGAGCCATTTGTGTTTCTGAAAGATTTGGTCATAAGTCAACTCGAGAATAATTTTGACTGACCTTATATTTTTCATCATTTCAAGGCACGCAACGGATTCTTTATAGTGTTTCTGAAATTGAACCTGTGTATGCTTTTATTCGGCTTAATTTAAAGAAAGGTTAATTTCAAAATATACAGTGTGTTAGACCAATGGGCATCAGTGAGACCAATTGGCAACACTTTTGAGCCAAATTGATGCCAAAATTGGGCTTAAATGATGCCAATGGGCAACACTTTCGGCCAAAAGCTCGTGTGTTGCCCATCAGTCTCACCCACTGCAGTTAACCCTTCGAAGTGAAAATGGTCTTCCACAGCCATAAGAACGTTATTTTGATTACTGCCATATATTATTGTTACTTTAAGAGGGCAGTCATGTCTGATTTGCAATTTTGCAGAGTCATTTAAGGAAAATCTGAAGCTCGAGCAATAATTCCAAAACTGCCAATTTGTAGACCTAGTCTTAATCTTGTGAAATCAAAGGTCAAATTGAAATTTTGATGACTACACGAATCGTCTTATAGTCGTAACAGGAAGTCACTTTGCAAAATTTCAAAATCTATCTCCTCCCAGATCATATATTGAAATTGTTCGAAAAGTTGACATAATACGTGACGTAGATTTTTAAGTATTATACGTCCAATAAACTGATGAATTTTGGCCGTTTTTTATGATTTTTGGCTTAAAAATCTATCTCCTCCGAGATTTAGTTTCAAAATATAACCAATTTTTTTCAAAGTACACCCTGTTGCATTTTGAAGGATTGCAGTGGCGTTTTACCCAAATTTCGATGCAGACTTGAAAATGTTTTCGAAAGTAGGCTCTAAAGAAAGCCAGTGGAACACTGAAAATAAAGTTGGCTAATGTCAAGCCGATGTTTTGAAGTTTAAGTGGTCAAATCTTAACAAACAATATTTTTTGACTAAATTCTGAATAAAAATCTTTGAAAAAAATAAAAAAACGCGATAATTTTGAAAAATGTTTTTGTGGATTTGATCGGAAATAAATTTGTTGACATCCCGAAGCAATCTGGTGCATTCTGATTGCCCCCTAAGTCTTCAAAAAAATCAGACATGCTGACTGTCCCCTTAACCCGAAGAATTTAAAGTGGAGAATGCGGGTAATGAGATTTGTTGGATAAACTGTTGATAAAATATAAATTAAATCATAGACAAAAACGATTTATATAATTTTAAAAAATGTTTCTGAATTTTGCTTATTTCTGCAGAATTTATTCTAAATAAAATCGGATGCTATATGTGTTGAAATGACAAATAACAATTTGTAGAATTTAGTAACCAAACATTATCAAGCCTTTCCTAAAGCATTGAACTCATGAGTTACCGGCGCCCAACAATTTAACGGATCACCAGGTGGAACTTTGACTAATTTCATTTCGCAAATAAAATTCGCACGTTTCAAATTTCTTTTTGCCAATGTCCAAATTGGATTTTTCGAGAAAATATTTGATGCTTTTATTTTCGAATTATATCCCATCAAGATAAAATCTCTTATTGATTTACCCCTGAAATTGCCCCAGTTGACATGTTTCAAAAGATTTCTTCTTCTACGCAATGTAAAATCTTGCACACTGACATTATTTTCATTACGCTATAATGGTTTGAAAGACTAAAAAAATTCAAGATTATTTTCATTCGAATTGTTGCGCTTTTCTACAATACTAATCGGGGAACCTGTTTTTAGCGGTGATATTTCTCTATTTTTTACCCCCCTGAATCAAATAGTTTGAAACGCCAATTCTACGCCCTGGCTCCTGATTAGTCTAATGGCTGCAATTCACAGCTTTAAAGCCTGCTGGTTGGCCAGACTAGGAAAGCGTGAAAAAGGCGTTTCAAATTATTTGAATCATGTAGTATCAAATAACTTTAACCTTCGCATCGCTGAAAACAGCTATCACGATGAGTATAGTACTTGATTCATCTTGGAAAACTAAAGCACACGACTCCTATCAGAGTTCAGAAAATTTCCAATATAATAAGCGCCATTAGTTTCAAACAGCATCGAAAATAGTTTTAAATTAAAAACCTTGCAATTTTCGATGATTTACATTTACAATCTCCTCACGAAAGTCTATTTTTGTATTCAAACCAAAACCCTGTGGTGGAAAGTGTTTGATATTTGTATTTCCTAACGTATATCCCAACCAATAAACATGTTCTAAATCGATGTTCATATCAAACAATAATTTGTCTACAAGATGCATTTCATATTCAGTATCTGGTCTATAAATTCGGCCACTTTCACTTTTGCATATCCTTTATTGAACGGAACTCCATCTCGAAAACGCTTTCAACGTGAGCCCAGGGGATCGAATCCCAGTATGCTCTTCTCTTTTTTGATAGTGTAAGGAATATTAATAGAGGAGAGGTGTGTTGTTCTCTCTTGTGCTGCAAAACCCACGCTCACCAGTGATTGGACAGTTGGCGAGTATGTGTCGTGTTTATTTACTACTTATGGAGCGCTCGCAAGTCAGACAACTGCTTCAGGTGAACAAACCGAATTTATTAAGAAAAAATATGACCTTGAATACAGCTTAAGACTTATTAAGGGAAGGGAATATTATTCAGATTTATTTAATTAGGTGAAGTGAGAATAAAATTAGGGCGTCCAAGGTTTATCTTAAATTTGAAAGTAGAAATAGCCCATTTTTTAAACGTTGCATTTTTGACTGGGGTGCCCAAGGGTTTTTTTATAAATTAGATAGAATCTTTAAATTTTGAGCAGATGCACTTTGATTCCTAGAATAAAAATATTTGATATTTTTTTAATTTCAACTCTAAAGGGTCTGAAACAGGTTTGATTTACTGACATTTTTGTAAATATCCCAGCCCAATCAAGAGAGTGTTGTCTAAATGAAATGAATTTGAGCAAATTGGAGGTGGTTGCTCATATTTTCCGTTTTTATCTTGGAAAGGTAGCAATTCATTTTGACTCGAAAAAGAGGGGGCGCTGCAGCGCAGTTGAGATCTCTGACCCAGGGAAAGGCATCCGAGCAAATTTTCAAGGTCGGAAATTTCGGGCCTCAAAATTTTCAATATCGGATCGGAAGCCCGATTTGAAAAATTCAATATCGGATCGGATACTGAAAATTAAGTTGATTAATTCTGCGTTGGCTAAATATCATTTAAGGTCAGGTAAGCAGGGGTCGGCACCATTGGATCGGATTGGAAAATCGATCCGATCCTATTTTTTTGAGAGGGCTACCGATCCGTATCCAATTTTTTCGAGAAGGTCACCGATCCGAATCCTAATTTTCCCGGAGGAGAAGGCGAGTCACCGAGAGAGTATCCCGAGAATCCTCGGTTTTTCACAAAAACCGATCAGATCGGTTAAACTAAAATTGTTCCGAAGCTCTTTAGACGTTCTGACTTTTTCGGGTATAAAAATTAACTTTTATTTATTCGAACAATAAATTTTTAAAAGTTTTGGTGTTTTATATTACCAAATATCTGGAAAAGCGCTCTAAGCGTCGAGACATAGCAAACCAAGGCATATCACACCAATTCTAAATTTTATTACACAACTCAGATAAAGCAGACTAATACATAAAAGATCACGCAATCCGGTTCATTTGAAGAGCAGATAAAGAACCTCCCACAACTTTTATTTTCAAAACATATGAAGTTTATTTTTATAAAAACCTGAAAATAGTACAATTGAACGATTAGAATTGTGTCAACAGAGATTAGACTTTTATATGAAAATTTAAATATATCGTTCCCGCATAGAGGTAGGAACGATTGTGTTTATATATATCGTTAGAGTGGTAACGCATCTAAAGATTCCGGGCAATGTTTTTTTTAAAAATCATGATGACATGATTCTTGGGCCGAAACACACATCTAAATATTGATCGAGTAGGGGTTGTGACCTTTAGAATTAGAGTGCAGCCCAAATTTGGTTCGTTCGTGCCTTGACCCCCCATTTCCACACATCCTGTTATTTTTTTTTCTAAAGCCAGTCGCTATATGAGAGTTGATAAGCAATTAACCCGGTGGGTGCCCAACCGCTTTATAGTTGTTGTTGTATTATGCAGCGGCTCTAGGAGGGCGCGGTCGCTTTAAGTGCCAATACTTTTGTCAATTCCTAAGCCTCAATAAATTGGGCACTTGACAAAAGCGCGACGCTCTCTCGTATATTGCTGTAGTTACCGAAGACAATTAGGGGAGGAACCAGATACACGTGTATTAGTGTATACACACTACATGAAGAGCGAACTTAAGGTGAAATAACGCGCGCGCTTCTGGGAAAAAGGTGCCCCAAGCGAAGACCTTTTGATTGGAGGGTCGACTCGGTATGTTACCGATTGAACCGTAAATGTTGGAATTGGAACTTGTTTGTTGGGGGCCACGAACCACGTATGGTCGCGAAAACGGTCAGTAGATACGAGGTTAATGAACGCGCAATCCAAATGTAGGTCGCACCTGATTGTACACAGTGGATCGGGGTGTTGGGATGTATACCACCCCAGCCTAATTGAGGACGGGCGTACCGCTGTGTAAAGATCTGCTGGAAGCGGTGTCGAGCGCCAGGATCGTGTCGATAACCTATCGGAAGGCTCGTACTCGACTGGCCCTCTAAGAGAAGAGAAGAGAGCGGCACGTGATGATCACAGTATATATGGGACGCTTGTTGGGCGATATTGAGGGGTTCCGGCGCAAAATAGGCGGGTTTTCGTTCCCTAATTAAGTGAGGTGTTTGGTTCCTAATTTAAGTGGGTTTTGCCCCTCCATTTAATGGGGGTAACCGTCACCCCGCGCCCTTCTTAAAGGGGTTGGGTTCCCTAAATTAAGGAGGTTCCGTGCCCCAAATTAAGGGGGGTTTGGGGCTCCCTAATGTAAGGGTTTTCGCACCCAAACTTAAGGGGAGTTTGGTTCCCCTAATTAAGGGGGTTCCGGCCACAAATTAGGGAATTTGGTCCCCTGACTTAAGGGGCGGGTTTGGTCCTAATTAAGGGGGTTTGGGTCCCTACATTAAGAGGATTTTGGTTCCCGAATTGAGGGCGGTTTGGTCCCGAAATTAAGGGGGCTTTGAATCCCTGACCTTAAGGGGTTTCGGTCGCCTAATTAAGGGAGTTTGGTCCTCGCTAAATTAACGCACGGGGTTTGGTCCCTAATTAAAGGGGTTTGGTCCATCTTTTGGCTCCTAGCGGCTCCGCGTACGATAGTGTTCACAGCGATTTTTCGTGGTAGGAGGTTGGAGGGCAAGCAACCACTCCGTTGTATGATTCTATCGATGAGTGGTCGTCATGCAGATATCCTGTTGATATCGATTTGGAACCGCCGGCATCGCGATCGGATTTCGATTTCGACCGTTGCGCGTAAAGGACACTACATTTGGGCTATATAGTGGGTCGCGCAAGGTGTCATTTCCTATGTCTTCCAACCTGGCGCGACCACCCCTCGGTAGACTTTTCTATGTCGCTTATTAGCTTGCCTAGCTGTTTTTTGACATTTCTTTCCACACAGACCTCCCTTTTTGTTTTCTTGATATCTATTCACTAGAAACCGAACCTGTTTAGCAAAAATAAGCATTTTTTATAAAATGCTCAACATCTTTGGAAAGATTTTGTGCTCCTCAAGCGGCCCTGCAGGCCTTTTTGAAATTTGTAAAGTTCATGTTCTTAAAAATTTTAAAAAAAGGCCTACAGGGGCCACTAGATGGGCAAAATTTCAAAATTTGAGGCATTTTTTTAGAAATGGCTTTTTGGCTAAAAGTTCGTTTCTAAAGTTAATCGATATTAAGGAACGCGAAAATGACTTTTTCAAAAATTCAAAAATGCCTGCTGGGGCACTAGAGAGCAAACAATTTAAAATTTGAGCATTTTTGAGGAAATGCACTTTTTTTGGCTAATGGTTCGTTTATAGGATCAATAGTATCAAGGAACCAAAAATGAACGCCTTAATAATTTCCAAAAAACGCCTGCAGGGGCCACTAAAGAAGCATAAATGGACCAATCCCCATAATTTTAGGGACGCAAGACCCCCTTAAATAAGGGCCAAACCCCCTTAATTAGGGGACCAACCCCCCTCTTAATTCGGGGCCCGGAACCACCTTATTAAGGACCAAACCTCTGAATTAGATGACCAAAACCCCCTTAATTTGGGACGGAATTCCCCTTAATACGGCGACCAAACCCCTTAACCATAGGGATGTAAACCCTCTTAATTTAGGGACGCAACCCCCCCTGAAATGTAGGGACCAAACGCTCTTAATTAGGCAACGAAACCCCCTCAATTCAGAGACCAAACCAATTAATTAGGGAAAACCGCCTTAATTAGGGCAAACCCCCTTAATTTGGGCTGGGAATCTCCCTTAATTAGGGACAAAGCCTCATTACTTAGGGACAAAACCGCGACGAAACTTTTTAGACACCGTGTCAATCCTTCTCTTGCCCTGTTCCCTACTGGCGCAAACACTCAGATCGAGGTCAAAGACGGAACGCAAAGGGGAAGGGCTCAGGTGATCCCTATCTTAGATATTCTTGGGTCTGCCCGAGAGTTTTTTAAATAATTAAAAAAAACCTGCTAAACCCGCCCGAAATGGTTGAAAGAGCGTGTGCCAAGTTTTATTAAATTTGAACTTTTCTGCAAAAAAAGGCAAGTGAAAAAATCAACTAATGCCTTAAATGACTAGGTGAATGTACACAGAACATTCATATGCAGTCAAAAACCAACAAAAATGTTTGAAAAAAAATAGAAAATATTCAAGTTTTGTATAAAAAAAACGGACGACATTTGCATACATGAATTAGATCATTTTTTATTTCACCAGAATGTAGCTATCACTTTAGGAATCATAACGAACTATTAAAAGACCGCTAAAATATTTAATTGTAATTTTTATTTGTGGATAAATTAACCCAAAATGAAGGCCGATAAAAGGGCATTCAATGTTTTTTTTTAATTTTGTTATAAAATAAGCCCCAAATCGCCTAAGGCCGATCGAGGGAGATTTCATGTTTTTATTTTTATTTGTTGAAATTGAGCCCAAATCGGCCGAAGGCCGATAAAGGAGATTTTATGCTTTAATGAGGCAAGGTTTATTTGCAGTTGACGGCTCGAGCATTGAACAAAGAAAAGTCGAGAGCCCCAAAGAGACACAGTTCGGCCCGAAATACGCGCGCTAAGTGACACCGAAGGTACTCCATTCTAGGGATTATGTCATTTTTCATTGCTTCGAACTAATACAGTCTTTTGTATGGTCTCTTGGCCATGTGTGTTGAAACCAGCATCAGTGAGTACGCCACGCCCCAGACGTTCGTTATGTCGGCACCAGTTGAGCAGAACCGCTATGATACAAAGGACGATTTTATGTTTACTGCGCACCGAAATTTCATGAATGTACTTGTGTCAGTGAAAAAAGCTGACGATGAGAGCGCCCAAAATCGCCGCGACTTAGAAGGGCAATAAAGGAGATTTTTATGTGTCTGATCGGCTTTGATTTTCGCGCGGTCATCATACAGTGGAAAAAATTATCTCTTATGCCGTATCGCAGCTATTACAGCCGCAGAGGACTCCGGGCGAATCAATGCGCGGCAGTCTAGATACGCGCGTGGGTGAATGATCATGTCCGGACTCGAGATGAGATCCCCTTTATCCGGTCCTTCCGGGCCCGATTTGGGGCCTCCATTTTATCGGATAACAATATACATATAGATAGACACAGCAATGCATCACTCTCGCCTGGTGTAGGCATGAGGTATCGGCGCCTTCGGGCGATTTGGGGCTCCGCAATTTCATATATATTATGAAAAGTGAATTAATCAAGGTCTCAATTATACCAGTATGTAGCTGTCCCTCCTTTAAATCGGCCTTCCGGCCGTTTGGGGCTACATGTCTTGGTTGGTTGGTTATTAAAATACAATAGCAAAAGATTTCAAATTCTGAGTGTTATCTCAGCTCCCACCTCAAATTGTGAATTCTTACAGACAAACTTTAATCTCGATTTCTGGTATTCTCCTTAAATATCCCGAAACGCTGGTGTTATCTGTATTTTTTACACGGTCAGTATATAAGGAGGCTTGAGTTGGGTGTGAGCCCGTCGTGGACGCCGAAATTCATGATGAGGGGATAGAAGTAAAATTTGGTTACGTCTACTTGGCAGGATAGATAACTAAGTATTAGGAGAGTTAAACGATCTATACTCCTCAGAAGCGGACGGGCGCATAAACAAAGATGATGTCGCCGCTCGACTAGTTCGTTACACCTTCACCCACCCAGAAACGAGAATTTCGCCTCACACCCAAAAGCCTATCTAAGGCACCTTCTTTGGCGGCTTATCACGCGGAAAACTGGAAAAGATATCTCTTCACTATTATTCACTGATTGAGATCAAGGATAAAACTAAATTTCGAAGTTTGTGAACTAGATAATTGCGAGAAAACAAAGGGTTCACTCACCTTGTATTGCTTGAAAAACCATACATTTTTACAAGAAGATATAAGTTACAAATTTACAGTGCAACTTTAGCTACTTATAACGGGTCTCAAATTGAAATATGATATCCCGATCGCTTACAAACATTATTCATATCGCCGCGCGTCAAAATATATGCAGTTAAATGTGAAAAATAATGCTAATCAGCTGAAAACTCAAAATAAGTACCACCTTATGTTCTACATTGATCGATTTGTCTTTGTCGGCTTTATTTGGGTTACATTGGCGTTCAATCCTTCCAAAAATAATTTTTTTTGAAAAATATTTTTTTTCATTATTTTTGAGTTTCATAAAATCACTTGTGAAGAAATTTTCTTCGTATAGAGACTGCAGATAAAATAAACTTATATAAAAATAATTCTCAAGTACTTCCAAAAAACTGGCTTCCTCAGAATTCTGCTATATGTATCGTTTTCACACATAATTTTTTAGGAAATTTCGCGAAAATCTTAAAAAAAAAAAAATAGGAAAATAACTTTCGAACGGCTAATCGTATAAAGTTTTTCAACAATATTTTTGGAAATAAAATTGCAAACTCTGAACATATTGAGAATTGTAGGTCTATGACGATTTATTTCTGCGCCGTTTTGGCTCCCGAAATAGCTTTCTCTCTACGTTAACGTGTACTTTAAACGTTTTTTACGAAAAACCGACCCGATCCAATTTGTTCGGGACTCTAGCCGATCGATACGAATCTTATATTTGTTTCCTAGTCCTTTTCTCTCTTTCCGGACTTCCTCGTCTTTGACATTTGGTGTAAGCTAAGAGCGGTCCCGGCAAATGGAACGACAAATTTTGGATCGATCGAGTGGACCCGCGCACTGAAACAGAATTGTGATCGGATCCGGTGACTCCGGGAGGCGGTAGCCGGTACCCCTAAAAAATTAATATGAATCCGTTTCGGTGGCGGCAGAAGTCCCGCGGAGAATGTGGATCGCCGAGCTCGGTCTTGAAATACCGAAATCGCTCTAATTAAATATAAGTCCCCGTTATTCGTTAAGATGAAGACATGTTAAGTGGATGCGAAACGGGACACCCAACTATAAGACAATAGTCATAGACCCTTATCCATAATTCAAAATTCTGTGTTTTAGGATTTGCCATTTTTTATGTATTCGAAAAATATTGTTTGAATAATAGCATTTCACGGTTAACACGATATATGCTTCAGTATCGTACACTAGTATCTCTGGATCTGCACTATTCTTTATTTTTAACGGATCGGAAAATTATCCTTAACAAAAAAAATAAATTGGTCGGCTTGTGACATCGCAGGACTATCGTAATAGCATGAATTCGAGGAAAGCACCAGGTATCGTACACATTTGGAATAAGCTACCTTGAGTCGGATTTCGTTAATTATATAGAGATCTTGTATTTCTGTATCCATTGTATTCTAATATACGAACGTAAGTATACTGGTCCGATCACAGTGTAGATCTGTTATGAAGACTCAAAAAATGAAAAAAATTACTGTATAATCTCATAAACTTACTTGATTTCGGAAAGAATCTGAACGCCAACTGTATATGCCCAAATAAACGACAAAGGTACAACGATCGATACCTGTAGACACATATAGGGTCAGTACTGAGATCTTGAGTCCTGTTATCGGATCGCATACATTAGCATCAGGATCGTAATTGTTCACATTAACTGAAAACTATTTGGAATCGGACTCGGAATATGATAATGTCGTATTCTCTGTAAGCGAGATACAGAGGATATCTGCATTCCATGATTTTCTCGAATGTTATCGAGCACCCGCACACCGTTATTAATGTTGGGCAATAAAGTGTGAACTGTAAATGTAAAATGATAAAACTTATCAGCATAGTCAATGGGTTCCGTAAAGAGAAATTGTATAGTGTTTGGCCAAGTCGTCAATGAAAAAGGTGAGTGATACATGGATTGTCTTGTATCAACTCTCAGCAGAACCTTATTCTACGGTTCACTAACCTATACGAACAAATTTCTTAGACATGCTTTCCCATCCTTGGAGGTCCTCTCCCTGGAACTGTGGCGCAAAGTTGGATAAAGCTTACCCAGATGATATGAGGAATCATTTCTCTTTCGGGGTCTGGGCGGGAGGCTGCACTTCGTCTCTGTTGATTTGATGACGCACGCTCAATAGAAGTGCTCTTTAGATATGGGCAAACCCCTTAATATTTTGGTCTTTGCGTGTTGGTTTTGTATGTTATGGCCGCAAAAAGTATTTGTTAATTCCTTATTGGTTTGTGTTGCTGTGGTGTGAAAGATAGTTCAAAACGGAACTAAGTTTTTTAATCAATTAGTGTTTAAATCTCCTTTATCTTTCCGCGCGGCGGTGATTAGAGGAGACTATCATCAAGTCGCTTTAAAAAAGAAAATAGTACACGCACACGTTTGATAAATGGCAATTAAGTTTGTCGCTGGTACGATATAGTCCACATATTTTCCGTGAGGTTGGTATGCTATGACGATATACCGTTGAACAAACCCCTTTGCATAACAGTTTTGAAATTTTTGCTATTATTTAAACGAATAAATAAGAGGCCACCCAAAATCGGCCGAAGGCCGTATTACAAGGAGGACGAGGCTAGGCTATGGTTTTTCCATCTAGTAGTTCGGTCCACCTTTCTACTTCTCAATTCTATTTGATGGGGCTTTTTGTTCTTCTCCTATTTTATTCGTTGGAACTTTGATGACGCATATATTACTAGAGATAGATGGTATCATAAGAGCACCTCTGGTATATGCGTTTGGCCGTGGGTCCTCAGATTTTTCCAGTGCGTCTTGCCCGTCGCCCTTCTAGTTTAATATGAGATATCTCACCCAATATAACCATATGGCCACCCTTTCAGAAATAAGCAAACCGGAGATTATAAATGAAGCCGCCCCAACTTTGCTCAATCTTTTCATTTAGACAAAATTGCCTTGATGGGCTGGGGATTAATGGTGAGGGAATCGCTAATGTGAAATCGCTATGCGCCAGGCAGTGGTCAGCAAAATCAAACCTGTTTTAGACCCCTTGGAGTTGGAATTAAAAAAAATAACAAATTTTTTTGTCAGGAATCTAAAAGTGCATCTGCTCAAAATTTGAAGATTCTATCTTAATTTATAAAAAAAACCCTTGGCACCCAGTCAAAATTACAACGTTTAAAAATGGGCTATTTTCTACCTCCAAATTTAAGATAACCTTGGGACGCCCTAATTTTATTCTCACTTCACTAATTTAATAAACCTGAATAATATTCCCTCCCTTAATAGGCCCCTGTATCAAGGTCATATTTTTTCTAATAAATTCGTTTGTTGACTGAAGGAATTGTCTGACTCGCGAGCGCTCCATAAGTAGTAATTATACCGATCATACTCTAACTGTCCAATTGCTGGAGCGTGGCAACGCGTGGTTTGCAACACAAGAGAGAACACACAACTCTCCCTCTATTAATATTTCCTTACACTTTCAAAAAAGAGAGGAGCATACCTGGGATTCGATCCCGGGGCTCACGTTGAAAACGTTTTTAAGATGGAGTTCCGTTCAATATAGGATATGTTTTGTCAATCTGAAACATTTTAACAACTTCGAAATTAAATTCATGGTTTGAAGTCAGGTCAATTTTATCTTCCATGTTTCCCTGGCTGTCGTGTTACGCCTACTTGAAAAGAAATCTGAAGAGGCATTTTACTGGCGAAAATTTTGCAGGTGGCCTGAGTGGACCTAGAAAAATACTATTTGCATTCTAGGTCGGTTGTTTTGAAAATAAGTTTTGTAAGTTTTTCAAGACTCAAAGATGTAGAAATCTAGAATTTCAAAATTTTGTGTGATCGATATTTCCTTTAAAATTTCCAGAGCAACAGCATTTGATTAGATTTCAACGGGCGTATACTAATGGATACCAATAGAGATAACGTTCTCTTGAGGAACAATGATCTCAGACATCTCGGCTGCAAGATAGAACCAATAAATCAAATGTATTTTTTTTTATAGTTTCAGTCAAATTTAAATAATGTGTTATATCATAAAGTCTTATACCGTGTGAGCACAACGAAAAAAAAGTTCCGCCAAGCGCACCCGAGCTATATATAGGGACTGTTCAAACCGCCTATTACAGAACAGCCAATGGTAGTTTAGAGTTTCATTTTTTTTTGCAAAGGAGTTCAAACGATATATTTGCATCGACATTGATATTCCTATGAATTTGATTTTAGTCTTAGAAAATTAACTGATAAAGCCAGGTTAGCATCTCAGGTGATAAGCTCCAGTGGTGTTCAAATTATTTTGTATTCGGGAATGGACCAATGGATCTGACCTACTGTCATCGTTTTCTGATTTGATTATATATAATCACTCAAAAATTTTTTCTAAATTGGTTTAAATTTTGATGAAAAAAATACAATTTTCATAAAATGGTTTTTTTCCCATAAGCAGATAAGTACTACTTCTGATATTTATTTGGGTCGATAACTAATCAAGTGACTCTGTGGACATATTTAATGCCGAATTATTTTTAATAATTAAATATTTTCGTGAAATACTTAAGAAAATTTTTGCAATATCACTTTTGAAAAAAAATCTGTTTCCTGTATACCAATAATCTTTGTTTGAAGGTCAACCATGGGCACATCTAAAAACTGGTTTTTTCAATTTTAATTGCCGCACTAGGTCGCCTTTAATTTTTAGATGGTAAAGGATTGGAAAAAAAATCTCAAAAAATCACCCTCCGTAAATTTGAACAAATTTCCAAAAAAATAAGTCACTTTTTGAAATCCTTGCACTTCCTTTATATGGATTCGAAGGACAATTCTACGATGGTTTTTTGCATATTTGATGATTTATTGCAGTCACCTAATATAAGGGGTGCCACACGGGTAAGTTCAACTCATTCAAATTTGAAAGTTATAATAAAGAAAAAATCCAAAATTTTGAACTCAGTTTCAAAACATGTTACCTTGTATATCATTCTACATTAAATCCAGAATTTAAATTTTCATAACAATTCCGGTTTTTCCGGAATTTAACAAACAAAAATTTATATATTTTTCCAAAATATTTGAAACAAAAATTAACCATTTTTCCATTTATTTGTTGTAAAAAATCATGGTTGATTTTATTCTGAACACACATGTTACCTAGTATTTTCAATCAGACATCAATAAAATAGATTCCATCCCACTTTCAAGTTTTTCAAAACTTTCAAATACCAAAATTATTACATTTTCTCAGAAAAATTAATTTTTTAGTAAACATCATTTTTGGATCTGAAATGAGATAAGTTAAATTTATTATATATCTGATTGACCAGATGCTGGTATACACAATATATTTTAGCTTCACGTCATTTTGGGTTTTCTAACTAAACCACACTGAACAAATTTAATTTTTGTCCAGTTTTTTGTTAAAAAAAAGTTTTTTTTTCGCGGCTGATACTTATCCACTTATTGACTAATTCGAGGCAGTGATTTGTAGCCTATGTAGATAATAAATGCCAGTCTTCTTGTATGAACCAAATACGATAAAATTATCACAATAATGGGAGACATGGGCAACACCGAGCTTTTCGAATAAGTGTTGCCCAATGGTCTCACTGTCCGATTTTTTTAATTTGATACATGTATTTTCTGAATAACTTAACACAATTTTTCATAGTTTTCTAGATTATAAATTAACAATTATAATTGTGAAATTTCACAATATAATAATTATTTAAATTATCAAAAATTATGGTAAATTGTACGGAAATTTTTTTTGAAACCAACCAGACGAACGATTTATTTGTTTTGATTTTATTAAAAAAGCGAGTCCTGAGTATCTGTTGTAGTTAAAATCCGACTGAACGATCTGAAAAATCTTGCCCAATCCGGTTATACCCATGCAGACTAATGCACGAAAATTTCAATTGAACGTTCAAAATCTCTTAAAAAAAATAAATCTTTTGGTCCAGCCATAATCCTCGAATTATGCGGCGTTCTCCTCGGAACCTATATCTGTACTACAGTCATCGCTTCCTAACTGGAACACTTCCAACCCAAAAAAGTGTTCCAGTAGGGCGCCCCCTATACTTTTGCCCTTAGAAAGCTACATGCAGATTAAATTGCTTCCAATTTGTGGTTAAATTCGAAAGAAAGAAAAAAGTTTTGTGTATACATATTATGTTACACATATCAAATCAGTCAGCAGTTTTGTCCAATTTTTATAAACTGGTTATAAAGTTTGCTTTTATTTTTCTTCTAATCGAAAAATTTCTGAACTGCTCAAACCCAGTATTTAATACGTCAAATGTAAATTTCTTCAAAAACCCTTTGGCAAGTTCGGCGGGATGTTTAGGATTTCTTTCATAACTGTTTATCGGTGTTCTCATAAAATTTAACCAAGGAATAATCGGTAGTTTAGGCGCTTTTTTTAATATGCTATATGAGTATCAATGAATTGTACACGTTAGGTTATTTGAAAATGATCTACTCCATATCAGGGATTCAAAAATGTTAAAATCAAACAATTCCATCTCAATATTCCTCCTTAAATGTTACAAATGCCATAATAATTGAGAGTAATTCTTGAAACAAATAAAGAAAAGTTTGTTAGAAAAATTCCGCAATTCTGCTTTTTATGGGCCTTTCAAAAAATAATCATAAGTTCAAAAAGACTTTTCACTTTTCCAGTAAGACCACACCAGACGACCCCCAAAAAGTTCCAGTTAGGGCCGTGTTTCAGTTAAGAGTGTTCCAGTTGGGAGCTGATGTGTAATCGAATTAAAAAATTTTGTTCAATTTAAAAACAAATTAGAAAAATTCGAGGAACAGATTTCCAAATTTTTTTTAAGATTATAAAACCGCTAAAAAATTTGAATTCCCTATCTGAATGTTCCATTTATATCCCTTATGTTTGTTAGACTGATTGGTACACCTAGACCGTACAATGAAGATAAAAGGTTTCTAAAAGCTGTTTTTTTCAAAAAGTACTGATTAAGTAAACATTAATCCCCTATTCACACTTTTGTGAATATCCCGGCCTACCACTAAAAATACACACGTTTCCTAATCAGGGCCAGGATATTCACAAAGTGTGAATAGGGGATACTTAAAATTGAGAGGTAACTCAGAATTTCATACAAGCAAGTCCAATCGTTTAAAATGTACGTTTTTAAGTACGTGAGAGAATTTGGGACACTATCAAGACTAATCCAAGAGTTTTTTTACATTATAAATGACATTTGAGGTTCCAGTATATTGAGCGCAAGATCGGCTTTTTGGGTGGTCCAACAGAAAAGGTTTTTAAACAAAGATGACTTTGAACTAAACTTTGAATTTTTTAGCCATTTAAAATATTTTGATACATTTGTTCTTTAAAATAAGTTGAAAACAGGAGTTACTAACATGGTTTGTTTAAAATATTACAATTTTAAGATTATTATCAGCTAATGTTTAAAATAAGTGTTTCGATTTAAAATTAAGCCAATAAGGGCAAATCATCTTAAATAAAAGTATTGTTTATTACTTCAGGCTTTCAATACTATTACTGGCTCCAATCATACCCCCTTAGTTGTGCTAATTCATAGACAACTGTCATCGATCTTTTTCATTCTACATTATGGTGCCACATTGATTTTTTCACCTGGTCCAAATTTGAGTGTTTTTTCACCTTAAAATAAGAATGAAATAAGTTATTTAACTATGCTTTTTACTTAAACTAATTATTGTAGAGCTTTTGATTTATATTATAATCATTTTGCATACAGTTTTTGGTTTCGAACATGAAATATTTTCGCAAAATTGCATGAGAGTAATTTCGCAAAGTGGGTCTCGAAATTGGGTATGTGTTTTTAACTACTGAAATAATCAGTTTTCTAGCAAATCAAAAATAAAACATCAGACGAATTTAAGAGATGGACACACGCCTTGTTTCGTGAATGGGATGATATAAAAATTGAATTCCATCGTGTTCCTGAAATTAAATCCTGCCCATGAAACGCATTGCAATCCCGGAAAAAACGATAAAAAATAAAAGAAAAAAGGAATAATTTTTGCTCTCTAGCGGCCAAAGTGTGTGTCATAAAGCCAAAAGAAGTAAATAGTTTTCTATTTTAAAATTATTTTATATATAATTATTTTTATAAAAGTTTTAGGGAGTACTGGTGCATTAAGGCCAAAAACAGGTCACGTCGCCTCAAGAAGTACTTAAAAACTAGCAAACGATAAATATGGATTTCAGTTTAGGGATAATGAAGATCTTGCTTCACAAACACAATAGAGGCCTAAAAAGACAAAATAAAAAAGACCTATTCAAAGTGCACATAATAATAATCAACTGTCACCAAACCTACAAATCCTGAGTTTTGAAGATAGAGAAACTTTTAAATAGCTCTTTATTGACCACCAGAGAATCGTGGGGCAGAGCCCTAGTAGACATATTTTTTACCACAAAAAAATTCATCCGGCGCTTAAATGAGCAAAAAACATTTTTTTTTTTTTTTGCCTAATTTTTGCTTTTCTTAGCGCCGGATGAATTTTTTGAAAAATATTAGCCAAACCGCAGGCGTCAAGGATATTATCAGATATCCAGTTTGTAAAACTAACCTTCATCTTGCGTAACGTGTCAAATTATTTTTGCATGTAAAATACACTCCCAGACAACATAGCGAGACAGGAGACCTAAGTCAAAACCGGAAAATCTATCTCTCCAGTGCTTTATTGAAATAACCTAAATTTTAACATACCTGTATAATTAGTATCTGGACTCTGGAGGAACCACCGCTTCTTGTTCGATAAGTACTAAATCGTTTTCTAGAATCATGCGTAAAGCCCGTTTTTCTGGCTTTGTCTCATCGAAATCTATCTCTCTAGTCTCAATTCAAAATTCACCTCCAATTTTTGCAAACGGTCAGTCGACACAAATAGACACTTCTGAGGAGCCGTCTTTCAATTTCCGACGCAAACTCAAAATCTGAATTTTTGAAAGGTCACGAAAAAATTTCCGCAAACCAAATGTGCTTTGATTTTTGGATCACCTACCTGATATATTTTTGGGATTCCTGGGTTCCCAAAATCGACCCTTCGGAAGGTTTTTGAAGGAATCTCGATTGTTCCCTCCTGATCTCACGTACACATACATTATTAAATATGTAGTGACTCAAAAGAAAGGCTGGGAAACACTGAGAGAAAGGGCTTACGCTCAACCCAAATTTGCAAGTTTTAGGGGTCAAATTGATACAAACGTTATTTGAACATAATTTTGAGAAGAAATATTAAAAAAAAATTCGAAAAAACGCAAAATTTTCGAACATTCTTTTTTTGGTTTGTCCTTGGGTTGTTTTATCGTTCAACATAACAATTGATTGGTGCATTTATGAACATAATAACTGCAGAAATGTAGAGGGATACCCTTAAGATTAAAACCTGTAGTTTTTAAGTATTTATTTAGAAATTGATTTATACAAAAATTTTATTATTTATTTAAAATATTGAAAAAATATAATTTACTTATTTTGATAGGTTTAAGGTTTCGCCCATATCTTGATTTCATTTAATTTAAAGCTCGAGAATTTCTCGTTTTTTTGACAAAAATCTAGCATAAAAACATAAATTTTT